>OX411307.1:22892857-22966234 GCA_948150685.1 Rhaphigaster nebulosa
GCTAAAAGTTATGCCATTTTGGTTTCATGATTTTACTGTTTTCTGCTTTGAGTCTTAATTTATGAATACTTAAAGTTTGCACTACCTTCTATGCTTTTTTCTTCAAGTGTCTTTTGCCTTATAACAATTAAGTTGTGAAGTATTATTTAGGAATATAATGGGCAGTAGGGAAGTTGGCTAGTGTCAGCAGTCTCCGATAAAATATGACGAATATTTCATAACAAAGAAAAAAAAGGGGGCAAATAAACATAAGGTAGTTCTAATTTTTTTTATATTTTATTCGGGTTTGGATTGTCTTTAAAATCCAAATTTCCGTCCTCAGTATACCACCAAAAGTACTTTTTATTCATATTTATTTATTATTTTACTTTCGAAAATAGCTAAAATTTTCTCTCATTTTTCATTCAGTGCATAATATCTTGTAAACTACCTACCATATAAAAAACATTACGGGTATGTTTTTTAAAGTAGAGTAAATTTGCTAAATTTTAGCCCCAAGTGAGCATTTTACCTATAATAGTTACAGAAATACAGTTTTCTAAAACATTTTTTTCTGAAACAAAAACAGAAATTAATGCATAATCAACGTTTCGGGATTCTTCCCCATCATCAGGGCCATTCTTCAATGTAATATGTCATTGTCAATTACAAAACTAAATTTGACATTATATGATAACAAAAAAATTTTTGTTAGATTTTAGCAAATTCATTAAATTGATTAATTTAAAATTTACTTTAATATATGGTATATATCCACATGCTACAATCATGGTGCTTTTTATATATAATCTGTATATAAATACTTTAGTCAAAAAACATGTTCTTTTATAAAAACCACCTGCAATATCTGCACTATTTAAATGTTACAAAAAAATGGTCATTATACAGGGTGGAGTGCCACAGGCGGATGGATTACAAAATGGAATAAAACACAAACTGATAAAAAAATTACCAAACTTTTTATTTTTTTCTTATTAAATAACATTGGAAATTTGAATTTATACAGTTTTGAACAGCATATCATTCAAATAGAGTCCCATACTCTCTATACACTTTAAGAGCTTTTTCTGAAGTTTTTATGCACTCTGTTGAGCATTTCGACGGGAATTTTGGCGATGTTGGTCTGGATGTAGTTCTTGAGGGCTTCCAGGGTCCTGGGACGATCAGTATAAACCTTGGATTTGAGGATAGCCCCACAGAAAAAAATCACAAGGGACCAAATCAGAAGGGCGCGCTGGCTGGTCAGTTCAAATCGCATCTCAGGGAGATGAGGTGCCGGGAGAGCCTTCCTTTCAAAAAGCCTATGACAATCCTTGCTGTCTGGGCTCTGGCCCCGTCCTGCTGAAACCAGTCCATCATCTAATATAGGTAAGAAAAAATTCTGGATCATGTCCGATCAAAATACACTTTTACGCAAAACGTATGCTGTCGCACTGACCACTCCATGTTTGCAACTAAATGGGGTCAGAACACAAACTTTCCATCCCCCTCTTACGAACGTTTTTTTTAGATGTCTCCCCTATGTTCATCATTTTGCAATCATTACAATCTATTCTATAAATCGCATTCTTTTTTTCTATCATTTTTATTTTGTCCTTCATATTACTTAAATATTTTTCCAATTTATTTTCATTATAAGTTGTTAGTTTTATATTTGTATGGTCGTACTCCACCGTTATCTTTTTTATATTCTCTGTTAAATCTGGTATGTAATTAATTTTATAAAATTGCATTGTACTTCTATCTATTTTATTAGGTTCATTTTTATTTTGAACAAAATCCATTTTATTATTATTTTTGGCCCTATGATATGCATAGGGGAAACATATAAAAAAACTAGAAACTAGAATAAACAACATATAGGAAATTGTAACAATAGCAAAAACAAAAACATTACAGCTTACATTACCCTTCACGGTATAATGTGTAACCATAAATTTGATTTTTATAACCCAAAAATCTTGGGTAATGAAAAAAAACACCCAAAATAGGAAGACTATGGAAGCTATTTACATCACAAAAAATATAAATAATACAGTGAATTTAAAGAGTCACTATGCTGATATAATTAATAAACTAAATATTAAATTACAGTAATAATTATTTCATAAATAATAACCAGCAATACAATGGTTAGGCGTTTATTAGATTTTCACCAAAAAAAAGGAGGAAAATAATTAATAGAGCTAGGTATGTTAGACAAGAGACAAATAGCAAACAGATTAATGGATTAGTACAAAGTTTAATTCTAATATAGGTCAGTATGACATAGTCTTAGCAGACACTCTCTAGTGCAATAATGTTTTTAAAAAATTTTAATAGCGGACACAACAGACAAATAATGTATTATGGAAAAAACATACCTTAGAGAAGTACTGCTAATTATTTTATGTTAGAAGAAATAGCATAATTAAGTTAAAATAATTTAATTTTTAAAATATTATATTAAATTACATTAATAATTGAAAAATATGCATAGTGTTGATGTTGTGTTGTTGAATTTTAGAAAAAAAGAAAGGAAAACCCACAAGTTAAAAGAGAATTTCGAAACGTTGGTTGTTTGTGGTTAAAAAAATATTAATGTTAGAAAAATAATAAAGATATTTTAAGGAAAGTGTGTTTGTTCACAAAAATAACAAAACTATTTAATTTAGTAATTTTATAATATAAATTCATTAATGTTTGTTGATTTAAGGTGAATGCTTTTTTATATAAAAATAAATGCAGGGTGCTGCTATTTCACTAATTTTATTTATTAAGGATGCAAATTTTCGGCCTACAAGCCATCCTCAGGTATCTCTGTAAAAGGCCCTTATTTAGTTTAATTTATAACACACCACACTGTTAAATATATTTAAATATTCTAATAAAAGTGTTTTAATGATATTAATTGTTTTAAAATCGTGCATTTTTAACTGTCATGAAATTTGATCCAACCTCAATTTTGTTATTGTGTTTTTAGTATAATTATTTATTTTTTAGTGACGCTGTATAATTGGACTTGGCCCGGATTGGACTTAAATATGCCCTTATATGCATTTTAAAAACTTTTTTAGTATGTATATGGTTATTTATTAGAATACTTAAATATATTTAACAGTGTGATGTGTTATAAATTAAACTAAATAAGGACCTTTTGTAGAGATGCCTGATGATGGTTTTTAGGCTGAAAATTTGCGTCTAAATAAATAAAATTGGTGATATAGCAACAGCCTGCATTTATTTTTATAAATTCATTAATTTAATGTATTTGTTAAAATGTAACAAAAAATTTTGGTACAACTTTACAATTGGAGCACTTATCACTGGTTCCTCCTGAACTTATCCGAAGGTCGCCAAACTAGAACACTAGCACCATTTGTGCTAACCAAGTGCTTTTTATTCTATTGTAACATTTGTATTCATTGGAATTATTAAAATTATTTCTGCCTTAATTACATATTATTTAAAATGTTAGTGCTGTCGACTTCTGGTGATCTGGGGAAGTTGTAGCAATAATTTAAAGGAGTGATTATTTAAATTACGGTAAGGACCCGACCTCAACTGAAAAGGAACTTTTGGGGTTTGTATATCTGTTGAGTGAGAGTAGCGAGTGGAAGTCAACAGCTGTGATCTAATTAAAGCAGTAATAATTGAAATTAGCCGACCTCAACTAAAAAGAATCTGTTGGTGTCTTGTTTATTTCTTGGGCAAACGTAATGAACGGAAGTCGACAACACTAATAATTTTAAATAATATCTAATTAAAGCAGTAGTAATTTTAATAATTCCAATGAATATGAATGTTACAATTGAATGCAAAGCAGTTAGTTAGCACAAATGGCACTATAGTATGCTAGTCCGGCGACCTTCACCGGAGGAACCAGTGATAACGCAATTGTAAAGTTGTAGCAACATTTTTTTATTATCATATAATGTAAAATGTAATTTTGTAATTGACCATGACATATTACATTGCAGAATGATCCTGATGATGGGGAAGAACCCTGAAACGTTGATTATGTATTAATCTGATCATTAAAAAATTTTAATACAGCGAAGACTTTCGTTTTTCGCTACCCTTTATAAGGCTTAATACTAATCATATTTCACTTGCTAAATTGATAAATTGTTAATAATCAACTGTTTATAATTAAATCAATGTATATTGTTGATATCCAGAAGGTTTCGTTAATGCAATTAGCATTATTATCTTATTAACCAACAATTTTATTAACAATATACATTGGTTCATTTGTAAATAGTTGGTTATTAATGATTTATCAATTTAGTTAGTGATTAGTATTAGTTAGTGATTAGTATTAGATATTTTTATTATTTCAGTGTAGCATTTACACAGTTTTGACATTATGTATTAGAGCCAGACAATTTACAAGTATGTTTTACAACTTATATATGTGTAATTTGATATAGTGGATTGTATCAACATTTGATAGTTAGTAATGATGTGTAAAATAACTAATAAACAGAACTGGTTACATTCACATTGCTTTAATTTCATCGTTTATCTACTTGCATGCAAGCATATCTTCGTCAAAAGTCTGAAACACATAAGTCAACAAATATTTGATTTAGTGTTATTTATTGTATTTTTGTATAAATTGTAAGCACAGCAATCAATTGTTAATTTTTTCTACTAGATAGTATATCACTTGATAGTACATACTATTTTTTTAAAAATATACTATAGTATACATACTATTTAATTTTTTAACCTTTTTTTGTCTCTCTTTGAAAAGGTAAGATTTGACCGTTGCTTGGTTTCACTCTTTTGCCAACGATATTACAAAATCTTTTATAATTTACCTTCTTTGTGGGATTCAAACTATTGTTTATATGGAACAAATAATCTATCAATCCTGCTTTCTTGGATGCCGATTAGAGATGAAGTCAAAATTCAATATATCTGTGCAGGCTGTATTATGGCATTGTATTCTCTCACCTTAAGTTTTTTTTTAGAGTTTTCAGAGTTTCAGTATTTATGAGAGGGGGAAAAGGGGTCTAGTTGTGCTTGTCATACACCAGTTTATCTTCAGTAGGTTGATCATTTGTTGAGGTTACTGTGGAGCCTAGGTATCTTAATCATTCTACTTTAAAATAATTCTTCCATCTTATGTTGATTGATCTTGTTAGTCTGGTGTTTTTTTTTTGTTTTGTTTTTTTGCTATCATTCATTTTGTCTTATCTTCATTCATTTCCAAGTTCATAAACTTTTCTTTTCTCATAAAAGTTCCAGAAAATGTTGGTATATCCTCTTGTACTTCCTTGGACTTTTTATCATTTGTATACTCTTGGATCTTGTGTTCTATTCCAATATGCACAATTCTTCCATTTTCTTGTGTTGATACTGTCACTTTTTCATGGACTAAGTTGAACAGCATGTGTTAAAAACACCATCTCCTTGTCTCAAGTCTGTATAATTTCTAAGGCATCAGATACCCTCCTTGTACTGCATAAGTTGCAAATTTACCACTTTGAAATTGAAAAATATATCCTGCACTAAATATTTTGAATTAAGCCTGTATTTGTTGGAAGCTTTAGTGGTTTTTTAATTTGGTCCAAATTATTTTCTATCTTTATTTCTGTTACCAATTTAATTTTTAAAAAATGTCTTTATTACTATTACTTTTTATGCATTAAATGTAGCTGGAATAAGTCAAACTTTTTTTTTTGTAATGACCCTTATAAAGACAAAGTTTTAAAAATTACAATAATTTCTGAACCAGTAATTAAAATATAAATTTATTTGTCTACAGATGGAAAGAAGCCCTGTCATATCAATGCTTTTTCATATAAGGATTATCTGTAAGGATTTCTATACATTATTTAACTGTTAGTAGTATTAGATATTAATTTTTTTATAATTTTTAATATTTATTTTTCTAGCTTTGCTCGTTGTTCTTGGAGCTTTAGATTTAAATTTTGTTAGTCATGCTTATCAGTCTACTCTTACAAAAGGAGCATCAGTGCAGTTAGTTTTTGGTTTCGAATATGCAATATTGCTTACTATAATTCTGAATATTGTTATTAAATATACTCTTCACTCCACGGATCTACATCGGGAATTGCCTTGGGAGCATAAAGCAGTATTTCTGTTGTACACTGAATTGATAATGGGTATGTATTATTTTTTAAGACAAATTATCTTTTTTTTTTTTTTTAATATGAGAATTTTTTTCATGATTTGATTAATCTTATTAGTGTTATTGTAAATGAACAAATTATTTATCCATTTCTGAACTATATACATACTCTCTCAGAGCTATTTATTTATAAATGCTTACTGTGGTATAAAACTAGATATATAACAATATAAGAATCGTACACATATAAATGTTAAAGAAAATTAAACATATAAGGAATGCATAAATAAAGGGGACTCACTCAGCAAAACAAGAGCTGTACTGGAGAGCAGAGAACTATCTCTGGTTTCCTGCTATTGATCTACTGAGGTTAGGGATAGGGAAATGGGGAAAGTATTGGAGGAAATGGCAGTAAAAAACATAACAATGCTGTGTATAACTATAAAATATACATCAATTACTGATAAAAAATTACTAATTAATGAAAGGGTGATTAACCTAATCCTAATCGTAATGTAGACAAGTAATACATTTTCCTTACATATTCCTAATCTGTCAAGGCATAGGGTAATGACATCCCCATTGCTCAGCCGCTAGGCTGTAGATAGCCACTGATCCTCCAGGTTGGGGGAGCATTTAGACTTGTACACACCCAGAGTAGATAATACACAGCACACTACAGACAAAGGTCACTAACAGTACACATTTTTATAGTGAGCATCCTTATCTCCGTGAGGGGGAGTATGACCAAGTACTTAAGGAGGCAGCCCCTCCTCCTGGCTCAGAAGCAGCATGCTAATAACCTGATACTCTTGAATTTTAACTATTATGCAACATAACACAGCTGAAGCTGGACTGTCACATCGGAATAGACTCTAGAACCATCATAAGGACCTATGATTAGCTTTCTGAAATGTCATCATTACATAGACTAGGGGCCATTCAGGTGCTTCTTACAGAACTGGACCACCTCAAAGTTGACATCGCTATTGTCGAAGAAGTTAAGTGGACCGGCAACGGAATAATTGAGAGAAGATTTCATACGATTTATTACAATTGTCACCAATGCGAGCATGTTTTTGGTACAGAGTTTATTGTAATGGGGACATGCAAGCAGGCGTCCTGGATTTCGTCTCTATCAACCCCCAATTAAGTAAACTTAGGATTAAGGGCAGATTCTGCAACTACTCTCTGATTAACGGACATGCTCCAACTGAGGCATTTGAAGAGGAAGATAAAGATAAGTTCTATGAGGATCTTAAGAAAGCTCTTGATACTACTTATACGAAAGCCCAAAGTATGATACACGCATCATATTAGTGGACTTTAACGCCCAAGTTGGAAGAGAAGAAGCCTTTTGTGCCATCACTGGAAATCATAGCTTCAACACACAGAGTGAAATACACAGAGTTCAATGACAATGGCCACAGACTTATAAGCTTCGCAAGATGCAATGGATTGATAATTTGCAGTACTTTCTCACCGAGAAAGAATATCCATAAAATGTTTTGGAGATCATCTAATGGTGCAGTCAATAACTAGATTGACCACCTGCTTATAGATGAATGTCATAGATCAAGCTTGCTAAGTGTTAGATCTCATCGTGGGTCAAATATTGACTCTGACCACTACCTCATACTGGCAAGAATTAAGTCTAGAATTACCTTGAAAGGATATAGTGGCCATCATGAAAGGACATCGTGGCCATCAGATACAGAGGAGGTACAATGTCAGGAAACAGAAGGATGAAGAAACATTTGAATTATATCAGCGAGAACAGGAAAATGATTGGCAAGCACATTAGACTGTCAACCTGGCAAGCCATATTCCAGTAGTTTAACCAGTTGATTTAAGATGGACTCGCCAACCTAGATTTGGGCTTCCCAGATGGCTACTTCTTGTGCTGGATTAAATAACAGACAAGTCAATCAATGCATCCTCCAGTCTTATATCAACACATGCCTCAAAATCCTCAGAAAAGTCTTGGCCTATTCGCAAAAGATATTTCGTGCTTCTCATAGTCATTTTCACCAGCCAGATCAGCTTCCTGGGTATACACAGCACTTTCAGGCCACTGTCATAAGCTCCCTTTAGGTCGACAAAAGCTGCGTGATCATTTGATATTCCAGGCTCTTCTTCAAGACCATCCTCAGGAAAAATATTTGGTATATAGTGGAGCACCCTCTTCTATAGCCAGCCTGATATTTATGTAGTACTCTCTCATCATACGGAATGATATTCTTAAAAAGTGTTTGCGACAAGATCTTGTAGGCAGGCACTTGGTAGGAATGAGATACCTTGGTAGTTCCCAAACTCCATCATGTCACCTTTATTATTTACTTGGAGGAGAATAGTTTTATACCAGTCCTCAGGCATCCTTTCTTCTATCCGTAGATATACAACGAGATCATGTAAGGCCTTTTGCATTTCTTCACCAAAGTTAAATACATATTATTTAAGCAATATTCATTTAAAAAATATATATTATAATTATCTTAGCTTATCCTTTTTTAATCCCAAACCGACACTACATTTCATAACCCTTTTAGTGATTAGTCTATTATTATTCATTTTACTTTTTTTGTCCTTTTTTCACTTCCCCCTTTTCCCTCTTTAGCCCCTCAGTAGGTCACCAGGATCACAGCTCTTGTTTTAGTCAGTCCCCTTTTTGTCTTATTAATTTATGAATTCTTTATCTGTTTCCTTTTCTGTACCATTTACATGTTCATCTTTTTTTACATTATTTCATATTTTGATTTATTACCATGATTATCCTTTATATTATATTCAACTTTTTATCTTTCCATTTAATTTTACCCTTACATGTGTACCTGTACCTTATTTGTGTGATTACTCGATTTTGTCTTATATCATGTCTATGTCTGTGTGATTTCATAATTCGTTTGATATTCTTACTTTTTATTTAATTTTAATTCTCAGTATGTCTATGTTGTTTTTTTAAAAAGACATAAGTGACATTTAGCAAACTTTACAGGACACATGAAACGTTTTTTTTCCCAAATAACAAAAATGTTTTAAAATTGTATTCTTTATTGTGTATAGTAGGAGTTTATCGAGGTTCAAAATCTTTATAATTAGAATATATTTTTAAGGCTTCTAGCACTGACCAAGGTCCGAGTGACAACTGAGAGTTGTCAGTATTTGGTGCTTACATCATCTATTGCCAATTTTTAGACCATTGCCAATTTTTTTCCTCAATATATAGTGAGCGGGAATCGATAGAGGTGATGTTTACTTCCCATAATTAATCGAAACCTAAATTTTGAATTTTTGACGCTTACGCCTTTTTCAATAAACAACATCATGTATTTGATTTTTCATATTTTGTTTGGAGCTCTGAAAGGCCTGCAAAGTGGGTCACAATGTCTGTATACGTATAATAATACACTACTGCTGTGTGTTCTATTTTAACTTCCCCCTCTTCCACCATCATCTCCTAGATTGTAACTATTTTATACATAATAAAATAATTTTTTTTTTATATTTTTTCAGGTTTCATAAAGGTTGTGCTTTATGTACTGTTTGTGTTTATAATGATCAGAATATATACATTACCTCTGTTTGCTTTTCGTCCAATGTATTACACTGTCAGGTTAGTGGTATATTTAAACTTTAAAACTTCTTTTTATCATATAGGCATACCGTATAGGTTGGATTATAAAAATAAAGAATTGATCAAAGATTAAAATTTCCACTATAAAAAAGCATGTTTCATTTCTTCACTCTGTTGTTCTAATTCCCTTATTTTATCATGTGGGTCTCCACTGGTCTCAACTTCATTCGTGGATTGTCTTTTTATTTTGAATTCACTGAGCATATTGACATTGTTTGTTCAATTTTTCCATTATATGATTTTTAATAATAATTGATAAAATGATCAGGTGGTTTTGTTGATTTTTTTTTTAATTTCCTGAAGTAGGCTTATCAAAGAACCTCTGTTGTTCTCGAAGGTGCCATTCCTGGTTATGTTGCAGAATGTTCTGTCACGGTTGATAGTTTTGTTGAAAATTATTGGAGCCATAGTTTTGATTATTATTTTCTTCTTTCTCTATTTCCGTCATTCCATTTGGTGTGGAGTAGCTTCAGACCACCTTCTCCATTGATCACAGTCTCCTGCCATTCTTTTCATCTCTGCCATGATACTTCATTTGTCTCTTCCAAGTCTCTCCATATTTCCATCAAATAATTCGGGGTCTGCCAACTGGTCATGGTCCATGAGTCTCAAGAAGCCATCTGGCCCTGTGTCCCTGGGTTTGGGGCTTCTAGCACTGGGCTAATCACCTGTATAGATTAAAACTGATTAATAGCCAAAGTAGGGGTCTCAGATTTGAACAGTCACTATGGCATGAATAAGGATATAAGAATTTGATTATTATTATAATTGGAATTATTGTGCTTTTTGTGATTTTTTTTTCTTTATACTTTTTCTTATTAAAGTGATCATTGGTTTGTCGTTTTTCAGTTGTCTTATTCATTGGGCTAGATGAGATCATCAAACAAAGGTGATTTTCATTTTGGATAAGATTTCTAAGGTCATCCAAATTTTGCAGTCTATCTTTCTTTGCCATGAGATCTGTTCTAGCATGTAACGGCGTGTTTGTAAAGAAATGGTGTAATAATTTTGTTTCTAAATGTGCTAAAACTGTTTCTTTATTAAATGCCTTGTCTATCCGGTACCTTAATAATCAATGTTCTGTTTTTATGTAACTGCTGTAGAAAATCTTATGGGTGTTCTTTGTATTTAATGTTTGTGTTTCAACAATTCAAACGTAAGCTGCTCAATGGATCTTAAATCTCCAAAAAATTTCTCTAATTTCATCTACAGTCTCGAACTCACATGTGGTATTGATATATTCAGCTTCATCTGTTAGTCAAACTAATACTTTACTTAATAGACATTTCCCATTTATTTTCCTGAAAGTATTATTTTTTGCAAAAAAAAAATATTTTTTTTACCTTTTTACAACGGTCACAAATTTAAAAAAATTATGTATTTTTTTTATTTTCATACCATTAAAGGATGGTATATGGTCATAATCAGCACTTTTAATCTGGAATGATGCCATATTATATATTGGCCTTAAATTAGCTATTGATTGTTAATAATTATTACTGTTGGGTCTGCCATAAAATTAACTTAATTGATAATATATAAACAAAAAACAGATTACAAAAAACAGTAAATACAAGTTATTCTTGAGCTTACTCCCTTACAAAATTGTTGTCTTCTGTTGGATACTTGAGATCAGTGGTCAAGTTCAGATGAAAATCAGTAGATATCTGAGTAAAGTGAGTCTGACTGAAAGAAATGAACTTGAAGCAAAGGATGCCTCAATTGAGTGGACCAATCTAGAAGAACTAGACAGTGGTGATCTACAAATTCTTCAGAGTTCAATCAGAACAGCAATAAGAGCTTAAACAAGATGTGAAAAGATGGTATAAAGAAACAAATAGCCACTTCCGGAAGACTTAAAAAAAAACTATTCATTCAAATAATACAATTACAACATAATAACTGGGCTAATCATAACATCAAATGATGGGATCTACTGGTGCAAACCAGCGATTACATGACAAGAACTAGAGACATTGTTTGGGACAGGAATATTAGGAGAAAAGAATAATCCAGTGAGAACTGCCTGTCTGGGGAACCTCGTTGGTTAATTCTTCTACAGAGATTCTTTTAGTTTAATAATAGGGGAAGATTCAAATTATTAGGACCAGTAGAAGAGAGGGTTGCATAACTGATGAAGCTTATTATTATACTGATGCCTACAATGCATCAATGACAAAGAACTCTTAGAGAAACTAATATATGGCAGTGTACTGGTGGATTGAGGAGATCACTGCTCTTTGACAAGTATGTACAACTTCTGTCTCCATGACTAATCTTTTCTACCCAGTGGAAGAAGCTGCGCCTTGTGCTCCTGTCAAAGAGAAAAGGGCCTCCAAACAATCCTACATCTTATTGGTCACTTTATTTCCTGGCTAGAAGATTGTGCGATGGTTGACTCCAATAAAGGAACCTAAGGATTGTCTGATAACCAGTACGGTTTTCGGAAAGGCAGATTTAGTAATCATATCTGCTTGAGAAGCCATCGTGGAAAAGAGGTGGCAAGGAGTACTGCACCATTTTAACGTTGGGCTTAAGGAATGCTTTCTATTCAGTGTTGGGCATTGCATCACGAAAAGATTGTGAAAGATGGAAGTCTCACGATATCTCTTGAGGATTATTGAGTTACTTCTCTGATAGAGTCTCCTGCCATGATACAGATTCTGAATTGAAAACTTAAAAGATCACTGGTGGTTTTCTTCAGGGTTCTGTTTTAGGGCCTTTTGTATGGAACTTGATGTATGACACGGTGCTCAGGTACTCTATGCCAGAAGAACATAGTAGTTTCTTGTCTTGCAATCAGGGTTAGTAGAAAATCCTTACAAAGCAAACAAGGCTGTCATCATTTGGTGTTTGCCAGTGGCTTTCATCAGTAGGCATCCAGCTAGCTGATCATATAACTGAGGAAGTACTTTTCACCAGCAAGTAAGTAAGGGATACAATCAGCCTGACCGTTGAAGAGTTCTATAATTAATAATAATAATGAATCCAATGATTAAGTATGTGCATAGCTATTCTGCCGTCCCACCTGAAATAATACTAGACAGTGGGTTTGCATGGCAGTAATGATGGAATTGGAAAGTGATTTTTTAATGAGTAGGAATCTCACACTGTTATGGATTTTAATCCGCTTTGACTAATGCAAGATTTTGAACCAAAGTGTATTTGTGAAATTAATTTAAATAATTTTCTTTTAGTATTTAATTTTGTATTTGATATTTTTCTAAGAGCCCTAAATGTAATATACGTTTAAGTTTGTAATGTAAAAATGTATATGGGTTTGAATAAAAGGATTTATGAATGCTTATGGATTATTATTATCCAGATATTATAAGTTCTAAAGTCTTTTTATAATTGTTGTTATTGATTCTATCTTATTACGAGTATTTACATTTTATGATCTCTATCCCATCAAATCAGTCTAAAAGTTCACTTGGAAGGTAGAACAGAGTTGTGGTAATGAAAAAAAATCTCTCGATTACATAGCCTATTTAATTTCTAGCATTAAATATAGATTGCTGAGCGCCAAAAGAAACAAAGGAGGACATACTAGATATTAATTTTTGGCTTATGTTATATAGTTATTGCATATTTTTTTTATCACAATACTTATTTGAGAATATTTTTAACTAAATACAATATTTGTTTCACAATAATTTTGATTTTTCTTCGTATTTAAATGATTTCAAATATGACTGTTTATATATATATATATATATATATATATATATATATATATATATATATATATATATATATATATATATATATATATATAAATATATATATATATATATATATATATATATATATATATATATATATATATATATTTATATATATATAAATAAGTGCACTGCCTGTTCTATCAATCTGATTACTGGTTACAGAGCATTTAAAAAAGCTTTCAATGATGTTATAATGTCAAGAAGAGCGATCAGAAATATGAACACTCTTTATCCTGATGCTACTCCTGAAGAATTAGCTGCTTCTGATAATGTATGCATAATTTGCCGTGAAGAAATGCATGCTGGAGTAGGTAAGGATAAACTTTGTCTTTAAAAACAATTTTATTTAACTCGTTTTAATCAATCATTGAAATTTCCCAAGATATTTTGAAATTATGGTTTTCTAATTAAGTGTTTTAATTTGATTTTCTTACATGCTTAATCTTAATTTATCTTCATTCTGTATTTAGAACTAGTTTAACATCTTTATCTTCATTCTTTATTTGGAACTGGTTTAATGTCTATTTTATTTTTATCGTTTGAATTCATATCTGGTGTATCATTATAAATTACTTGAAGTATAACATTATTTTTACTATTGCAAATATGCAAATGACCATGCAAATTGTAAATCATAAATGACCATAATTGCACAGAATTGATCCAACCCACAGTTACTAAATAATCATAAGATTCATAAATCTTAATAAAAATCATAAAATCTTAATCTGACTATTTTTTAAAAATAATTTTATAAAAATTTGTTTAACCTCACTGTCAGTGCATGAGTATACCATTATGCAGTAATCTCTCGTCATCATAAACTCGTTTAACGCAAAACATTGAATAATACAAATTTCTTAGACTGTAAAAAACAATATAGTCCGGAAGCTGAGGCCAAAAAACTTGTCTGATTTCAAGGAAATTTTTGATCGTCTAGACCAGGGGTGTGGCGAGGGTTCGATATCGGCACGTAGGTTTTTAAATTGTTAATTCTTAATTTTGTTATTTTAAAAAAATGTTTAATTTCTCTTTCTGTGATGAAAAACTAATTTATACAAAAGAGGAAAAAATATTTTAAAAATCAAACGCCTATACTATATAGAAATAATTATTGTTAAGGTGGCAGAGTATTGAGGAGAGAGGGTGAAGGGTACAGTTTTTGCCTCAATACGAGAAAACTTTGGTTGTGGCACACATTATAAAAAGGTTGGGCACCCATGGTTTAGACCGTATACTCTCATAATAGACTGGAAATACGGACGTCTGCCACCCTAGACTGGTTGCTATCAAATTTTATAGGTCAATGAATTCGTCATTTTCGTTACTTTTTCTAATTTTCCTCAGTAACTCGCTCCCAGTGCATTTTAAGTAAAACATTGGCATAACCAATGTTAACGTTAAATTTCCTGTAAGTTCATATCCGAATTTTTTAAAATTCAGAACAGCTACTGAGATATGGGACCGTTCAAATCTGCAAAATGTCAAAAAACGCAAAAAGTTAGATATTCAGTGGTTTCGCCTTAATAACTGTTTTTGATTAGTTATTTTTTCAGATGAAAGTAAATTTAATATTTTCGGTTCTGATGGCCACAAGTACGTTTGGCGAAAACCTAATACCGAAGGAATAAAGGAAATTTTGTCTGAGGAATGGCATTATATTGGTCAAGAAGTAACGCGAAATATTAGTGGCATCCAGTTCAAATTTATAAAATATTATGTACATAATTAAAAGTGTGTCAATACTTTTTTGACTGTCTAAAAAGGATTTTTTATTTACTTATTTTTTTCATTTTGTAAATTTTTAATATTTCTTTTACAATTATGTGTATTTATGAATATTTTATTAAATAAAAATGTTTAAAATAAAATTTTTGATTTTTCAAAATGAAACATAAAAACAAATTAAGTGTGCCAATACTTTTTTGGCCCACAGTACTTACAGTTTAATTATGTATGAACCCAGTGGAAGTGAAAAAAGTTGGCAGTGTAAATGTTGGCCTTCTGTAATTGTATGATTTCTACTATTTTGTTACATATTTGGTAATATGTAACATCTTTTCTATTTTTAATATAGTATGTACACATATGTATGCATAAATCTATCATAATAAATATATACATATTGAGTCTCTTAGTTAATTAGGTATTTTATTTAATATTTTTCATGTATTTTGTTATATCGTGTTTAATGTGTTTTATTATTTCATATAATTCATTATCTTTGCTTCACTCTTTTCACATTATTTTGATTTTCATTATTTACAATATATATTAACATCTTTTTCTTTATACTTCATATTTTTTTTTTTATCATACTAGTCATTTCTGTGTATTACTGTTATTGACACTGCCTCTATTGTTATCTTGTTTTTCTTTAGTCATGATGATTGTCTAAAACTTAGGCTGAAGCGTTGGCACACAATAAAATAAGTTACACTTATTAGTGTAATAAGACTGCATCCCCTCGACCAACTTCTTAAAATTACAACTACAGTCAACAAAACTCACCAATATTAATCCAGCATTCATCATTTGAGAAATATGACCTCAAATTCAGATTTAGGGACTCCCCTTCCCCAAATGCATAAACCTAAATCAATTTATGGTCATCCATTCAGTTTTGAATTTTTTTTACTATGAAAGTAGATTTCGGATCTAGGGACCCAGTAAACTCTAATTTACTGGCTTTCATGGAAGCTGAAACAATCCCTAACCTTCTGAATAACTATTTATCTTTCGTCAACCATTTTTCAACGATATTTGAGGCTATTCTTGGCCCACCATAATGATTTTTATAAAGGCCTTAATGAGTTTACTTTTCTGTTCTGATTCTATTTTGTTTAGAATATTTTAAAAGATCCCAAGAATATACATATATTTTTAAATTATTTATTATAAACACTATGGTGAATCAATATTGCACCCATCCTTATAATTATTTTTTGGTTAGAGATTTTAACAATTGGCATTCATTTTTGGTCTTATATTTATAGATAAGTACCTAATATGTTTAGTAAAATTTGGTTATTTTTTTTTCCTTTTAGCCTCAAAAAAGTTGCCTTGCAATCATATATTTCATACTTCTTGCTTGCGATCCTGGTTTCAAAGACAGCAAACTTGTCCAACATGCAGACTTAATATTTTAAGGACACCAGTTAATACTCAACAAAATCCACTTCCTCAGCAAAGAGTTCGTGATCAACAACTTCATCAGCAACAACCAAATTTTTCATGGACCAGAGATGCAACAAACCAACAAAACTGTAAGTGTATTGATTATTTATTTTTCCTCTTAGGCCATTAGTCATTTTTTACTAGGCTTTTAGAAAAATAAAGTTTTATAGGGAAAAGTTGTCTATATGTAGAAGGGCTGAAAAACAGTTTTAAATCATTTTTACTTAGATTTGAACAGGGTCACTGTGATAGGTTTTCAATAAATTGTATATTTAGAAAATACACCATTAGATAAAAATGAAATAAATAAAAATTGTCAGGTTTAGCTTACATGTGGTAGGAATATATACTTGGTTGTTACAAAAGCCCTTGTGCATTAATATAGCTTTATTTCAGATTACATATTTTAAATATTATTGAATACTAATCTTCAAAGTAAAGTCCATTGTTTTCAACTACTTTCACCCATATTTATGCCAGTAATTGGATTTGATGCCGGTACCACTCCTTTGGTTTTAAGGCAAAGAACTCTTCATATTCAATTTTTACGTCTTTTAAATAATGAGCCATTGATCTGAACAAAACATAATCTGATGGTGCAATAACTGGGATATACACAGGATGAGGCAAAACGTTTACTCCTTGCAGTTCTGGTAATTTTTCCTTGGTCAAACGTGTACGGTGTGCAGGGGCATTGTCATGTTGCAAAATGGCTTGGTTCCTGCTGACCAAAGCAGGGTACTTCGCACTCAAAACTGAATAAACTCTGTCTAACTGTTCACTGTAAAGGTTTGAGTCCATTGCCTGACCATCAGGAACAAGCTCAAAATCCAAAACACCTTCGAAGTTCCACCAAACACAAAATCACTTTTTCATAAAGCCAACTCAAGTCACGAGGAATTAAAGGATTAGTCAAAGTAAAACATTGACATAAATAGTTGAAACAAAAACATTCTTGCACAAGGACTTTTGTAACAAGCTAGTATATAATGTAAAATGTTAAATAATAACATACCACATTTATCCTAGCATTTAAAAAATAATTCATTTTTCATGTTTTTAGTGGTTGAGTTTTTCATTATTAATAATAATTAGTATTTTTTACAATTGTTTAAATTATTTTAATATTAATAAATCAAAATCTTATGAAGAAACACTTAATATTTCAACCATATAACTTATTTATTTATTTTCTTTTACAGTAAATAATGCTCAAAATGCAACTGTAAATAATGGAACTTCCATTCCAGGATCATCTACAACTTTGCCTCCAAATGTTACCTTACCAGAAAACTTCCAATTTGTTTGCCCTCCTTTTCCACACATACCATTCAGTAAGTACCTATTTGTATATTAAAATAATAGTCTTCATTGCATCTTTTATTAATAAACAAAAATAAATATTCGTTATTTATAAACACAAAAAGGTGCTTATTATTAATAACAAGTTAAGAACATTTTAGGAATTTATTTATTGAATTAAAAATACAATATTATTCATCATAATTTCATTGTTGCTTTCAAAGTAGTCCCTATTGGTGCAATGATCTATATTGGTATTTGATTCAGCTTTCAAAACCCTTCTGCAACTCTATTTTAGATTCAGTTCTACCTGTGATTTTTATTTTATGGCTTTCACGCTATCAAGACATATTCCCTAAAGTATTTTTTCCTGTCAATGAAATAAGAAAAAGTCAGACACACCAATATAAGTTGATTTTTTTTTTATTATTGCATAATCAATAATAATGGGATGAGTCATAAAAAATTACCATTTTTCTTGCTAATTTATAATAATTTTGTTTTAAAACAATGTTTTTTTTAATATTCGAAGTATATAGCGTTGTATTCTTTGCTTAGTTGCCATCTCGAGGCTAGCTGTTGCATTCCTTTGCAATACCAATCTATAGGTTTTCAAAGGAAGAATTCTGCTACTCCATTGTCTCAAAGAATTGAACCTTGTCCAAAGAATTTTTTCCTTGAAGATAGTGAGCCATTAACACGTTTACTGCGGCATCGGCCACAAGTAACTAAAGCGTATATTTTATGTTACGTACAGCGAGATTTTTTCAAGAATTTTACTCATATGCACTCAATATATTTTTATTAATAGTAATCAAACGATTTACGTTAGTTCCGGTTCCGGTCCCCGAGGACCGATAAAGCATGTTAACATAAACCACTTTTTTCAGTGAACATGTTAACGGAACAGATGGTAGCAAAAGGTGAGAGAGAAGCTTAATCCCATCCAGTTTGAAATTTTTTGTTTTGTGTAACGAGAAGTATGTGGTCAGGCGTTACCTTGTTGAAACGAAACCCGATTTCTGTTTACTAATCCTGGGTAATGCTGGATCACAGCATGATGAACGATTCACTTTTCCTAAGTTATGCAGTTCACGATTTATTTTGGATTGGGGAACTCCAAGCTTTCCCTTAGTACTTTTTGTTGGGTTTGCCTCATCATAGTCCCGCTCCAGAAATCAGCGATGATGAGAGCGATAATGACTCTTGTAATCAATGAAAAATTTCCTGATGAATTCAAGGTATTAGAAATAGCTCTTCACAGGTAGACAAACTGACATTACGGCAACTTCGTAGTACTGCAGCAAAAATCTGTGGTGCCTGTGTAAAGCAAAAGACAATGAAAGACATTTTTTAAAGTAAGCAAGTTTATAAGTATAAATATCAATCAGTTGACGTTCGCATGATGGTATAGAAGGATCAATCTAACTAGAGATTGATAAATTATTTGCCACTTCTATAATTTTGGTTTTATTGAAAACTAGTTTCGAATGTTATACATTCATCTTCAGTTCTAAAAACATACAAAAATTAAAAAATGAGCAATTCAAAATACAATTTGGTATTATTATACATATTAAATTAAATGTATTATAAAACATTCATAAATGTTTATGAATATATATATATATATATAGCTGAGCATATTAACATTGTTGCTAAAGTGAGTGACTGTTGAACAAATGTCAGTATGTAAAAATTTCAGCTTCTAAGGCATTGGCATTTTAAGATATAGTGATGACTATATAGATGGTAATTTGCATTTATAGATACAGATTAGTTAGGAATTGGATATTAGTATACAGAGGTTAATATACAAAGTTTGTGTATTACCATGATAGCGATGTATTAGTCATGCTTGCTGGCCAGGTCCATCAGAATTTGTTCATTTACTGAATTAGGTTCAGTAGATAGGGACATACTCTTTTGGTAAGCTAAACTTTTGCTTTTTTTTATGCACTTATGCCTTGTAGCGTACTTTTGTGACATTAGTTAGCAAGGTTGCGTTATTCAAGATGGAATGGTGATATTTGGAAGAGATCCTAACCTGAGGAGACCCGACATTCTAATTTATTACTATTTTTGTTGAGTACTCACCTTGTTACAATAAAGTAATTACATCCATATGTAATCACAGATTCTCAGGTGGAATGGCATATTCGGAACAACCTGGCAGGGTAAATGAAGGAAGGTTTTGTTTGCTGCTATATCCTTTAGTAATGTTGTAGAATAGTGGATAAAGTAGCCAACTAATGACGGAAAGGTCCTGCATTTGTAGCCAGCTAGTACTGGTCTTTACATACAAGTACCTTTTTTTTTATATTTTTTTTTGTAAAAAGTAAGTATTTGTATGCATGTTTGTGTGTGTGTGCGCGCGCGTGTGCGTGCGTGTGTGACTGTGTGTGTGTGTGTGTGTGTGTGTGTAATGTAATTTTAGCATTATGGTGTTTTATATTTAAAATTCAAGATGTGTGCGGGGATGCTCATGATGTAGGATGGACTACTTTTCATAAGCACAAACCAACTTTTAGGCAGAGTAACACGAGAGAGGGGAGAGGAAGCAGACCACACAGAGGCAGGCAGTCTGAAGTTATACCTTGTGGAGAGCAGATGAATATTGTTGTTGAAAATATATAAGTGAAGTGAAGTGAGTTATATAGATATAACTTTAAGAAAGAGATGAAATTGCGACTGGAAGGACAAAAAGGAAAAAGAAGCAGCTACTATAAGAAGATATAGACTCTCCTTTTTAATTTAAAGAACTTAGGGAAGAAATAAAATAAGTTCAGACTTGCCATTTACATCCAAGTGCTGAAAATCCTAGTGAGCACCTCGTTTGTAAATAGTTCAATAAGTAATTATTAAATTTTAAAAAATAGAAGGAATGAATATTTGGTTGTAAGGATCCACTCTTGAATCAGATATATATATATATATATATATATATATATAAATTTATATAGACCAATTATTGTAAAATGCTTTATTTAATTTAAATTATATTAAAATATTGAGTTAAATTTATTTTGAAATTCAATATACATATTCTAAAACTAATTATTAGGAATAATTATGATAAATAAATAATTAAAGTAATTTGTTTTGTTAAATAAGGATATTTATAATTATTTACTTTATCACTAATTTTTTTCCATATTTTAATTTATATTATTTAATATAAAATTAATTATATGAAAAGAAATTTATATTTGTTCTTTTATTATTATTATTATTTTCCAGATTACATTCAGATTTCTG
This sequence comes from Rhaphigaster nebulosa, assembly GCA_948150685.1. Lineage (NCBI taxonomy): Eukaryota > Metazoa > Arthropoda > Insecta > Hemiptera > Pentatomidae > Rhaphigaster > Rhaphigaster nebulosa. The sequence continues at coordinate 22,914,039 of OX411307.1, forward strand.
CTGTTCGGCATTTATTTATATTACTTTTAAATGTATTAATTTTTAAATATATATTTGTGTGTTGAATTTCTATCAGCCCAGTAGGCGGCGGGATGGAGTAGCTCAGTGGTAAGGCACTGTGTTACTATGCTCCCATTCCTGGGTTTGATCCGGCTGTGGCAGATTAATTATTTACAGATTTATAGTGAAATCGGAAGATCCTCCTGGGTGGTCACCCAGCTTCTGTAAAGTGGGTACCCTTAATTGCGGGAAAAACCTGGCAGTTGAGCGTGATCTCGGCCAAATCACTTCCTTGCACAACCATTGGCTTAGAAACAGTATGGTCCTTACCAAGTACTGAACCCTTCAGGCGGATTCCATATCATTACCCTTCATGCGTTATCTTTTTTTTTTTTCAGTAGGCGGCGGTTGGCATTGGCAAAGTTCACTCTGAACTCCTATCCGCCACCACAAAAACCGAAAACATAACACAACAGTTGTTGCAAGCTCTATTGCTGTAAGATGCCCTGTGGGAATTTTTGAATACTCCTAAATAATTGTTAAGAACGTTTAGTAAAAAGAAAGTGTTTGCGAGAAAAGGAAGTTCAGTGAACATAAGCTTTTAAGAAACTATAGTGAGGATAGTTCCTACTTTTATACTAAAAAATAAATTCCAGGCAAAGTTGGAATAATCTTGAAAAAATACATTGTATGCAAAATTTCCTCAGGAACTTGGGAAAATAGTCTTGTATCGATCAGGCATCAGCTTCATTTTTTTATTTAATGATTTTTATATATATATATATATATATATATATATATATATATATATATATATATATATGTAAATCATTAAATAAAAAAATGAAGCTAATGTGTATATATATATATATATATATATATATATATATATATATGTATATATATATATATATATATATATATATATATATATATATGTATAAATCATTAAATTAAAAAATGAAGCTTATATATATATATATATATATATATATATATATATATATACCAGGTATGTAAATATGAAACCGGAATTTGCCAATAGAAAGCGCTAGCTGTAAATTTAGCTACCGTGAAGTCCCGCTGGGGGCACCATTTTGTTTTGTTATCATCTGTGAAGGTGTTTCAACTCACAATTCAGTTGTCATATAACAGTGTATTTTGTGGAACAACAGTAAACATGTCGAATTTTGTGTCTGGAAACTACGATTTGCGGACCATTCCCAAGATTTCCCAAGAGCATACTCACCGTAAGCTTCAACAAGCATTCTATGGGATTCTGCTGCTGTTTTCTTTAAATGGTAACAAAAAATCAATGCTGTCCGCAAATCGTAGTTTCCAGACACAAAATTCGACATGTTTACTGTTGTTTCACAAAATACACTGTTGTATGACAACTGAATTGTGAGTTGAAACACCTTCACAGATGATAACAAAACAAAATGGTGCCCCCAGCGGGACTTCACGGTAGCTAAATTTACAGCTAGCGCTTTCTATTGGCAAATTCCGGTTTCATATTTACATACCTGGTACATATATCATTAAATAAAAAAATGAAGCTGATGCCTGATCGATACAAGACTATTTTCTCAAGTTCCTGAGGAAATTTTGCATAAAATATATTTTTTCAAGATTATTCAAACTGATCCTGAACTGGCTTAGGAGTATTGGGGGAAGTTGTAGCTTATTCCATGATGAATGCTATGATATTTTTTTTAATTCTCTCTGATTAATTCTCTCTAAAAAATACCTTTTTTACATAAATCATGAAATGAAAAAATAAAGCCAATGTCTCATCGATACAAGACTATTTTTCCAAAATCCCGAGAAAATTCTGTATAAAATATATTTTTTCAAGATTATTCAAACTTTGTCTGGAAAATTATGCCCTGGGTATCAGACTAAAACCTAAAATAGGGAGCACAATAGGGAATGGAAGAACAAGTGCATAAAACTAAGTAGGATATGGCAGTGTGCACCTCATTTGCAGATTAAGTGGAATAACTGATTATAAAAACCTAAAGATTCAGTATTTTTCCATCAACAACTGCCATTTCCTTATACTGACAATGGACAAATTCTAATGATATAAACTCTTTGAGTATAAAAGTAAGAACTATCCTCTTAAAAGCTTGTGTTCACATAACTTCCTTTTCTACTCTTCCTTCAAATTGTATATTCTATGCTAATCAATTCTAAAGAAATTACTAAACCACTTAAATTTTTTTTACAGAATCTCAATATTATCACATATTTTTTATTTTCTGTCATTTCACTTAAACCTTACTTTTTTTTATGTAAATGGGGTAGATTTATATTTAAATTGTTTAAAAATTATACATTTTATTACTAATAACTAGTTGGATATTTTTTATATTTTGGCTGTATCTAAGTATAACTCATATAGAAATATTATTTAATTTCATTTATTTAATCTTTTATTTGTTATTTTGCTTTAATTGTAGATTTAGCTCCTCCAATGCCTCCATTTGAAAATTTGTCTGATGAAGAACTTAGAAGGCTTGAAAGTCAAACTAGAGAGGGTTTAGAGGCAAGGGTTCGTTGTTTGCAGAATATTCAAACCCTTCTCGATGTTTCAGTTGTTATGTTACAACAGTATTGTGCATCAGCTGCTGTTGGGTAAAATATAATTTTATTAAGATCGCATAATATTATTAAGAGAGGTAAATAAATGGAGCTTCCTGGTTAAGTTACCACAAGATTAACAAGTCATTTAAGTTTGTCTTTCTGTCTAGCAGTAAATGCTTTTTTACTATAAAAGAATAAGTTTTACATAGTTGATTTGAGAACTTTGTATTTTCGTTTTTTTAAACATTGTTATGTTTATACTTATGCTATGATTTAATCAATCATTACTTTTTCCTAATTTGTTTCTTTCCTTCCTTTTTTTTTTTTTTTTTATGCTCTACCTTGCTCTTATGGCATTCATTTGGTTTCGTAATGCATTTTTGATTTAGTACATTTTATGTGAATATTGATAATACATTTAGCCATGCTTATAACATTCACATGACATGCTTCACTTGTTTCTGAATCTGCTAGAAAAGTATTATTTCTTTTAGTAATTTTGGCTTGTCTCACAAATCTTATAAAACTGCTTTCAGTTATTCTAACTTTTATTCTAAAATTTGATTAATATACCTTTTTATCAGAAATAAAAATTAATTCTTGAAAGTCTTTTAAGATATGATGGTTTTCCATAGAATTAATGGTTCAACAATCAATATTTTATTTCATTAATATTCAAGTTGTATCCATTGCGAATTATTAGATTTAATTTAGAGTTCTTATTGATTCTTTATTATTACAAAGTGTATTTATTATGATTATTTCAAATTTAATAAATACCACAATCTTAAAAACAATATTATTCCCTTATAAAATTTAAATTTAAGTGTGTTTATGCTTTTAGTCAGCAGCAGAATGCTGATTCTTCAGATGTTCCAACTCCCAAAGGAAATGCTCCAACTCCGAAGGAAAATGTTCCAACTCCAAAGGGAAATATTCCAACTCCTAGCACAAGTAACAGTAACAGTAGCCCATATGAAAATTCCACAAATTTGGGAAATCGCTCATGTATAAAAGAAGACAAAAATGCTGATCGGGATTCTTCAACAAATGATACTTCTGCACAGCATCTTTCAGAAAGGTATTTAGCCATATTTTATTCTTCAGTAAAATAAAATTATTTTATTGGATTATATAGAATTAACTCCTAGGTTTCAAAGTTAAAAGAACTAGGGAATATAGAAAATATGCAATGGTCAGGTACCTGGATAGATAGAGGATGGTTAAAGAGGCCAGATTTAAAATTAAGGAGGGTAAATGATTACCAGCGGTGGGAATGGATTTCCAAAAGAACAAAGATCAGATAAGGAATGGTCTGTCAAATGGTTTACTGTTGGGAGCTGAAATATATCAATCTGCAGGGTGAGAACAGATATAGCAGGAATAAATAATTTATTAAATTTGGAGAAATTTGTAGATATATGTTAAGCGGTAGAGTTATAATATTTGAAAGGTAAAGGAAACCATGTTAAGTGATGACATGATTGTAAGGATTTGTTGAAATTGATTTGTTGTAAGGATAAAACCAATTCAATTCCGCCTAAAACCGGGAAATTGACGCATCTCTTGGGATCTTGAAGATAACTTTTATAAAGCAATTGATAAGTATTTATTATTTTTGTTATTTCAAGATCCCCGATTAACCAGGAGATACATCAACAATAGCCAAAGTGGTGGAAAATTAAGGAGGGAACTAGGAGCATGCGGGTTTCTTTAGTAAGATCATACCAAATAGAATTGAGAAGTTTTGAAGTGGAGGTATGATGAACAATTTTGTATATGTTTTTAATTTAGTGATGTCCCAGGAAGAATTATAATCTTTATTGTAGGATTTTGTGAAGTAAATCTTCTAAATGTATTTTATTACATAACCTAAATAATTAACTTATGATGATGTTTCGAGACCAATGCCCCATCTTCAAGTCACTGTACATTATCTATATATTGTCCTGATGCAGTAGCAATGAACCTAATTTTTCTTTGAATCTCCTAAAGATCCTCTTCATATGGTCTTCACTGTCCCTATATTTATTCATTTTTAATTTAGTGATGTCCCTGGAAGAATTAAAAATGTTGTCATTATAAGGTAATTATGTAAGTTATATAATAAAATTCATTTGGAAGATTTACTTCACAAATCCTATAAGAAAATTTGTATGTGTTATTTTTCCTGGAAAGGTTTCAGTTAAGAATAAATTATTCTGTGATTTACAACTGTTGCGTATATAATTTTATCAGGTTGTCATTTGAACAGGGAAGGAATAGGAGGTAAGGTTTTTAGGGAATGATGAACTTATTATAATCTCCATTCTCTTCTCTGCATTTAACTTCAGCTTGTTCTCAGCATTGTAAAGGACATAAGGATATGATATGATTAGGCAGGCAGGCAAGTGATTTGAAATTTGCTAATTTGTAATCTGTACAAAAAAATTATGTCTGTACTTAGTTCTCCTCACACTCATTCATGTTAAGAAAATAGGTATACCTGTTAGAAAGTCAACATTAATAATATTCAAATAATTAATATTAGCCATTATTGTCACAAATTTCATCATAAATCTGGACACATTTTTAATTTTAATATTTTGTTGACCATTTTATTTTTTAGTGGCAAATCTTCTAGCACATCTTTGAATAATGAAATGCAAAATTTGACCCGTGAACAAGAATTAGCACGGCAACGAAGACTTGAAATGTTTGATAATGTGAAACATTCTTCTGGTTAAAATTTATGTGATAAATATAAGTATATTGATTTGTTTATTGTTGATGTTTTATTCAATGAAATTCAAATAAACATCGTCTGCTGACTTTTTGAAGTTTTAATTCTACTTTTGAATTTTATATTTTATTTTTTATTTTTTTATATTAATGGAATTAAAGTAACATTTGTACTTTCAAGTTTCAAACTCTTTTCAACAATGTGGCTGTGTTCTCTACTTTTTTAAGCAAGACCAATTTAGTGATGGATTTAGAGAATAATATATTTGTTAGTAAAGAAATTATTTTTTTGCTTTATAGAGTTGTTTTTTTTCTGAGGTAGCCTCTAAAGAATTTATATGTACAATCAAGATATTTATTTTTCAATTTGTTTCTAGATATATATACATTCTGATTTTGTATTTCATAGTAGTGCAGGAAGATTATATTTTTATAAAACAAAATAAAGGAGCTTTGACTTTATTTAATTTTTTATTCTTTGTAATTTTAAAGTTTTCATTAGACTGCTTTTTCATTTCTCGATAATTATTTTAAAACAAAATAATTGGTGTTCTATATATTTTTTTTGTTGTAATATTGTAGTTTTGGTATTGAGTATTTAATTTAATAATTTATACAATTTATTTGAATGATTTATTTAGTTTTCCATTTATCCATTTCAAAAATAGATTTTCATTCATTTTATCTTGTGGTTTATGAACGTCAAACAATACATTTTTATTTTGAATTGCTTTAATTTATTTATTTTACTGTATTTTCGAAAATAATTATATGCTTTAAGATTTAACCGGTTACTTGATTATGATAAAGATAGTAAGTATATATTGTATATAATCTAAGTTGTTATTTATAATTTAATGATACTCGTTTCAGATTGAACTAGAAACGGTTAGTCGAGATGTCTGTATAATCATTAAATCCAATTTTTAAGTTAAGAACCAATTGAATTTAACATTTGGCCTACTATAGTTTCTTTTACCACATTTTTAAACCTTTCATTACTTTACTTTTACATTTTAATGATGAAATATGTTATAATCTTTTTTGTTCTAAACTAAAATTTAATTAGCAGAACAATAATTAGTTATGATACTACTGTATAGTAGTCTAATAATTCTTGTTAATCATCTTAAATTTTATTTAAATTATAATCTAATTATAACTAATAACATAACAATTATACCCTAAAATATGGATAACTTTGGTTTTTGAATTTTATTAAAAACTTTTGAACTACTGTTCAGATAATGCAAGAAAGCCCCAGGATAACACTATTTATGTATTACAGTAGTTTATTATCTGATCTATATATGTACCTGTTTACGGAATAAAAAATTCCATCTTAATTAGTATTTTTATGAAGTTGATACTCTCTATCCACTGTTATCTTAAAGTCTCTTGTTGAAATGCATATTTGTGTTAACACAATGCCATGAAACAAAAAATTAATTATTAAATTTAATCATAGTTTTGATGCAATAATATAAGCTTTGTATTATGTTTATTTTCTGCTTACAATACTATTACTGTAGAATATTGATTATCTGAGGTCATTGGGGACCATCTCATCGCAAATAAAAGTAGGAAAAAATTAAATTGAACAGAAAAGCTATAATATGAAAAACATATATGTATGTATATACGTGTGTGTGTATATATATATTTGCTTATTTTATTTTTTGAATATCCTTTTTTTCTTACTTGATTGTTATTTTAGCCACATAAGCGCACCATCTTTTAAAAGTGTGGATAGCTGGCCTAGTAGGTGATGAATGGCCTACTATTTGCTAATTGTTTATATTTTCTTTTTCTGTCTTAATTGAAAATTAATGATGATTTGATCTATGAATTCTAATGAATTAGATCAAATTTTTGTTAAAATAAGAAAAATTGATTTAATAAATAACATTAAATTGTGGAATTCACGTTGGTTTATCATACCTCAAGTAATTGAGGCGGACATTTATTTTAAGATATTGATATTCAATACTTTTAAATGGCTTTCCATTCATAATGAAGTGGATTTTTTTTGCATTTATCTAAGAGGAGTTTAAATGTTTGTGGTAACCACTCTTTTACTTAGTATATGTGTGAGTGTTATATGCAATGCTATAAATGCTATATGTGGATGTTACTTGTTAAATATTTAATAGATTGATCATTTTTTTCGAATAATTTAATTTTTGAAGATATTTTATATATATATAGTATATATATACTATATATATATATATATATATATATATACATATATATAGTAGAACCCTTGTTAACCGGCCATGCAGTAACCATTCTTCAGATTAACCAGCTTAGGGAAAAAAAAAGAAGACAAAAAGGAAGTGCTTTTTGGGAAGTCAAGAAAAATGTAGGTATTTGTTTAAATGCAATGTGGCCTCACAAAATCCCACTTTTCATCATCAATAAATCAGCTAAACACTGTGCCTTCAAGAGTTGGAACCCGTCGTCCCTTTCCATGTACTATAATAGGCCACAAAAATCGGCCTGGATGATTTTAAACTAGTTCAGTAAGTGGTTTGAGTCCATTACAAGAGTCAAAAAGGTATTTAAAGAGCTTAAACTTGCAAACAAATAAACCTATGAAAGCACTTCTATTCTTGGACAATGCATCTACCCATCCTGATAATATGATAAGCGATACAGCTGTCATAAAAATAACTTTTCTTCCCACTAATGTGACAAGTTTAGTCCAACCCATGGACCAAGTGGTGCTTGAATCGTTAAAAAGGCATTACAGACATAAGTGTCTTTCCGAAAATTTGCAGCGTTTGGAGAGTTGCTTAAAATCGTGAAAAAAATCAAGGTTGTGATTTATATGCTGCCAAAGAGGACACAGAGTAAAATGAAGAGGTGAAAAAAATTTCTCATAGTGAAGCCATAAATGCAATTGAGGTAGATGTATGCACCTATATACATTTAATTTAATTCACTGATGCACGTTGACCAGCAATTCAATTCAACTGCTTGAGACGTTCTAGTCATGAAAAAATGGAAAGATTAGCAAAACTCTGTAAATGTTGAAAAAGAAAAGAAAATAACAGACTTTTTAAAAAAAAACTTTGCTATCATTAATAATTTATACATTGTATATACTTTGTATCTTTTTATGTTTTCAAATGTGTAATAAAATCTGTACATGCATATTACATAAGTCTTAAAACAGAGTTATTCTACATTTCTGTTAATATTTCCCTTTCAAATTCCTACATCCCAGGATAGCCACCCAAGGTCCCAGTCCCGATGTGGCCAGTTAAGAGGGGTTCTGTATGAACATTTTTTTTTTTTTCTTGACGTTTTACATTTTATTTTCTCTAGATAATAGTACCCTTTTGAACACTGTTGTACATAATTTAAAATAATCTGTGTTCCTTTTTATAAGATCATCATAGATATTGTGATATACTTGTATAAATTTTTGCTTTACATTATGAGAAGGTAAGATCTAACATTTATTCCACATTTGTTTACTTTTTTTTTTTCTAGATTCATTATTTATATGAGGGTGTATAACTTTTTATTTACTTTAATAACAACTGCACTGGGCTGTTTGTTTTAGGTATTTTTAAATTAGCTATCAGAAGGTATATCTTAACTGTATTGATCTGAAAGGATTTATTAAGTGCGATAAAAGTATGTGTGTGTGTTCAGTCAACATAATGTAAAATAGCTTATTGTTTTAAGTGTTTACAAACTTTTTTTAATTTATTTTTACAATTTATTTGATTTTAGTTGTTTCAAATTCCTTAATGCTTTGTTCTTTGTTATTTCATTATATACAATAAGTTGATACTATATTGTTATGCAGCAAAAAAAAGTTTCCTCTTAGTCAAACAACTGTCATATAATCAATCCCTAGCACAGGTGTACCCTTACTTGATTATTAGTTACACCTGATACACTGATACATACAAATATATGTCTATTTTTATTCATAAATGTATGTTTACATTGATTGGCTGCTTGTGTAAATATTACATTGTTTAAAATGTATTAATTTTTATTTTTGTCGATAAAATGTATTAATTTTTATTTTTGTCGATAAAATAAATTGTTAAATAGCATTTTAAAGTAAGCATTTTATTTATTTATTTTTAGCCCTGTCTTTACTCTTACAGGGTAATTAATCAATCAAGATGAATAATACATATTCTATTTATAATGCTTTATTTATTTTTGGTTAATTTTTTTCAATAAACCTTTTTAATCGACCAAGAAAAAAAAAAGATTTAACCCTCCTATTTTGCGTTTCACGAGATTCATAGAATCCCAAAATCGAATAAAAAATAATCGTCCGTCCGCCCGCCGTCCCCGGTTTTTTTCCAAGACTTGGCCCGATTTTTTTTTAGATATGGTGCCAAAGTCAGATCACCCCAGAATGATCATCGGAACTCAACATTACTATTTGCTATTTCGTTTCAGACTGGCGGCCGATTATAGCTTTTATACGCCCGTAACTCGGCCGTTTATGAAGGTAGAGGAAAAATATTAAGTGTTTTGGAATCATTACACAAAATTCTCTAAAGAAACTCCATATTGATACTTTTGGTTTATTATTTACAATAATGAACCTCTGTAATCGATCAACAAAAAACAATTTTAACCCTCCCCCCTCCTCAAACTTTGATTTTTTACTTGTCAAGATACGCAGAAACCAAAAATCGAATAAAAAAAAAATCCGTTCGTCTGCTATCCGCCCTACACCACTTCTGCGACGATTTTTTTTTTCAGATTTGGTGACATAGTCACAGGTCACCCCAGGGTGATCCTCAGAACTCAATATGACTATCCTCCATTTCATTTCAAAATATCTACCGATTCTATTTTGTATACGCCTATAACTTGGCCATTTATGATGATTAAGGAAAAATATAAGTGTTACACAAGTGTTTAGGAATCATTATCCCAAAACCTTAAGAAAAAAAATCTATATAAATACTTTTGAATTATTATTTTTAATGATGAACCTTTGTGATCGACCAAGAAAAAAAAATGTTACCCCACATCAAAATTTGAGATTTTACGTTTCAAGATACGTAGAATCCATCAAATATTAGCAGAGATATAGTGTACCGAACTTTGTAAACGTTTTACAAACTGTTCTGCACATGTTCCTATGGAAATCGGTTTACCTTTGTTTAGTTTTTCTATAACTCAAATACTTTAAATCTCCCGAAACATTCCAGAATAACATTCGAAAGATAATTTGATTGCCTACGAAGCTCAAAGTAAAAAACATAAAAAATCTTAATCGGACTAATATTAGAGAAGATATAGTAATCATATTTTGTATTGGCTCAAGCCCAAAGTGTTAAGGAAAGTCCCGTGAGTGGACACAGCAGATATTTTTGATATATGTATTACAATGGAAATAAGAAACCATTATCCATTAATTTGCAAAGTAAAATGATGTTTAGAAACAGAAATAGGAATATTTATGAAATTGAAATACTAATTATATCCCATTCATACAAAATTAAATAGGAGAGGGAGTAAGAAAAAAAGTAAATAAAATAAATATCTAAACTTAAGTTTTTATGATCAGCTGTTTATATTTCAGTTTTTTCCAGCTGTCATGCAACCTCCCTTTCCCTTCATTATGTGTTTGGGTATGGGGTGCTGTCTCTGTTTAGTGTTTTATTTGAATGTGGATGTGAGATGTGCTGCATTTTGTTGCTTTTATTAGTTTTTTTTTTCTTTCTTTCTGTCCTGATGGTGCCTGACAGGTTTGATTTCTGTTTTTTTTAAGAGCCTTGGCTTCTTGTTTGGAATTGTCCATTTATGTCCTAACAATTTTGTATGTCTCATTTTGAGCTTTTGCTCTTGCATTTTAACTTAAGTTAACTTTTGAATAAATTAGAAATATGCAAAGCAGAGTTGGTTGGAGGGTAAGGTGAGAAAAAAAAATACTTAAGTATAAACTTAATTTAATGTGCACGACGATTCAGGGCTAAGTGAAACAAGATAAGTTGGAGGAGGTCGAAAACTTGGATTTTGCTCAAGAGGGGCAATATATCCAATATACCTGAAAATTAAAATTACTCCATTTTTTTGCAAACCAAAATATCTCTTGGAGAACTCATTTCCATGCTGCAGACTCATATATAGTACTCTGTCTCTTACCCCAAAGATCTCTTCTGTGGACACCGTCTTCGGAATCTCGCCATCATCCATTCTGGCTAGATGGCTCGTTATCTCGTTATCTTCAAAGTGCCCGTACAATTCCAGGCTCTTTCATCTTCTCCATGTTTCGCCTACTTTGATGGATCCGTATATCCTCCTTTCGAACACCAAGAGCCGTTTTTTTTTCGAACACCATCCGCCTTCTTAATGGCCCTTGCCTCCGAGCCATAAATTAATACTGGACGGACTATAGTTTTGTACAGGCTGATTTTTGTCTTCCTTGACAGATATCGGCTCCTGAAGTTTTTTGATAAGCTGTAGTAACACCTGTTAGCGGTTATTATTCTACGCTTAATTTCTTGGGAGATGCCGTTTTGGGAGTTTACCTCGCTTCCCAAGTAGATAAAGCTGTTGACCACCTGGAATCTATACTGTTCTACCTCGAAGTACTCCTCGTGGTTTCTTAGCCCTCCAACCTGCATATACTTTGTTTTTTGCTGGTTTACTTTTAATCCAACTTTTTTTGCAGCTTCCTCGAGGGCAAGAAAAGCTTCTCTTAGGGCTCGTTTGGATCTAGCCATTATGTCAAAGTCGTCAGCATAACCCAGCAGCTGCACCAGTTTGTTGAACAAGGTCCCACCAACCTGAATACCTGATCTCCTGACAGCTCCTTCTGCGGACAGGTTGAAGAGCAGGCATGCGAGTGCATCTCCCTACCTCACTTCATTATCTGTGTACAATTCCTCTGAAATATCGGCTCCAATACGTACTACACATTTTGAGTTCCTCATGGTCATTTTTACCAGACGCGTCAGCTTTTAAGGTATCCCCATTTACTCAAGTGTCTGGTAAAGCTTCATCCGGTCCACACTGTCGTACTCAGCCTTGAAATCGACAAAGAGATGGTGAGTTGTGATCTGGTGTTCCTTAAACTTCTCAAGTGTCATACTTAATGAGAAAAACTGGTCAATGGTTGATCTACCTCTTCTAAAGCCTGCCTGGTAGTTCCCTAATTGTCTTTCAGCAAAGGGTGACAGCCGTTCAAAGAGGATGCTTGATAAGATCTTGTATGCGCATGACAGGAGTGCGATTCCTCGATAGTTTTCGCAGTCGGACTGATCTCCCTTCGTATGTATTGGGCATATTACGGCTTTCGCCCAGTCCTCTGGCATCCGCTCCTGCTCCCAGATCGTCACTATCATGTTGTGGAGTTTCTTCTTTAGCTCATCCCCGCTATATTTCAGGAGTTCTGGCTGGATCCCATCAATCCCAAGTGCTTTGCTATTCCTTAGCTTCTTGATGGCTTCCTCTATCTCATCCTCATCGGGGGGGGGGGGGGGGGGCTCAGAGTCATCAGCGAGATCTTGTCCCTCTTCTTCAGGGCTTGCATTTGAACCGTCTGCTCTGATAAGTGCCTCTCTGAAGTGCTGTCTCCACCTTCTGAGCACATCCTCTGTTTCTGTGAGGAGGTGACCAGCCTCATCCTTACAGCATGCGACTCTTGGATTGGCTCGTCTTCCTTCATTCACTCTTTGGAAGAAGAGTCTGCATTCATTAGCACTTCAAAGGTTCTCGATTTCCTCCATCCGCTTGTTCTCCCATTCTCTTTTCTTTCTTTGGTGCAGCCGTTTCTCAGCCCTTCTCTTCTCACCGTAGGTCTCATCCGTGCTTCTGGTGTGCCTTTGAACTCTTTTGTTACATGCCTTGTTCTTGTCCTTGGTAGCTTGGTGGCATTCCTCCTCAAGCCATGGAGACGTTTGTAACTTTGGCCTGGGTCCCAGTGCTTCCTCTTCTGCTGCTTTTAGAAATTAGAAATTCCCTTCCATTGTTCATCAAGGCTGTAGCCTGCTCTTCGTAGTTCTGTGAACTTCTCTGAGAGTTATTGCTGATACTCTTCCTGATGTTCTGGTTCCTTTAGCTTCCCAGTGTTGAACGTCTTCTTGGCTTGTTTTTTTTTCGCGGCTTTCTTGAAAGGAAACTTTGAGCGGATTCTCGCTATGCTGAGATAATGGTCAGTATCCATGTTGGCTCCTCTATATTTTTTGTTGCTTACAAGTTCAGATTTGTATCTGGAGCTTATTAGGAGATGGTCTATTTGGTTGGCCACTTTTCCATCCGGAGATCTCCAAGTTTGCTTGTAGATGTTTCTTCTTTGGAGCAGCAGACTTCCTACAGTTAGTCCGTGCTCTGCCACAAAGCTTATTAGTCGGTGCCCGTTGTCATTGCTTGTTTTGTGTAAACTATGTTTCCCGATAATGGGTTGGTATGCCTGTTCTTGGCCGACCTGGGCATTAAAGTCTCCAAGGATTAACTTCACATCTCGGTAAGGCATTTGTTTAGAGCCTTGCCAAGATCTTCGTAAAAAAGGTTCTTATCCTATTCTGTGGTATTAGTTTAATATACAATAAATTTTTCGATAGAATGCATTGTTTAGGAATTATAGGTGAAAAACAAAAAAAAAAATGTATACTTTATTTTTTAATCGCCATTTTGAAACCCGACCGCTTTGAGTTGGCAGACAAGTGCAAATTGAATACTGAGACATTATATGGATATATGACTAAAAGTTTTCTTAACATTAGACACCAAATTTCGCCTCGACTCTTGGACTACAAGTGGTCCGTAATAATCATCCTCCATCAGCTGAAAAATAATCCATTAATAATATTTTTTTATAAAATATCTATTTTTTGTAATGTTTTTCATTAGACAGTTTCCATACTTATCAACCATTAATCGCTGTTTATCAGTTTGTTGTACCTATATAACCTAACGTTAATGTTTTAATACTTGCGCAGACGTATAATTGTGCATTTACTTTATATATATGCCTTAAATTAGGAGGCGGCTGACTATTTCACAAATTCGTCATTGCTGTTCTCATAACTTCAAGGTCTGAAAAAATAACTTGCCCATAAATTGTAGAGAATTTTATCTGCTTTTTGAAAGTATAGGATAATGTTTACAGTGAAATGCTTACTTGACGTGTTCTGAAGGGAAATGCCTCTTTAAAAATAATGTGTTTTTCAGATTTTCCAAAAATTACGCCCCTTTAAGCAAGTTTCACAATTTTTATAACAACCATTGCTAAGCATCTGCTTCATGCATCCCATCGATTAATCCTATTTTTCTCAAGCCTGTTCTCACATTGGTCACAGAGTGATAAAAGTCCTCTATCGGGTTATAGTAAAACAAGAAAGATGAAAGTTTTTTATATCTCATTATTCCTTTTGGTACAACTTTACAATCGGGACTACTTATCACTGGCCCCTGCCGAAGTTACTCGAAGATCGCCGCACTACCCCTCTCTAGCGCCATTTGTACCTACTAACTGCTTTGTATTTAATTATAATATTCGTATTCATGGGAATTATTAAAATTATTACTGCTTTAATTAGATATTGTTTAAAATCATTAGTGCTGTCGACTTCCGCTCAAGGGATAAAAAAAAATAATGACGGTCCCTTTTCAGTTGAGGTCGGGCCCTTACTGTAATTCAAATATTACTACTTTAAATTATTACTACAACTTCTCCAGACCACCGGAAGTCGACAACGCTAATAATTTTAATAATTCCAATGAATACGAAGTATAGAATTGAATACAGAGCAGTTAGGTAGCACAAATGGCGCTAGATAGTGGTATTGCAGCGATCTTCGAGTAACTTCGGTAAGGGCCAGTGATAAGACGTCCCGATTGTTTTTTTACAGAAACAAATTCCATATCCGACCAGTCATGATATAACATAGCTAAGATATTGCAACTTAGTTTGAAAGAAGTTTATTTAAATGCCAATGTATCATTTGCTTTCATTGTAAAAGTTAATCTTAAAGTCTTTACTGTGGTGAGATCGTTAATTCGCGGAAATCATACGTAGTGAAAAAAAAATGATGAGAACAAGAATTTTAGATAATTTTCTCATTTTTATTTTAATGTGGGATCACCTTTTGCGTAAAACAGCTTACTTTGCAAACTATAAGCCAGCAAAATGTGATTTTTAGTGGGGGGGGGGGGTTTATGATTTCTCATATTTGTAGAATTTATTTTTGCTAGATTCGTGTTCAGAACCCCCAAAACATAAAGTAAGCCTCTAAAAATAATTACACCAGAAATTTTCACTTCGAACAACCATTTGACTGTAATTGTACATTACCTACTGAGGTGTCCCAGGAGTAAACGTCATCAATAATTGAGGGAGGGAAAATCTACCAAAAATGTTGGTTGTTAATGTTGATGTTAGTTCAGTGCCGCCAACCGCACCTTCTTAACTAAATCCGTTTTCGAGATGTGATTTTTTAAAGGGTTTTCCAAGAGCATCACGTTTATTCCAATAAAAGTTCTAATTTCTGTGTTGTAACAGAAGATTTTTTAGCTTTCGTCACCATTTTTGGAATCTTTTCGAAATTAGGCTAGCTTTCCAAATTTGGGTGTAACGTTGAAAAGCTGATGAAATTAAACAACTTTTTTGAATTATTCAAGGTTGTAGCTAGAAAATTCGTGTCGTGAGATTCTACCGAGTATTTCTGAAGATTGCTTGTTTTTACTTGTATACTTTGCTTTAGCTGATATGATCGTCTGAGGAAGAAATATGTTTCTGCAACTTGGTTTCTGACTTATAGGAAATTCATCAAAGATTCCAAAAATGGTTACCAAATTACAACATTGGTTGAGAAATCTTCTGTAACAGTAGACAAATTAGTACCTTTACTGGAAAAAACGCGGTTTTCTAGGAAAATCCTTCAAAAAATCATATCTCAAAAATGGCTTGAGCTAAGAAGGTGCTGTGACACTGATCCACCTTTTCAGTGGACCATCACTTTATCAATTATAGACATTTACTTCCGGGACACATTTACTCCGTCAAACTCTTAAACCACCATTCCCAACATCCTTATCATAAAAAAAAATAAATAAAAATAAAAAAATTAACTCAGCCAAAAACCTTGTCTTTCTCTCTCCGATTTCTATCTATCGCTACTTAGGGTAATGTACCTGAGCCAGTTCATCTAATTACAGCTTCCTTTATTTCTAATTTAATTTTAAGTTAAAAAGATTATTAATGATCTTACGTACATCACGGGGCGAGTATTTTGTCACCATGATTTTTTTTTTAATAAGGATCGTGGACTCTTTATTGCGCTCTGGCTAATTGTTTTGCAAGGGATGGACATTTTTAATCAAATTTATTTTACAATAAAATTTTAATGAAAATATTTTAAATGAAAATTTAACGTTCTTTACCCTGAAAAAAATGTTCACTTTATTAATGGTTTAATGAAAAACAGTTTTATGTCTCGAAAATGATGAAAAGCTTTAGTTATTTTCAAGAACTTTTCACTAAATCACCTCCAAGCAAACAAAAATTGTTGCTGGAGGAGGGAGATCAGGAGGATATATGCTCGCTCCCTGAATTTTTGAAAAAATATTATTTTCATACCCACCAACATACGTTTTGTATTTTTAATAATAATTTTTGATCCAATTTTTATTTTTAACCTTAAAACTTACGCCTAATTTGGCGATTATCGACACTTAAGTGATTACTTGTCTTCTTCTTATTAAATCCCCTCTCTCAAGAAAAAAATTCTGCGTACGTTCCTGTGTGCAACTTTACAATCGGGACGCGTTATCAATGGTGCTTGCAGAACACCCAAAAGTCACCGGACTAGCACACTCCAGCGCCATAAGTGCTAACTAACTGCTTTGTATTCTATTGTAACATTCGTATTCATTTAAATCATTAAAATTATTACTCCCTTAATTACATATTATTTAAAATGATTTGTGCTGTCGACTTTCGGTGGTCTGGGGAAGTTGTAGTAATAATTTAAAGGAATGATAATGAAGATTACGATAAGTACCCGACCTCAACTGAAAAGAAACTTTTGGGGTTTGTATATCTCTTGAGCGAGAGTTGCGAGCGGATGTCGATGGCTGTAATCTAATTAAAGCAGTGATAATTGAAATTACGGTAAGGCCCCCATCTCTTGGGCTAACGTAGTGAGCGGCAGTCGACATCACTAATAATTTTAAATAATATCTAATTAAAGCAGTAATAATTTTAATAACTCCAATGAATACGAATGTCACAATTGAATAAAAAGCAGTTGGTTAGCACAAATGGCGCTAGAGAGTGGTATTGCAGCGATCTTCGAGTAACTTCGGTAAGGGCCAGTGATAAAACGTCCCGATTGTAAAGTTGTTCTTGCTCTAAACAGTTGGGAAATCATTTGAACTGTGAAAATCAATTCACCGGGCCAGCTTTCGACTATTTCCAAAAGTTTTAAATACATTAGATTCGACAACGATCTGTTAATGGAAACAACTTAAAAATGTTGTCAACTTTTTTAAATATTTTTTTTTTATCAATTGTAAAATATAATGATATACTTGATATGAGAAATATTCTTATATAAATATATATTAATTTTCCATTTATTTAAATGAATTTAAAAACATAAAAAATAACACACATGGATGATAAGAAATAATAGTGAATTATTATCGACATACCTTTCTTTACAGGAAAAATTTAAATAAATTAATACAAATTATTACACACTGGGATGAAAATAAATTATAGTGGATCATTATGAAGCAGTTTAAGCAAATTTCAGACCTTTTTTTACGCCTTTCCTCTTCAATTTCGTGAAAGGGTGAATGGATATTCGCTGTTCAAACGATTTACCAACTTTTTAGAAGTATGCTAAAAGAAAAACGAGTGTGAAAAATATTCCGACTTTCCCCCTTGTATTTCGTGAACAGATGAATGGATTTTTGCGATTCAAACGATTTCCTAACTGTTTAAAAGTATGCTAAAAGAAAAACGAGTGTGAGAAATTTTCTGACTTTTGTTTCGCTTTTCCTCTTGTATTTCGTGAAAAACGAAAGAAATTTCGGAAAGTTTTTGACCCTCGCTTTACTATTACCCTAACTCTTAATCAATCGGAAAATCGTTTAACCGTAAAAATCTATTCACCGTTCACGAAATATAAGAGGAAAAGCGAAGGAAAAGTCGGAAAAATGTTTATACTTGCTTTACTCAGTCTTAGAGTATCTTTCGTGTCGTCAACAGCTCAGTAGTGCGTCTCTGATTTGTCTTTTTGCTTTATAGCCATCAACGGAAATTTCTGTTGAAACTCTCGTAGGCCCAGAATATTCTCACCAGGCAACCTACTAGTGAAATATGGAGATTCTGGACACAGAAATTATTTGCGGAAATAGTGAGTAAACATTATAAAAATATATAACAGATTACTTGGTTAGTGCAACAGAGCTGTGGTGGGGACAATTTGTTTAGGAAACTTGATTCCATCAGTTCCTCCGTATAAACAAACCGGATTTATACATATTATTATTTGTATTTATTACCTACTAGCCTTTTTAAAGTAGTTTAATTTCTTGGTACAGTTAAAATGGTTAACTGCAAAATATGCAATAAAACTGTTGGCAGAGATGACAAAATGAAAATGGCATGTGTCGGCTTCAAAATATTTTCCATATAAAATGCATTAAGACTGATTCCTCAGATTCAGAAATTCTTACAAAATGGAAATGTCGCGAATGCGAATTAACTAGTGAACCTGATACAATGATAGAGCTAATGAAGGGGCTTGTGGAAGAGGTTAAAGAGATAAAAGTTAAACATTAGGGTATAAAGAGCTAAAAGAAATAAAAGACACCCTCCAGAAGCAGTCTGAGCTTTCTTTCCAAAATATGGAAAGGCTTCAGAAAATCGAAACCCCCCTTGAGCAGCAGACAAATCAGGTGGAAATTAAACCATTGAAAATACTAACCTTCAGGCTAAAATATCTGACTTTGAGGGACGGCTTAACAATACGAAACAAAATAAACTAAAAAACACGGTAGCAATAAGAATGATTCCAGAGAAGAAGGGAGAGACAGTGGTTCCAATCCTTCCTCTCAGGTCAGTCACGATTTGCAGTCGTTCCAACACTGCCCCATTCCTGTGGTGTCTCTCAGGATTCGTCTCTGTCCTCCACTCTTTGCTATTTATAATGACGAATTTTCAGTTTAGGATTAACATCTGGATCAGAAGTGAATAATACTTTTGTAACGCACAAGCTTCAACTTTGATAATCAACTCATTATTTTCTCTCTTTTTCTTTTCTTTTTATCTTTCACATTAATAATATTTTTCGAGACAAGAATTAATTTTATTTGCTTATTTATTTTACTGAAAATATTGTAAACATTAACTGATTTGTATTTTGTAGTCTCATGGCCAGATATTGTTTCTGTTTTATTTGTTCAATTGTGTTATTCTTAAGGGACTAGTTCCAGAATAAAGTTCTTCTCCTATCTATCTATATTAATGACCTTCCCCTCCTTATCGGTCACTCCCAATACCATATCTACGGTGACAATTTCCAAATATACCTCTTTCCCACCTTCCGACCTGTTACCAGCCAAAATAAAACTCCAAGAGGACTAGAATTGAACAAGTCACTAGGCTGTTTCTAACAAGCTGAAATTGAATGCAGAGAAGACAAAGGCAATAGTAATAGGTTCCGATCATCTCCTTAAAACGGTTCCTCACGAAGCAACCCTGTTCTTGAACAATAACCCCATAAAATTCTATCCAACCATCAGAAACTTGGACCAAAATCACTTTTTACCAAACTCGGTCCTGGAAAATAACATGTTTCCTATATCTCCCGGCGTACCTTATCCACCTTAAAGCGACTAAATTATCTTCGTCACCTATTCCCATTTGAAACCCGAAAACTCCTCAATATTCTCCGCCTTTGACTACTACTTTATGGTGTACGAGGACGTCTCTGGGGACCTCAAGACAAAAATAAAACGCTTGATAAATTGATTTGTACGAGAATTCTTCGAGACACTAAGTGACGTCTCCATCTCCCGATTTTATGAAGAGTTAAAGTTGCTTTATCCTTCCTACCGTCCTAAGTATTTCCTGGCATCCTTCCTTTATAAATTCATCCAATCCCGCCGTCCATCATACATCTTCAACCTCCTTAAATTCAAGTGCAATGTTTGTTCCCGCTATACGTGTTCACAGCCTTCAGATTTATATGCAATGCCCACTAATTTGCACTTTTTGATAGATCTTTTCTTATTCGATCCTCATCCTTATGGAATTCCATTCCTGCTTCCATCCGTCACTCCAATACTCTTCCCACTTTCAAATCCCGTCTATTCAGTCATTTCCTAGCCATTCAGTCCCCAAAGAATTGTAAATAGATATTCCTTATCTTCAATTAAAATGTGTACCTAATTATGTATTAATACATTATTTGTACTTTTCCAATTATTATTAATTCATTTTCTTTGACTATATTTATTCTTAATTTATTAATATTGGAAGTTTGGTTTTATTTAAAGGTCTAAAAGTTATGTCATTATGATTTATTTATTTGTTTACTCTAAGGCTCAACTAATATTGCCTGTAGAGTTATTCTAAAGGGGTGTGTTCTAGAATAAATAAAGAATTTATTATTTACTTTTCCCCAAACTCTAATCAGTCGGAAAATCGTTTGAACCGTGTAAATTCACAAGATATAAGAGGAAAAGCGAAAGAAAAATGTCCACACTAGTTTTCCTTATGCCTACGTATAAATAGTCGAGAAATCGTTTGAACCTTGAAAATCCATTCCCCGTTCATGAGATATAAGAGGAAAAGTGAATGGAAAGTCAGAAATTTATAAATTGTATAATCTAAGATGAAACAAAAGCAACAGATTATTTAAAGATGACACTCTTGAATAAAAGGAAGTAATAACAATTACTATGTAGATTTAACTCAGAAGTCTGAGAGAAAGAAATAATAATAAGATTAGTTAAGTAAATATTTATTAATAAATACCTTAATATTATTAAAATATTCATGAATAGTTAATTATGATTAGATCAGGAGCCTAAGGTAATTATAAAGTAATGGTACTATTTCTTATAGTAACAAATTCATAAATGCCAGAAAATCCTCAATTATTCTACTTCTTCTTCCATGACGTTACAGGCCGGTGTGGTCCCTGGCTTCCTCAATGAGCCTTCGCCAGGTGGCTCGATCTTGTGCGGAAGTTTTCCAGTTTTGTACATTCAGTAGGGTCAAAGCGTCCTCCCATCTGGGTCTTGGTCTGCCTCTACCTCTGGAACCGTCCAGTCTATCTCTAATAACTTCTTGGGAAATCTGGACATCCCTCATTCAGACGACATGGCCGGCCCACCTCAATTTTCCGAACTTGATGATCCATAATACTTTGCTTGAGCTCGTATACTTCATTATTGAAGTGCCGTCTTCTCCACTGGTCCCCTTGTCTAATGGGCCCAAAAATCCTCCGTAATATTTTTCTTTCGAAAATAAGGATTTCCTTTTCTTCTTTGGTTGTCAGGGTCCATAAGTAAGGACTGGCCTGATGAGCGTTTTATAAATTAGGTACTTGGTTAGTCAGAGATTATGGGCTTACTAAGATGCTTCCTTAAGCCAAAATAGCATCTGTTGGCCATCATCAGAATCTTATTTGTAGAGCAAACAACTGACCCTAAGTACTTAAACTGGTCTACGCTCTGGAAGCTGAACTGATCTATTACTAAGGGTTCTTTCCGCATTTCTATCACTCTGGCCAACTCTCCTGCACTTAGTCTTTTCTTCATTTATAATCAGGCCCATGTATGCAGGGGCTTCTATAAGATTCAGGAATGCGCCCTTAAGTGCGTTGAGCGAGGAGCGACTATGCAGATATCATCCCCAAAGGCAAGAAGTTGGAAGAGAGTCTATCGTTTGGTTGCCAGAGCTTCTTACTACTTTTTCAAGGGCAAAGTTAAATAAAAACACGCTAGGGCACCTCAATTATACTACTACACTTAATTTACATATTTTTACAAATTTTAAAAATGTTAGGTCGAAAAAAAAACTAAACAGCACATGGATCCATAGTAATCACAAATAATATACCCTAAAAATATTAAAATCAATGAGAAAATAGAATACATCATACATATGGAAAAATCCCAACTGCAACAGCTGGTGTGGACTAATCATTGACAAAAGTGTACTAGTGAAATGGAGATTTGAAATTCTCAGAACAGAGCCATACCTGCCATGGAACTCTCTTGGAACAGCAACTAGCCAGTGTGCACTGCTTATATCTCCTGCATGTTCTTCCTCCTAGGTCCATTAGCTCCCAGAGCCCCTACCATAACTACATCACTATGTGCACTGGGCCTAAAAGTACCTTTAATTTTGTTGATTTGAAATAATTTATCCTCTCAGCATTGTTAGTAGTAATAAAAAAAAATGGATACAAATAAACTATGAACGAATTTGATAATTACCTAAAGGAGAAATATTTTCCCAAGGTGAAAAACAATTTTTGCAAAATTAAGAGTAATAATATAAATGTATAATATACTGTTGGAAAACTAAAGATTTTAGAAAAAATGATATATAACATATAAACTTAGTGTTAAGAGTGAAAAACTTAAGAGTGAAAAACTTAAGAGTGAAAAAAAAAAATCATAAAGTTAAGTGATTGTTGTAGTTAATAATTTATACTTTTATATTATTTAATGGAAAATTTATATTTCACTAGTCCTACTTGAACAGAAATTAATTTTTACACAAAGTAGGACGGCAAGTGAATGTTGTGAGATGCACATACTGTACCAGATTTTTTTATTTAGTTGCTAATCTTTCCTCTTTCAACAATGTATTTAAACAAAAAATATGATTAAATTAAATAGGCTAGGTATATCAAATACAAGCCATTAAAAATCAAGTATAAACCAACAATAATAAGAATTGTACGGTTTAAAGACTTATTACATTACTTTATTTTAAATCATTTAATTCACTAAAGACTAAAATAACTTTGAATGCAAACAATAATGGGTAATATAAATAAACAGTTTTGAGAGCTAACACATGCTAAATCACAAGATATATTTATAAAAATCAGACACTTTCATCCAACTTAAGTACTATCTCTAGCCTGTTTGAGCATCATTAAAAGGCAGTTTACGTATTATTCATGCAATAAAATGTTTTGTAAATTAAATAAATACTATAA
The DNA here is from genome assembly GCA_948150685.1 of Rhaphigaster nebulosa. Classification (NCBI taxonomy): domain Eukaryota; kingdom Metazoa; phylum Arthropoda; class Insecta; order Hemiptera; family Pentatomidae; genus Rhaphigaster; species Rhaphigaster nebulosa. The sequence goes on from OX411307.1 coordinate 22,937,540, forward strand.
ATGACAGAAAAAAAATAATACTTAAGTACAGACAATTCAGAAAAAGTAAGTCAATTAATAAAAAAACTTCATTCATTCATCATTACATGAGATATTGGACAGATTTGATGTGATTTTCCCATTTTTAAATTATAGGAAAACTATTATAAAATTAAGAAATGGTAATAAGGAAAATGTCTTTATTTGAAAAATAAATAATAAAAACTTTTAGTTAAACTTTATTTCCATTTTAGTTTCAAAAAGTGAAATCAATCATTAGAAAATAGAACACATGTAAATAATGAATGTGATCAATACAAAAAATAATAAAGCTAACATATAATATGTATCAAAATTATGCCTCGTTCCATTGGCTTAAATAGAGAATATAACCAAGGGTTCTTTGAAGACTAAACTTTAAAATGATTTAGCAAAATGGAGCCAAAAACAATTTAATAAACAGTAATAACGAGCATAATAAAAACTTTAAACAGATAACAAACTCATATATACATAAACAATGCAGAGAATGTTTTAAGAGTTATGAAATAAAAGGAATAATTAATATTTCACCAGCATTGTAATAGAAGAAAAATATTTAGATAATACAATAAATAAGACAGGTATAATAATAAGGTACATATATAAATATATATATAAAAGAAGAAAAAAAAAGTACAAGTTAAAAGCCATAAAAAATAACTGTTTAATTAAACGAATAAATTGAAATAAATAACTATTGATTGAAAAAAAAAAATATATGATTTTCAAGTAGGATATTTCAAGCGTTATGAAAATATAAGCTTTTTGAGATAAAATCATGTTCAATGTTTAAATGAATTATACATTAATTATATCATGTATAAATGTACCCACACTTTAACAGATGACAGCTCAATTATTTTTATTCCCAGATTAAGCCCATTAGAATTAATAATGGCAGTCAGACTAAGCTTTGAACAAAGGAAGTTCATTCTAAAATGCTACTGAAAGCGTGAAAACACAGTTGAAGTGTAAGGACAGTTTAGGAGGAATTTACAAAAGATGCATCAAAGCAAACTAACAGGCATTGATGAAACCATTAAATGCCTGCAGATCTTATTGTATTCAGAAAAATAAATGTTTTTTTAATAAACACAAACTTTATAATTACGTGTAAAGTGTGTTTACATTTTTTTTTTTTCGGGACATCCTGTATATGTATATATAATACAAACACACAAATCCCCAAAATAACAAATATCTAAAAGAAGGTTGGCAGTAACAAAAAAAAGAAAGAAATGCTTTTCTTTTTTTGTATTTTTATCAACAAATGATCAAGTGCCAAATTTAATAAAATTAGCACATGAGAAGATTTGATTTCATAACTATTGTAATTAGACAAGAAAAATTAATATTCCTCTTCATCTTGAAACTGGCCCTCAGATAAGTCCTCAGGGGCAGCGAAGCCGTCCTAAAAAATATGAAGTCAGTTATTCCATGCAATATAAAAAAAAAAAAAAACAGCTTTATTTAAAACACACATTAGATGATCAATTTAAAAATAAGAGGTTAGAATAATTTTTAAGACTAGAAATGAATCAAAATAAAAAAGTTTTAAACTGGCTAAAATACTTCTCACGGCCAAACGGATGATCTAATAAAACAATGCAGCTAGAAAAAATCATAGGTCTACTACTATAGTTTCACCAATCGCTATTACTTTCTAACAATGATGTGATATGTGCGGCAAAAATTTGGGGTTTGCAAATACCATTTACTTTTTAATACACTCATTTATAGACATTACAAAGCTATGAAAGAACCCATAAATCGTATTTCGATATCAAAATTGAAGGATTTACACTATTTCAGAATCTTGTATTTCGAACGTCATTATTATTTTTTAGGCACCTCATTGCATATAAAATGCAAAGCACAGCAAGGAGAAGAAAGCGTCCAAAGGATGAAGGAACATGTTGATATTATTGTTAAAATAAGGAGACTTAACACAAAACAGTATTGAGGAAAAATAAACCATGAAAAACTTTGGAAGCTATGACTGAAATGTGAGAAAATGTTTCTATTGTTAAATTAATTAACATTTTGAATTCATACAATCAATTTCCCTTTCATAATTGAGAAAAAATCATTTCAAAAACTACTTTTTTGCATTTTTTCAGAAAAAAATACATAAAAATGATTAATAGTGTTTCCAAGATTCCAGTTTATGAATGAAGTGCCTGGAAAATAATAATGGCGTTCAGAACACAAGATTCTAAAATGCTAAATTGTAAATCCTTCAATTTTGAAAATATCGCAACGTGATTTGCAGGGTCTTTCATAACTTTTTAATGACTATAAATGAGCATATTAAAAAGTACATGTTGTCTCCAAATCCCAAGTTTTCATCACGAGCCAAAGTTAAAAAGCAACAGCTGTAAATAGAACATACGTTTTGTATATTATTGAGGTTACAGTAGGGTTTATTGTGAGGATACTATGTTATGTGTTTAAGAGTATAAAATAAAATAGTCATAAAAGTGTTATTCATTTACAATTATTACATGGTGACATAAGTGGGATAGCAATGGCAACACTGGAAGATAATGGGGTGTATAAAAAAAAAAACCAACCGTTTTTCAACCAAATATTTGTATTATTATTTCTTTAATATAAAATACAATTAATACTCAAAGTATAGTCCATTGTTATCTACCGTTATTAGACATCTATTTGACAATTTCGCATGCATTCTTTCCAGTTGTTCGCAGTATAGTTCAGAGTTCATAGAGCATCCATCGAAACAAATTCATGATGAATAACTCCTTCGGAATTCCAAAAAACGCAAGCCATGGATTTTTTTTCAAACTGTCCCCTTGTAGCAACCGGAAAAGCCGTTAGACCACTATCTAGCCATTGCTCACGGGTATTAGGATTTAGACAGTAAACCCACTTTTGATCACAGATGACAATCTTTCGGTAAATTCTCATATCAGAAGGGTTTTCAATAGATTTTCACAAGTTTCTAGCCTCTTGGCTGATTGCTGGGGAGTAAGTTCGTGCGGGATCATTCTACTGCTTCCAGTCTACGTTTTCACCTTCCCCATGTCGAGTAGATAGTGACTAACAGTATCTTTCGACACACCACACTCCCTGGCAACTTTGCGAGTATTTGTGGGCGGATTTGATTCAGCAGCTTGATGCAGAACCTCATCAATATCCATTAATGGTCGCCAGGAACCCTTCATCCTTTCCAAGGTCGTATCTCCACTACTAAATCATTCAAACCAGCAGTGCGCTGGTCAAGGACACCTTCCCCTTCATATTTCATAATTTCACAAGCAGAATTTCGTAGGACACCGCCATCTTTCTTCTTTGAAAGAAATAACTAAACTAAGGCTGTTTTTGAAGCAGTCTAATGATAATAAACAAGCTTAGAGAATACTCTAAAGGGATTATTAATTATTGGTAAACATTAAAGAGGATTAAAATATTTAGTCCTTTGAAACCTTGGATTTGATAAAACGGTCATTTTTTTTTTATACATCCTATTATAACTAGTTATTTTGGAAGCCTTAAAGACAAGAAATGAAGGAGCGAGTCAGGTGGAAATCAAGCCGCCTGAACAATTTAATTTCCAAGAATCAAGCAAATGGCCTCAGTGGATTAGGAGGTTTGAGATCTGTAGGTCTGCTAACGGTCACTGTAATAAAGGTGAGTCGCAGCAGATTAATTTCTTAGTTTATTCCTTGGGCTTGGAAGGTGATGAATTTATAACATCCATTGGCTGATCTCCAGATAGCAGGCATACATATGCCAAGGTAAAGCAGAAAATAGACGATTATTTTTCTCCAAGAAAAAAATTATTTTATGATCGTTCCAAATTTTTGCTAAGAGCACAGCGACCTTGAATCTATTGACAGTTTTATTAAGATATTTACAAATCAGCAGCTAATTGTGATTGGGTTTGTGAAAAATGTAGGGTCTCAGTTATTATTACTTAGATTGGTTACAGGATTAGCGGACAGACATCTTTCCACTGAACTACAATTGAAGCGAAACTTAACAATAGAAGAGGCGATTGAAGGAACTGGATTAGCATCAGTGACTAAGATGGAGCAGGACACTATTTAAGGTCAGAGCAGTGTGAGCCCTAATTTAGAATGTGAGGCAATCACTAAGTATCAGCATGAAACCAGCCGTCAGATAAATACAGAAAAATACCCTGATAGAAATTGCTTTAGGAGCAGTGCGGTATATAGTTCTCAGCATCGAGATAGATGCCCAGCTAAAAATTCTGCCTGCTTCATATGTAATTAAACTGGACATTTGAAGTCAGTCTGTCGAAGGAGGGGGGCTATTGGAAAATTGGAAAGAAGGAGTTCTACCAGCAGCAATGGATCACAACTCGGAGTCATCTGTTTGACTTCAGTTACAACCTTCAAGTTAATAATTTATTTTATACTAGTATCCAAGTAGATGGAAAGGAGGTTCGATTTAAGATCGATTCAGGAGCTGATGTGTGTGTCTGTGGTCCACTAATGGACAATCAATTGTAGTTAAAGGATCACCGCACTAATAGGACTCTTAGTGGGGGAGGAAGTTGCAAACTTTCCATTTTAGGCAAAGTTAAGATGACCCTTTCTTCCTATGACTTTTTCTAATGGCATTTTTTGATTAAATCATCCGTTTGACTGTGAAAAGCATTTGAGCTGATTAGTATAAGACACCCAGTAAAAAATTGCAAAATCATAGCTTATTTTAAATTTAAACAATAAAATGATAGAAACACATTTTATCTTAACATTAAGCATTCATGAAAGGTAGAGTAAATTAATTAAACATAATAAGATTATGAAACTTATCATTAGATTATTAAATTTAACTGAACATTATTAGAATATAAAATAAAAAGAACTTTGGAATGTTCTAATTTAAAATAAAGATAATTAAAAACAAAAAAATGAAGAACGCAGAAATTTTGAAATACCAAAAGGCAAGTTTATTTAAGACTAAAAATGAAGACTTAATTTAATTAAATTTTCTTTTATATAACATAGTAAAAAAAATTCACATGCAGAAGCTTAAACATGAAAGGCTGAAAGCTTATTCAGAAATTCATAAGTTCTCTCATAACTGGAATTAATCACAAGAAAATGGCTTTCTAATTTACTACATAGTTGGAGCCCTTCATACATTTAATTGGCTAATATGGAATCGGGTTTTCCTTCCTGTACTATCACTGACTGGGGTCTGTCAGGTAATTTATTTCATGATTCCTACATATGATCATTATCATTTCAGAAATACCATTTTCATTAAAATCACTATAAGCTTCTGCTCGTGTCTTGTGCTTTTTTATACATATGGATTCCAACTGTAATTATTTTCAAAATCGACCAAAAAAATATTGAAGAAAACCGGATTTGAGGGTTATAATGAAAATCTAAAAGTTCAGTGTTTTATTATTTAGTATTATTAAATCTAACTTTAAGATGAAAATATATCACTAATTCTATATTTTTTTTCTAAAGAAAATAATAATTAGTAATACTGAACAGAAAAATTGATCTGCTTAATCAAATTTGATAAAAAGAATTAAAGTTAAAAAAAAGATGCATTTTGTTTAAGATAATTTATTTATGCTCTCAGGTCTCTTTTTGTTCTGGTTTTTAAGGACAAATAACAATGATAATATCCATTTTCATTTTTTTTTTAAAGGAGAAATTGAAAAAAACATCAGTTAAGTGAAATTTAACTCTTCTTGTCACAAAAAGAGAGCAAACTAACAGAAAGTTTAAGAACTTTATAAAAGGATAGAATCTATACCAAACAGTTTTAAAAGCATATCTTCCTTTAGCATGCAGTTTATTATATTACATTATATGTTAATATACCTCTGTGGCATATAATATATCTAAAATTTTTTGAACCAGTTCTTCATCTCCTTGATGTTCTTGACATACTAGTTCAATGTCTCTTAGTTTACCAAAATAGAAATCTCGCTCTTTTTCAAGACCATCAACTGTAATTTTTGTATTAGAAAGCTGAAAAATAAAATAATAAACATTAATTCACAGTTTTTCATAATTAACTGCATACAATCATAAAACTAATATCGGGGGTACAAATAAGTTTTAAAGTATTTACAAGTGGGATTGAATCGCTTTGGAATATAACCTAGCCACCTTCACGTTAAAGCATCATCATTAAGCTTTAGTTGTCAGTATGTGCCATTTTGTCGAAGTGTAAACAACAAAGTGAAGTAAGCAACGCAATTTGCAGGAAGCTTTACTTTTCTGCTTCAATTTGAAGAAAAAAAGAGCTAAAGATCATCAGTTGCTGTATGAGGCTTATGGGGACCTTGCTGCATCAATTTCAACTTGTGAGTACTAATTTAGATGGTTCAAAAGTGGTGATTTTGACACAGAGGAATAGAAGCATGGAGGAAGGACTCAACAAGGAATTTTGTTATGACTTAAAGCCATGGGAATGGTCCAAAAGCAAAGAAATTGGGTGCTATACGAATAAAAGCCAAGAGACTATAAGAGATTTTTGACTGCAGAGCAGCTGCTCCAAAGGCAATAATAGAAGGGTTTTTTTTTTTTTCTATTGAAACGTATCTACTGATGAAAAGTGGATTCATTATGACAATCCAAAGTGTAAGAAATCGTGGGGAAATCCACCAGCGGTGAAGCCAAATATTCATGGATTAAAGCATACCGAAAGCTCAGCATTTGATGGGATCAGCTGGGTGCAGTATATTATGAGCAGCTAACACCTAATGAAACCAACATAGGGGATTGCTAACAACTTCAGCAGAAGCGTTTGAGCTGAGCATTGAAGGAGAAATGAGAAAATGATTTTGCAGCACAATGCTTGGCCACAAATCATTGTTCCAAGGGCCAGCAAACTGATGTATTTGGTGGATGGAAAATAATTTTGATGTTCTTCAATTTCAACCACGGATGAGACAAAGCTTTGTCTACAAATAAAACAACTTTTATACCTTGCAACAAATTTTTTTTGTCAAATGATAACCATTCGGTCTTGATATCTATGGTCATCCAAGCCTTTTTTGTTAGAATGCCAGCAAATATTTAAAAGTTCAAATTGAATGTCTTGAAACGTCTTCGATTTTCGGCTTTCCTAATAATCAATGGTCTTTCAAAATTCCCCTCCGTGTTTGTACACAAACAAAAACGTGAATGTTTCTTTACAAATTTTGTCTTTCAGTGTCATTGTTTTATTTGGCAATGCTCTATTAAATAAAGCCATCTCTTGCCAAATAGCCATCACATACATTTTAAATTTTTGTTCTGCCTTTTCTCTTATCAAAGATCCTCTAACCAGTACATTAGCTGTCCTTACTAGACAAAACTATTCATACATCAACTTGTCAATAGGAAGGCCACCCACCTGTATTAAAAAAAAAAATTGTTTCGAAAAAATATTCCCGACCTCTACTCACAGTAACATTAATTTTTTTTAAAGTATAGACCACTTGTGTTATTCCAATGCTCAAGCGAGAAGAGAGAACCCGGATGCTTTCTTAATCTTTTTCACTTACTTTTATTAATTTAACTTTTTCTTTCAAAGCTAAAACACATTTTTTGGTGCCATTTTTTTTTTAAACATCAGACACATCTTTAAACTTCTCAAGCACATACAATGTAGTTATAAGGTCATATGATAACTGAATTAAAATTGTTAAAACAAAAACATGTAAAAGGCTGAAGGAGGACAGACAAATGTTCTCAGAAACAGTAATGATTTGTTAAAATACAAACAGTAAAAGACCCCCTCCCTCTGCTGTTCTGTGAAATAAAATTCAATGATATTACTTTTAACATGCCACATTAGCTATAAACATCAGCCGTTCAAATAAATGTATTTCTTTACCCCTACTGTCTGCTTAAGAGAGACTTTTTCACAACAAAACGACTAAATCTGAGTCTGAGTCTGTTTAATAGGTCTGATTAATGGAAGTTGAAAACAATGTAAAGCGAATGGGTATGACATCGAGAAAAAAAACTGACCATTGATGAGAGATGCCCATTTGTTAGGGAAGTTTCATAGTAAAATAGAATAAAATAAATTCATTGACAAAAGTAAACCATTTGGAAGTGTTTTACTACTAAGAGCCTACTGATGATCAGCCTCCATTTTTTAAAATTTTTATTTGTCACATTTTAGAAAATTATTATAACATTTTAATTTTAACATTTTTTTTACATTGGATATAATGTAATATAAGGAAAAAATACTAGCAGAAAAGTGAGCCATTTTGCTTTTGAACATCTTCGACAAGATCATAATGTTTCTGAAATATTAATTTTAATGTTTCATTTAAATAAAAACAATATATATCATCCAAAATAATAAAATAAAATTTTTATGTTATGACTCTTTAGTCTGAAGAGTATTAAAATGAATGTGTTAAAAGGTTGAAATAGTGCCAGTCATAGCATCCTATGGGCTCAGAGCTGGAAGAAAACCTTACTATTCAATAAACCTCGAATAGTGTTAATTTTTTTTTACTTTTATGAATCAATAAATAAGTATAAAATATAAATTAATACATGGTATACTTTACTAACTTGTTGGCTTAAGTCATCAACAACTTTCTGAACATCGCTTGGATAACGTGTAGCATTAGATGTAGCAGAAGTATTTGAACCCTGGTTGGGGGTTCCTGATGCTAAATTGGTCCTGCTGCTTCCTTTAGAAACTGAACAAACAGACATCATGCTCATTAATTATAAAGTTCACAAAATCTAAAAATCAAATCATAAAATGAAAACTTCTATTTAAATTTACACACACCAGCTCACACACGCGCAAGCAAGCATCCATAACAACAATCTTAAAAGCATAAAAATTAATATACCACTTAATAAATTGCATATAAGCTAACATAACAGATGTGCTCACTTGAGCTATCAGCATCAAAACTAAGTATGAATCGATTCACATGCACATGCTAAAAATCAGAGAAAGGTAATACCCAATATGAAAGGACTATTATAAATTCAGTCAAAGAAAACATGTAACCGTCAAATCCCAACTTTTCAGAAGAGTTAAAAAATTAAATTTTCATCAGATTGAGATTGCTTTTTTTTTTTTCAATCTATGAGCAAGCGATATTACTATCAAGTAGAAAAAATTCACAATTAATTTTTTGGGCACAAAAATTATGCGAAAATAAAATATCCTAAATCAAAATGTTTTGGACATAAATGGTTTCACACTTTTGCCCATGATGAAGATAAACTATTAATTAAAAAAAGTCCATAAACATAAACAATAGGATCAATGAATAACAAATTACACAAAGAATATGGATTTTTATATTCTGTTTGAAAGAATATGAACAGAAGCTATAAAATCACAAAAAAACATGAGTGTTTTATGCAAGCAATTGGTGAGTTTTAAGCAATAATTTTAAGAATAGACATTCAAAACAGTAAAAGATTAATATTTCTATAATTTAATCATGTTGTGAACCTTGCTATTTCCAGAATTATTCTTTATTAACAGACTAGAAGAGTAACATTTTTAGTTTAAGAATGAACCAATAAGTGTTAATTCACCAACAAGAAATAAAGAGTAAATGTTCATCAATGGAAATAAAATTAAACCTCAAAAATTGAATGTATGACTGCAAAAGAAGGGCAGTCAGAATAAAATAGTGTTGATGGCAACAACACCACATGAAGGGCTGAGAAGGCAGTTATGTTTAATGTTTGATCTTGCAGCGCATGTGTGAGTTAATACACACATACCATGGCATTAGTAGGTACCTTGTTTTTGGAACTCATACTGGAATAGGGTGGTTCAATCCCAGATAGAAAAATGAAGTAACCGCAAGCTATGAGGATGACATAAGCTCAGTATCAGATAGAATTAGGCAAACATGTAACTGAATTGAATTATTATTACGCTCTATTTATAATGGTTAAACATTTTTATACCAAGACTTATTTCATGACCTTAATACTGGCGGGAACGAAAGTGCAAATAAATAATCAGGCTTAAAATCCAACTTTATTTTATAATGAAATACATGAACACTAATAATTGAAATGAATACTAGTACTCATTACAATTAATAGTGTTCATATATTTTATTATATCCTGTATAATGTACTTAATTGTTTTATGTACGAAATTCATAATCTTATTATGTACTCGTAATTCATAACCTTTTGGTTCACTCTTTTCACTTTACTTTACTTTTTCATTTTTACAATTATATTGACATCTTTTTCTTTTTATACTTCATATATTTTTATCTTACTTGTCATTTTTGTTTTTTATCATTTTTTACTGTTACTGGTACTGCCTCTGTCGTTTTCAATGTTATTTTGTTTTTCTTTTTAGCCCTGATGATGGCCTAAAACTTAGGCCGAAACGTTGGCACAAAATAAATGTCTCACTTATTAATGTGTTAGTCTTTGACCGCACCCTCCCCCCCCCCCACCTAATTAATTGTTACTTAAGTATATCTACGGTCAACCAAACTCACTCTAATGTAATTTTAATATAATTCAAGTAGGGAAGGCGGAATAAGATGACAAATGGGGAATGATGATGAATTCAGTACTTCTCACAATCAATCACGGATAGCAACACGTCCTATCCAGCCTAAGATATGTGTAGAGGTGGACAATGTAGCCCACTAGTATAAACAAGCATGTTTACACATTGAATTAAGTTGTGATAGCTCATTTCGAAATAATTCTTGAGTCTTAAAACACCAGGAATCAGCATTCTAAGGTACGTTTTTCAACTTTCTCACTAAAATAATCTGAACGTACAACTTCATACCTCATAGGTATGAAACTCATAGGAGACCCATTTCTTTTACAATAGTTGTGGTTAGACCCACTCGTATTACACTATAAAAGTTCTTGGACAAAGATCTTTTATAAAACAAGTTGGGTGAAAAATATAACAGTGTAATACCTCAAAACTCTGATAAAAGGAATCTCATAGTTAGGCTCTCCGTCCTACATTATATAAAAGATTCCCTGCAGTGATTACTTCCAAGTAATGTCGTTACGTACATCATAGGAAATTCGTTGCTAGTGCGTGATCACTGAATAGTCCTCATTTGTCATGGTGTGTTGAATTCATAAATTTCTCAATTAAACCCTTATTATAAGCATTATAGTGAAATATTTTTAAAAATATTAAATATATCAATAATTATTTACTGGATTCTAGGTATATCTAATTAAGGAGTGGGACAATAAAATAAGTTTGGTATGAATTACAGCAAAGGATTATTGCCAGTCTTTTTTTCAGCTTTAATATACTCTCTATAATTTGTATCCTGCTTACAAATTCTTGGATTGTTTAAAGAAATTAATAATTCAAAATCTTCTAGTGACATATGAAATTTTTTTAAAATAAACTACTCATATCACTTATTCTTAGGTCACGTAGAAGTTGCAAGGAGTTCATAGTTTTTAAAAAATGGGATATCCAAACACTACATCTCTTCCTTATTTTACTTTTAATATTTTGCTTTTCAATCAAAGCGATCATGAGTACAAATGCGGCACAAGTGATAAGTTTTCTTCGCAGTTTCATTTCTTTTCTAGTCGAACGATAACAAATATTTACAAATGACTGATCAGTGAAGACAATATGACAAACTAGGGCCGCATTTAAAATTTGGACACAATTAAGTCCAAGAGTTTTTGTCATCCTCAGCCTTAATAACATCAGAGGAGGGGCCGGTCCGTACGGCAATTTTTCTCAAGAAAATAATATTTATCACAATTTTTATTGAATCGCATAATAATATCACTTATGAAAATAATTTTGAGAAATGTTCGATTCGACCGAGCAGCGGCCTTCAACAGACCTGAGTCACTCAGTAACTCACAGCAAAACTACAGGCAACTTCAATTAACAATGATTACGTACAGCAATAAACTGTATAAAAGAAAACTACTTTAATAAAGATTTTTTTTTCTGAACTCATAAAATATTTCCTTTGTTATTTAAACAATTTATTTTTATTCTGTGCGCTCCTAAGCTGGAACCTTGTGGTAAATCCAGCACTATCGGATTATAAATGTTTGCAAGCCATTGGGGGAGATACATTTTTTATATAAATGCGCCTTTACGAGTATAACCACGAACCATGATATAACTTGAAAACTAAAAAGATAAATAAAAAGATAGAGAGCTAAACAGGTAAAGTTGGACACTAATTGTTTTTCTAGGAAAGATCAGGGCCACCAATAAAGCACGAATGTCCGACAATTTTCGGGGGGCCTGACAATTTTTTAAGTATGTATTTATTTTACTGATCATTTTAAGTAATAATTTGTTTATAATATCGATAGATAAAACTTTAGAAACAAAGTCAATACTCGATGGTGGTATTGGAACTTGTAAGTTAAAACCTGTTGGGGGGCTAGACATTTCTATGTGTGGCCCAGGGAAAGATGAGGGGAGAACTTCTGTAATAAATTCGGAACAAAGCTTACAAATTTCCTTTGTTTTTTCTTAAAAAACAGCAACAGAATTTCTTAAAAACAATTCATAAAATTTAAATGAAAAACTTATTCCTTAATATAGGTATAAAACTCGAAACTCAATAAACTTTTATAAAATCTTTTACGTAGTGTAATACGAGTATTTTGAGATCATAGAATTTCTTTTATATATAACTTTTATTCAAAGATAGAAATAAGTTTTATAAAAGATGTTTGTCAAAGAACTTCTATAGTGTAATATGGGTCTTACGGATAAATGTACATTAAAAATGGCATGAGTAGATGACAAATGTTCAACAGAGAAAAATGACAAATGTTCAACAGAGAAAAATGACAAATGTTCAACAGAGAAAAATGACAAATGTTCAACAGAGAAAAATGACAAATGTTCAACAGAGAAAAATGACAAATATTTTTTACTCCTCATGAACAGCCATCCCTATCACATCACCATTGAAGCAATGGTCTCCCATTCTTTGGATCCTGTTCCATCTACGTCTTTGGTCCTTCCTCCACTTCCAATGGCAAGTAAAGACTGCCAGAAAACTAAGAAAGAAATTGCTGTCCTTTATTTCATCACGAACTCCTGTAAAAGAAGCGTAGAAACAGAAAAGGATGGAGCAAGAGGAGAAACAGGTGAAAAGACAGAAAAGATTGACTGAGAAGGCGAACAAAAGGAGAGGAGCAAAGAAAAAGAAACCACGTCAATTGGCCCTCTGCCAATTTTTTGACGAGCCACCTCATCCTGTACCCAACATCAACACTGATGATATGGACACTTCGGATTTCGAAGAAGATAGATTGCTCATCATATGCCCCGAAAAAGGCAAGGATGGACTGCAGAACCAGTGCTGCAAGTCAGGGCTGGAACTAGAGAGGGGCAAAGGGGGTACTTGCCCCAGGTAGCAGAGTTTAAAGAACGGTGAAATTCAATCAAAATTGTTTTTTTAGGTTAGTTAAAAAATATTTGTTGCTGCTTTTTGATAATATGATAAGTCAATAAAATGAGTTAATGTTATGAGATGTTAATATTTATTGAAATATATTACTTTTGACTTTTAATGGTGGGGGGAGAGGGGAAGGGGGGAGTAAAAGGAGGGGCTGCCAAAATCCTAGTTCCAGCCCTGCTGCAAGTGCCTCAAGTGGACTCATTCGGAGTCTTCTGGATGGGATCAGAGAGACAACAGTCAAAGACTTAAAATGCCTAACATTTTGCATTTCCTTTCTCAGTTTTACAGAGGTTCTTGCTTAAGTAATCTGTTAGTAAAGTTTGATTATTGTTGGTTATTATGATTGTTAAATTTGGTTATTATGATGCTTTAAAATTCCAAGTCTTGTTTGTCATCTTAACCCAACCTATTCATCATCTTACTCTATAGCTGGAGAAAGAACACGAAAATGACAATTTTTGAGATAACCCGTGCTTGAAAATGAAAGAGGCAGTTTAAAAAACTCATGGTATTACTAAAGATATTGAAGAAGTTCTCATAAAAATTTCAGTTCTTAAATCTATTCACAATGGCTACAAAAAAAATGCAAAAGCTTAGCTTCATCTTATCCCGCCTTCCACTACATAGATGTTAATTGAAATTGCCTAACTGTTGAGTTGAAAAGTGCTTTTTCAACCACCAAAAAGTCTCATGAATTTTAAATTTAATGATAGAATTAATTGGCAATTTAATAATCTTTTATGGTAAACTGAAAAGAAAAATTAAGTCTTTATAATCACTCATCTCCCAAAAGGTTTGTATACTTTCAATTATCCCAATCTGGTAAAACTAAAATAAAACTCTTAAAATAATAATGAGATGGTTAACGTAATATGCAATAAAACCTGGCCATGATTATATGGCCTTAAATACTATAACTACTTGGGCTTGATTTTTTTTTTGTGTGTGTGTGTAAGTGAAATGAGAGTTCTCAACAAAATACGATCTATTTCCTTTGACTCAGCAACTTTTTATTTCTTTGTTAAATTAAGAAAAAATTAATGTATCTTTACAAATAACATTAATCTTTTTGGACTATAAGAAGATAATGTCATGCCCCAAAAAAATTATGGATGAGAGAAGATTAATGTTAAATGAATAGGTTCACTTAATGTGGATAAAAAAATTAACTATTAGAGATTTGTCTATAATTGTATTCCAAATTAGACTTAAAAAGAAATTTAAAAACTAGAATATAATAATTTCTGATTGTATATTACCAGTCCTTGAATTACTTGATTTAATAGTTGCACTTGGAAAAGAAGATTCAGTATGCTTTAAAGGATAAACCTTCACAGCAGGAACTGAAAGACTTTTTGCCAGAGGAATACTCAAGCGAGGTTTCAGATTACTTCCGGATGCATTCCCTAATTTTTCCCCTCCTCTAGCAGTGAGAGCACAGTATTGCTGACCAGAATAGTTTGCATCAAAAAATTTTTTAAACCATTGCAGAAATTCAAAATTATCTTGAAACCTTCCTTTGATTAGCTTATCAATTGGTACTATCTGAAAAGACCATGTAACACAAAATAAAACAAATATAAAAAAAAAAGAAAAAAAAAAGGTTGAAAGAAAACGGATTTATATAAAAATAAATAAATAAAAAACACTCAAATAAACAATAAAACTATGAATAAACAAAATCAATTATCAATCAAACAAATTATTTAAACTGTAAAATGAGTAATGCACATTGTAAAAAGTTGGTTTTAGAACTCCAAAAATTAGCCTCGGAAGAAACATAAGTGATAAATTAATTGACTAAAAGAAATTAAGAGAGAATGGATTCCCCACATATAATACAGGAAGGGGCAGAAATAACTGATACATTTTGAAGAGCTATAAAAAACAAACCAATAACTAGAAAAAACTGGTTGTATTATATTACAACTTTTGAAAAACTAAAATAACCATTGTTTCATTTAAAAAAAAAAAATATCACTTGCGATGATATTGGAGGAACCCTAAAAGTGGTTACTGACAATAGATCTATGTCAAACGGAAAGTGGAACGAATGTGAGCGTGAAACCATGTTAGGATTATATGTGATGCTGAGTAACTGAAAATCCATAAGGTGTGCCAAAATCTAATAACTTCAATCAATCGTGAGTGATTGTACAAAATATGTTACAAAAAATACTAATATGAATAACTTACAATATTGCTTATTTTTTACTATCAATTGTGTTAAAAATATAAATATTAATTAAAAGAAAATAAACATGTTTAGTGGACTTTCACTGAGGAAAGATTAAGTTATTTAATGCTCTCCCTATTCTAAAGGATACGAATAATCCCAATAATTCTCAAGAGTATCATTAATATGTAAAGTCAAATAATTTAAGACTGTAAATATTATAAAATATGAATTCACAAACTTTTTTCATTTTATTGGAAAATGGATTACCTAAATTATCAATTAGTTATTATGGGTAGCAAAGTTGCTAATTCCACTCTTCTGACTGTTAATATAAGATTCATAATATTCAAGGTTATGTTTCTTTTCTAAGTCTGGAATTGTAGTATTTATGAGTTTGGAATAGTTTTAAAAATGGCTATGCTTGTAGGAGCGTGAATCACTACCAGTCGATAAAAAATAGAATGATATTGTGAAGTGATCATCAGTGAGCCTCTAAAAATCGTCTTCACTCCAAGCACTCCAATGATCCATTTGGAGTGATTCTAAGTGGCCGCCTTAAGACCAAGAAATAATTATTAGACTGCAATCAGCCAGCTGTGCAAGTCGCTAAGCAAGGGCAATTCAATAAAAAGAAAATGCACTCTATATTTTGGAATTACGAAGGCATAATTCATTACAAAAGGCTGAACCATTGATTCAGAACTTAATGGTGATCAATTACAAAGAATGTATCATGTTGTGACCCAGGATTAGTTAACCCATTCAATACAGCTGCCATATTGCTAAAATATACAACCCAATAAACCAAAAACTTTCGGCTCTGACTGTTATTCTCTTTTAACATAAAGTATTTTCCTTTTTTGTTAAATATAAGTTAAAAATATTATAAACATTCCTTTGGTGTTTTTTCACTAAAATTAAAAATATTAGTTTTTTTATTAGTTAAATTAATGGTGAAAGGTATCCGAAAATCACCTACTCTTGAGTTTCAAACTCTTTCTAGATATACTGAAATGACGAGGAAGGCTTCTCTGAATGACTGGAAAGCACAAAAACAGAAATTGTTATATTCAATTTTAAACAGCTCAAAATTTGCAAACAATTTTGTGGGAAACTTTTTTTTCTAAAACCAATGGCAACTGGGCTACAGACCTTTCAAAATAGGTAAATTTTTTAAAATTTGCAAAAACATGCATAGTTTTTTTTGGTTTCCGCTAAATATCTATTTTCTTGAGTGAGGTAGTTGAAAAGAGTACATATTAAACATTAGAATACACTAAATTTACTATAACTTTTGTAGGAAACTTATTTTATGAACATAACAAGAAAGCTAATAAGTGTTAAAAATAAATCAATTTTTTTGGAGTCATTCAGTCATTTAAATGGGATGAGTCATAATAAATTACCGTTTTTCTAGCTAATAATTTTATTTTAACGCATTGTTTTTTAAAGATTCAAATTGCATACCTTTATGCTCAATTACAATCTCGGGGCTAGCTGTTGGATTCCTTAATATGTGTACATATGTCTTGGAGTAAGGTACTCTCATATTGATGTGTCTATTTAGACTTTTGATGTGATTTGGCAGTATACATATGTGATCTTATACTTTTTTCTGTACTGATGATGCCTGAATTGGCTAACCATTGACCAGTGAGTTGTTTACAGATATTTTATTCAAAGCTTTGTGTTATGAATCTTCAATTTACATCCTAACAATTATTTTATGTCTCTTGTCGAGTATTTGTTCTTCTATCAGGTGTACAAATAAGTTTCCGCCGTTGTTGAGAGATGGCTCCACCGAGAAGATTATGTTGAAATTGTCAGCTGTGCAACGGCAACATAACCTTAAATTACTAGTGACTTTGTGTTAGCAGTACATATCTTTTTCGTGCGAAAATGTCAAATTTTGTTCCGAATGAATGTCATTTGCAGGAAGCTTTGATTTATTTATTTAACTTAAAGAAATCTGCAGCTGAGGCCCATCGATTGCTTGTAGAAGCATACGGTGATGCTGCTTTAAGTGGGAGAAGTTGTTGTGAGTGGTTTCAAAAGTTTAAAAACGGCGAATTTGACGTGGAGGATAAAGAACATAGTGACCGGCCAAAAGTGTGTGAGGACACAGAATTGGAAGAATTATTGGGGGAAGATTCGTGCCAAATGCAAGAACTTGCACTTACATTAGGGGTGAGTCAACAAGCAATTTAACATCGTTTAAAATTGTTGGGAATGATACAAAAAGAAGGAAATTGGGTTCCATATGAACTGAAGTCAAGAGACATAGAACGCTGATTGTGCGTATCTGAAATGCTGCTTTTTTTCACACCGTATAGTCACTGGTGATGAAAAGTGGAAGTCCTACCCCACCCGCCGTATTCCCCTGACATTGTGCCTAGTGATTACTACTTGTTCCGGTAGATGACATATGGTCTGTCTGAGCAGTGCTGCACATCATATGAAGATACGAAAAATTGGATCGATTCATGGATAGCCTCAAAAGATGAAGATTTTTTTTGACATAGTATCTGAATGCTTCCAGAAAGATGGGAAAAAGTAGTAGCTGGTAGTGGACAATATTTTAAATAAAACGTAATGTACCGTTTTTTTTACAATAACTTCGTAGTTTTTTTTATTAAAAATGGCGGAAACTTGTATTTACCCTTGATATATTAATATTTTTTTAGTTATTATTCTTTTTTATGTTGTTTTTATCATATTTCACTTTTTACAAATTGTTTTTTAATAAGGGGGCTTGAAAATGCAACCTTAATAACTCTGATGAAAAGTCTGGAACTGTCTAATATTTGTGACTTTTAGTCGTCTCTACTTTTTATTTGTTTGGGTGACCGAGGTAATGAGAAGTCTCTGGTAGAGATAAGTCAGGATACTACACTGCTTCGATGATACCCAGAGTGTCATTGACCTAGTCATCGATTTCAAAGACTTCTGGAACATCGCTCATGTGCTGACCATTGCAGTGCTTGAACATTAGAGAACATTTTAATCCTGAGTTTTCGTAGCTGCAAACACCACTGCATCCTTTCTTGCAAGTGCTTGAAATAAATTGAGCAAGGATTGTGGAGCCAGATCCTTTGTAGTTGTAATTGGTGTGAGGTCCTGACTGCTACGCATCCAACTCCATTTCACAGGATTTTTATTTTACTCCCAAACACATTTGAACTTGGTAAGTCCTGAGAGAAAAATATATGGCACCATTTCTTGTAGGTAGCAGTCGTGCCAAACTCAATTTGTTCTTCGTCGCTGAACAAAATTTATTCTTACCATGGCCATACAGGACGGAGGAAGGATCACAACCAATGAAGGCATGGAGGAAAATAAATGCATGCTGTGAATTTTGTTTAAATGAATTAGTGGACTAAAGAATCTCTGCATATTCAACTTTACCAACTTTCTGGAAATGAATGTTTTGCACTCCGGAAGCCAAACATGTAAGGAGAACCAGGAGATCTATATAAGCATTTATTTCCAAAATAAAAAAAATTAATTTATTGCTAGCGCTTTGTGTCTCACTTGTTGTAAAGTTTATAAAAATAGGTTCCCTCCAAATGTTATGGTAACTTATAATAATTATAAAAAAATTAAATATATATATATATATATATATATATATATATATAGAGAGAGAGAGAGAGAGAGAGAGAGAATGAGATTATATATATATATATATATATATATATATATATATATATATATATATATATATATATATATATATATAAAGTTTTAGGAAAACAGATATTTAGTGAAAAGAAAACCAAAAAATGTTGCATGTTTTTGAAAATTTTCAAAAATTTACTTATTTTGTAAGCACTGTAGCCTGGTGTTACTTGTAGCCAGTGTGCACTGTGCACTGGCTGTTAGTTTTAGAAAAAAAAAGTTTCCCACAAAAATGTTGACAATTTTAAGATGCTTAAAACTGAATATAACCATTTTTGTTTGGTTGACATCCGCATGATGGTATAGAAGGATCAATCTAATTAGAGATTGATAAATTATTTGCCACTTCTATAATTTTGTTTTATTGAAAAATAGTTTCGAATGTTATACTCTTCAGCTCAAGGTTTAAATGGATTATATTAAATAGAAAAGTTTGTACTGGTTTCTTCTTAGTTCAGAAGTGGCAAATAATTTATCAATCCCTAATTACATTTTTGTTTGATCTGCATCGCTTAAAAAAGGGAGATTTATTTTTAAATTATTAAGAAAAATGATCATTTTTTTATGACTCATTCCACTATATGGGCCATTAATGAAAAATTGTCCATCTAATTATTCACACACCCGTCCACGAGATGCCCAACATCAGCAATTAAACTTTTAAGGAGATTTAGTAAACGTTCTACCTCCTCTTCTATTCAATATGAAATGGGGTAAAGGGTATATAGCGATGCATATTTTTTTTCTTAGAGCTCTTAGAAAGATTTAAAAATAGTTATTAGACATCTATAATGATAATAGTAAGGGAATTGGCAAGCAAAAATTTGACTTATAATTATCAAACTAAAACTTTTTGGAGAACTTTATAATACAACATATTTCAGTAGTCTTACAAGAATTCACTACTAAAATATACATCCTAGCAATTATGTTTTTTTTTTTTTTTTTATAGTGATTTTAAAAACACCAAAGGACTAATTAATATCAATCAATTTTTTTCTTTTAATCTATTAGTAATAATTACACAATCACAAATCTGCAATTACACAATCACAAATCTGCAATTACACAAAAATCTTTTGACGGCGATCATAGTAATGACTGCATAACCACACCCAGACTGATTTCCAGTGTTTTCCGAGAAAATTAAAGCACTGATAAGGTCAACTAAATTTCCAACTAAATAAGTGGAATACATTTGTTCTGGTGATCTAAAGATCATGTCATAGTGCACTTGTCTAAGAAGTACTGGAGTAAATATTTCAGCTATAATCCGTTGTTAAAAAACTTGGTATTATAAAGCTCTCTGAAAAGTTTTTTTAGCTTGAGACTTTATAATTTAAATTTTTGCATGCTTATTTCCTGTCTATAAACAGTACCTAAAAAGCTTCATTTACTGTACACATTTCTAGATTTCTTGCAGACAGCTCTATCGAAAACAAAAAAATAAATAAAAATCTACAGTTCATAAATAGCTCAAGCCATATATTCACAGGAACAGATTTAACCAATTAGAGATCATAACCGTCCAAAGTTTCTTCATCCCCTAAAAGTAAATTTACACCTTCTCAGTGCTGGTTTTAATCTTTGAAACATGGCACTAAGAGATACTTAAACAATATTACATACACGATTCTAGATTCTATAAGCCATCTAATTCAATATCCAAGATTCTCGAATTGTAATTAATGAATAGATTGTAATTGATCATGCATCATTCACACGAACTCCTGACCTGGCTTATGCAACATTCTATCTTTGACCAAATTATTAATTACATGAAATTAATTTTAATATTTTGTGGGGACAGAAATATATTTAAGTTTAACAATAATTTTCAGGACTAAGTTATATGGGAACAAAAAGATATTTAACTTTAACAATAAATTTCAGGACTACCAAATGCCTTATAATGAATGCTAAATCAAAACCGCACCCGATGTGTAGGAGGAAACAGATTAGTTCACTAGCGGGACACTTTTATGTTATTATAATCATTTAATCAATAAATAATTAATTTCAAAATAAGTAATCAGTAAATATTTTCAATAATTAGGCTACTAACAAAACCAACTTAAAATATTAAAAATTATAGAATGAATGATCACATAAATAGCTAACAAATGCCTTGTGATTTAATGACTGTATCACAGGAGTCACCAACCTTGTTCCTGAGGGCGCCAGTGTGCCCGCCTGACATCATATATGCCTGTGGGCACAATTGTACCTGCCTAACATAACCTGTAACAGTGATCACCAACTGTTTTACGTGATCTGCTGCAGATCGACGAGTTTTCAATAAAATATTGTTCAATAAAATATTGTGTGTGCATATATATATATATATATATATATATATATATATATATATATATATATATATAATATATATATATATATAAATATATATATATATATATATATATATATATATATATATATATATATAAATATATATATATATATATATATATATATATATATATATATATATATATATATATATATATATATATATATATATAAATATATATATATATATATATATAAATATATATATATATATATATATATATATAAATATATATATATAATGTCAAATAATTAATTGGAAAGATAAGCGAATTGTTTGAATATAGTAATTTATTTATATCATAGCATTTTATTTTATTTATTTTTTGTCAATTATCATTATTGTTTTATGTGGCCTGCTGTAGATCAATGAGTTTTCAGTGAAATATTGTTTATTTTTTTTAAAATATCTAATAATTAACTGGAAATATGTTTAAATAACAGAATTTGTATCGAAATGGTAATTTATTTATAACACAGCATTTTATGTTTTTCTGGTAATCACCATTGTAGTTTTGTCTATTCCCTTTTTTAGGAGTAACAAAAATTTAATGAAATGAAAATGCGTTCAACTTATTTTATACATCGTTATATGCACGTATTTTTTAAAATTCTAATATCAAAATGGGTGAATCTAATATAAGAAAACGAATGATAATTCTAAAAACGACTGGGAGGAATCATGTTGCTTTCTCAATTTCAAAGATAAATTTGTTTGTATGTTGTGTGGTAAGTAGCATTGCAATACCGACGAAATATAACCTTCATTGTCACTTACAAGGTTTTCATGCTACTTTTAATACGACATATCATCTCAAGTCTGAACAACATTAACAATATCCAACACCTAATTTACATTGAATAAAACACACACAAAAATATGGTGCCGCCACCTGGCAGATAATCTATAAATATACACCCCAGGAAGAAAAAGGTTGGGGACTCCTCTATCAATACAAACACTATTAGTTACATAAATTTCAAGCATAAATAATCAATCAAAAGAGGCAAAATAAATAAAATGAAATAAATTAATACCAAATAAACTATTGACAATGAATCAATAATAAAAATAGCAATAAGAACATTTTTATTAACATGAATATAAATCATATAAACATAATAATAAATCAGCTTAACACATTTCTAGTTTTGTCTTTCTTGGCATTCATTGAGCAAATGTTTGTGGGAAAATAATAATATATTTCAATTTAGCATGCTGGGTAGGAAATTGACTAATCACCACATGGAATTTTAGTATTTATTATTTTAGTATTTATGACAGTAAATACTTTTCATCAAGTATTTCTAATTGCAAAATTTGATCATGCGAAATATGCATATTTTCACTAACTTTACCCAAAATATACTACAATGAAATCAACTAAAAAAAAAAAAAAAAAAAAAAAAAGCTACTTCAAAATGGGATATAGTATATAATGTAAGCATCTAAAAAAAAATATATATATATATATAAAAAATCCTTTGAAATAGTGCATTATGCATAAAAAAGAAAGAAAAAAGGAGATTGAATTGTCTGCAACAGTGCATTTATTGTTACCAGAGGCTATTCGCCTGTTTGCTGGTGGCCTTGGAGGAGCTGGAGCTGTAAATCCAGCAGTTTCATTAATGCCACTACCCAACAAAATCCCACCCCGAGCTTCAACAGGATCGTATTCATGACCATCGTAATTAGCATCAAAAAACTTTTTAAACCACTGAAGAAATTCAAAATTATCCTGAAATCTCCCTTTAATCAATTTGTCAACTGGTATAACCTAGAAATATATATTCCAGGAATAAGCACTAAATAACTGATAAATGTAACAGTCGAAAACACAGTAAAAATCACTTAAATATAGTAGCATTAAATAAGTTCATCCATGAAAATTTCTGGGATTAGCAAGATGAGTGGACTAGCATATTAAAATTTGGCAAGTTTCTGTAAAAAACAAAAACAGAAATGGAATGGGATCACTAATATGCATGTTTTGGGTGGCAATAATCAGTTTATTAAGTATATGTACAGTGTATTTGGAATATTTTTCAATGCATAACACCCACAGCACGGTCATATAACCAGTTCATAGTAATACATTTTTATTATTGTTAATATTCTTAACACACTACAGAATATGGAAGAGTAAATTAAAAGAAATATGTCTGTAAGGCATTCCTGGAGTTATAACAGGAATAAAAACTCAATCTGTAAAAAGCTACTTAATGTACTTTAATATAAACTGCAATAGTGCTTCTGGAATACAAATTCTTCCAATTTTTAAACGAAAACAAATCAACAATAACATATATAATATTACTAAAATATAAAGAATGTAGAAAATAATGTTCATTCCTATTATTAACAAACAACTGAATAAAATAAATCAAATTTTTAAAAAATGGACGTGCTTATGAGCAATTTATTATTAGGAACTGTTTAAAATGTAATGATCTTAATCCTAACATTAAACAAAAAAAAATTGGAAATATTACTGTTTAAGTATTTCAAATAGTTAGGAAATTTGGTTAGAGAGGAGCTGGAAGTAAGGCAATTCAGAAAAGGTAACTGAAATAATTGGGGCAATGAAAGAAAGAAGAGATTCTTCTTAGAAAGAATTCATTCTTCTATTTGAAAGAAATCCTTGAATCCTAAGCAAAAAAAGATAGCAAGGTCAAATTACTGAGATTAAAAGGATGGAGTACAAGATCAAGAAATGCAGGGGTGGTCTGGCACTATTTTACAACAAAGAGATAAAAGAGCAAGATATCTTCCCAAGTAATTAAGAAAAATCACTTTTGAATACATAAATTTCATATCATACACTTTTCAATTTCACAATCAATATCCACTTATTTCAGTAAATTAATTATCACTATTCATATCATAGCTATAATAATAATAATTTATGATCTCTTATAATGATGGAGATATAGTTGACCATAGATGACATCAAGGAGAAAATGGTTGGGGGAACGGTCACAAATGCAACACACAGCAAGGTAATATAATGTTTTAATGATGAGACATTCTATCTTCGAAATAACTCTGATGAAAGACTACGACGTAGACCAAAATGTCGCTACACATTAAACTAATATATTATCCTAATTTGTCTTTCATTTCCGACCGTACCCCCAACCATCTTCTCCTCGATATTATCTTTTATAATCCATGCATATATTTTTTTCCCAGCTAGTTTCATTTTCAATTTTTCAGGTAACAGATAGGGAGATGCCTGATTCTTGACCTAACAGTAGAGACAATACAGACAGCATCATGCTTCAACTACCTGATTTACACCTCAACTAATGGCAGGGCTAAATGGATCTAGGGTCTGTGATCACAGTCATCACACCGAAAACCCACAATTTGTTCTAAAAAATTTGTTTGAACCAGTCAGATTAGAACCGGAGTCTTTCAGCATAAGAAACTCTACTCAAGTGAAACTAAACAACCAGGCTACCTCCTACCATTTATATTTATGAGTGTAAATAAATAAACAATGTTTTAAACAAAAAGGAAAAACATATTTCATCATAAATAAAAGTAATTATATTTAACATATAATAGTTCCAAGTGTCATGGCTGTAACTACAGTTCTATACTTGTATTGCTCTGTCTTTGTTATGGTTTCATCTCTGTATTATTTCAAAACAAGCTCTTAAATTTTGTAAAAAGTGAGTTAATAAACAGTTAAACATTTTAACATTCAGGTATAGTGAGGTAAGTGACTTTAATTACAATATCCAGCTAAATTGGTGGCCGTTTGCTAGAGACAGCTGACGTGGCTGGTAATTCCATAGCAGGTCTTATCATATAAACAAAAGAAAGCTCCTGGCCAAGGCCCTGGATACTTGCCTCCTTCGGGCTTGAGTTCGTATCCAAGACTTTAAGACTGGTTTTTCCCACTTAAGACAAAAGAAGACATTGAGAGAGCTATAGAAAAACTTACTGCATCAATAAGAACCAGTAAAAATGATAACACCTCAACCAGTAAAAGGAATTCTCAACAAACTTAGCTTGTAACAGCATATTAACATCTCATTAAGGGAAAAACACAGATCAAGATTGAAGTGGCATAGGACTAGATGATAACCAGCATATAAAACTAATTACACTGAATTGACTAACAAACAAAAAGTAAAAATTAAAAAATTACTTAACTGAAAACCATACAACTACAGACAAATCATGATGGATAACTACTAAAAAACTGCTGAAGTTCATTGTAACCATCCACTCCTAACTGAATCTCCAATACCTGGTCACAATCTGATGAAGAAAAAGTCCAGTTATTCGGTCAACACCTTTTTAAACCTTTTATTAACCTACTCTCAGATATCCTTAATACAATTCACCTTGAATGTATTGAAGCAGAATTAAATATTACCCTTCAACCTAAAGCATTCCATCCTTCAGAAATATCTAACATCATTCACAGACTACCCTCCCACAAAGCTCCTGCACACGACCTTACTACATTCCATATCTTAAAACTTCTTCTTCGAAAAGTTATTCTTTCTTCACATTACACATACATTTATAATGCTGTACTCTGCTCCACATATTTTCCTGACCCTTCGAAATTATCTATAGTCAAAATGATGCTTAAATCCATAAGCCACCAGAATACCAATCCTCCTATCGTCTTCTCTTTCTTTTACTAATTATGGGCAAAATCCTGGAAAAACTTGTTCTGAAACACCTCTACCCCATACTAGATTCTAATCACATAATCCCAGATCACCAGTTTGAATTCCGAACATCTGTCTGGCACCCGGGACTGCTTCACAAAATCTGTAAATTCCTACTCCATACTTTCACATTATCTGTTCCTACCTCACTGATAGATAATTCAAAGTAAATCACAATAAGCCTATTCATCCCACTTTTCTCAATATCCTAGTGTTCCTCAAGGCAGTATCCTCGACCCCATCCTCTATACAGTTTATACAGCTGGTATCCCAACCCATCCTAACACTGTCCTCACCGTGTATACTGACAAATGTATGCTATCAGTCAATAATGCTCCATTTATTGCATCTCAAACTCTTTAATCACATATCACAGACCTTGAAGAATGGCGTCAGAACTGGTGAATTAAAATAAATTCCAACAAATCCCATCAAATCGCCTTTACCCTTCGTCATAAACCTATGTCTTCCTGTCCTACAGTATCCTTTAATAATATTCCACTTATTCCTATTGAACAGATCCACTACCTAGGACTCCATCTTGACAAACAAGACTGAAACAACAAGAAACTGTTCGCCTTTTTACGGCTACTTCAACATTTACTTGACAAATGATCTAAGCTTGCAAAAGGCTCATTTATTTTAATATAATTAGGCCTATTTGGACTTATGGAGTTGAGCATTGGGGTTCCAACAAACCATCGAATTCCCCTTGTATTCAATCTAAAATCCTCAATACTCCTTACTTTGCCACGAATAAAATCATTCATAATGACCTTAATATTCCATATGTTGCCGATTTGGCACAAACCAGATATCTATCCTTCCATGACAAGCTCCATTCCCACTCAAACCCACAAGTTTCAAACCGAATAAAAACAAAAAAATAAAAATTCCCTCCGTCCGCGGCTTTTCTCTGAGATTAAAGGACCGATTTTCTTGAGATTCGGTAGCAAAGTCACATGTCACACCTTCGATCACCGATAATCCTCCGAGGTGCTTTAAAATAATAAGCCTTGGTACCTTCTTGTGTAGAATTGTTATTGGAGTGCTACCAATGAGTAGTTTCTCTACATGTTTGTGTCATCATGTCATTATATCATAATTTATTCACATTTACTTGTTGTATTTTTTAGTTAATACAATAGTAAATTGCAATAAATACATTTTTTTTTAAAATTGTAATAATTACCTTATCAACACCAACTTTCTTAAAAGCAGCTTGTAAGAGTTTAAAATTCTGTATATATTCATGTTCCAAATTTGTCCTAAATTTAATCCTTTTTACTATTATTGAACCTGGAAAAAGTAATTTAAAAATAAATGTTTCAAGTTCATTTGAGGAAAGACAAAGAAAATACAATAAAAGCATTTCATTTATATTTTAAAAGCAGAAAGTATAAAAAAAAAAAAAAAAGATATACTGCATGAATAATTGGGACTAATGTAATTTTTAGTGTAAAATCCCGTAAAGAATTAGTTAAGTAATATTAATCATGGTTTATTTTTTTACTTATCATGAAATTATTAAGTCAGGTTGATTTCCATCATTATATCTAAAACAATAAAGAATATAGAGCAAAAAAAAAAAAAAAGTGACTACAACAGTGGCTCAAGCAAAAATTAGAAAACTGCAGACTGTGGACTAGAGATATAGCGACCACAAAAGAGGGTGTATAGGTTATTGAATGAAACATTGGAGGCTAATATATAAAGTAATAAAAGCTAATATTGTTATATATTTAACCAAAACAATACATTACATAAATAAATAATAACATAATATATTAAATTTGAGCACCAGCCATTACTGAATTTCCAGATACCTAGTTATGACTATCATTACCAACACAAAACGTTACAAAATTAAGAGTAGTAGCTCAACTGTATTGGGTTGCTGATTTATACAGTCTACCAATCAGACTAAGAATAATATTAGAAAAAAAAAAGATATTAGAAAAACTGAAAGAGAATTAGACGTTAAAAGTTGGTTAGCATAAATATTTAGAAAAATAAATCAAAATATAATTACCTAAGAGTATGTTACATAAAAATTGTTTACAATTATAATAAATTATTATAAGTGAATTTAAAATGTATAGCTTTACTTCTGAAGTACCTAATTAGTTAATTAATTTAATCACTGAAATTCCTTTCCTAATCTGTTATATTCATGAAGTAGTAATAAGCCTTGAGTGATGGTTAATAATAGTAACATCAAGTTAACTCTAGTTTAATTTGTCTACTACAATTGGCCTATTGTATCAAGGAGAGTAGTAAGGTCGAAAAGTAAGTTATACAAATATATATATATATATATATATATATATTATATATATATTATATATATATATATATATATTAT
>OX411307.1:22966434-23337558 GCA_948150685.1 Rhaphigaster nebulosa
TTTTAGTTAATTAAAAATTAAATTACTTTTTTATTAAATTAATGATTTTAATAGCACGACTTGAAAAAATGAATTTACCACAAAATTTGCAAAATATTGGAACTCACATTAAAACG
This sequence comes from Rhaphigaster nebulosa, assembly GCA_948150685.1. NCBI lineage: Eukaryota > Metazoa > Arthropoda > Insecta > Hemiptera > Pentatomidae > Rhaphigaster > Rhaphigaster nebulosa. The sequence continues at coordinate 22,966,551 of OX411307.1, forward strand.
AGTGTGATGCATATCTTCTGGTCTAATTTACAGATTTCTAAGATCACCAGCTTATCCAATCAAAGAAGCAGGACGATGTACCCTGGATATCGTTTATAACAACCCTGGAGTAAATTGGTCATATTTTAATGACCAAAATTCGAGACGCTTTTGAATATCCAGATACAAGTTGTTATATCCAACATGTATGCTGCCAACATCCATCAACGAGTTACCAACATTTTGCTGGCTGGTCTGTACCTACCTTTAGGACGGATAGGGTTATAAGATATAGGATTATTTCCGTAGTTTTTATTTTTAATTAAATTGTTATTTTTTATAGTGTTAAATATTTATGTGATAATATAGTACATAATAATTTAATTTTAATTTTCCAAGAAAATTTCACCGAGTACAGGGTACCCGGCGTTCGAATGACCTTATTACTCGGTACCCGGTACCCGGTGAAATCTGTTACCCGGCGCAATACTAATGAAAACAAACCATATGGGCACACAGAGAAGAGGTAATCAGAACGTAATTTTTGCTCAGTTTTAGGAGGAATTGAGTTTCTAATAAAGCATTGAATATAGCCTTCAATAGTTTTTGCCTGCAAAAAACTACTTTGAGGAAAAAAATACTGAATTTTCAAAACTGCTTGTCTGTTGTGACTGAGATTTCTTTCCCGTTTTCTAATATTTCGAAGGTTTTGGCTGCTGCACTGGCTATAACCTTGAATGATCGATCATATGGAGGTGTTAGGAGAACAAACTAAATTGTCGTAGCAACACGTGGTTGCATGAGTTTCAAACTGAATTTAAGGATAGAACAAGTATGTCATGATAATAGGGAGGTGTTAATGTAATTTTGTTCATCCAATGGGTAAGTCGTGTACGATAATTGAAGTCCGCGCCATCGGTTGGCTAAATTTCAACTTTATTGAATTCGCCTGGTGGGAGCATGGTAGTTCCGAAAAACATTTCTGCACGCGTTACGTTAAAATCGGGTTTTAAAGTGCTGTGGAGGCCTAATAGTGCTAGCGGTAATTATTCTATCCAACGAAAGGGTAAAAATTGACCCTACACATAAGAGCTGCTTTTAATGATCTATACCAATGTTCGATGATTCTCCTACTTAGAGGGTGATATGCGGAAGTATGTATCAGGCAAACAAACGATAACATAAGCAATGAAATAATGAAGATGTAAAATTACGTTCCTAGTCTGTTGTAACATGCTCCGTCACACCTAACTTGCTGACCCTACCCTCGAGGAATATGCTAGCTGTTGTTTAACAGTCTATTCTACTGTAGGAAAAGAATCCCGCTGCCTTGTATATCGATATGAAAATGTACCGAAAACCGTAAGAGGGTGAGAGTGGACTAACTACCTTGATGTAAACTACTGCAAAACGATTGTCTATAGTGATATATATCTTATTCTGCTTAAGAATTTTCGTCCAGTTATAGTTTGAATGCAGAAGTCGTGGGCTTGTACTTTGCGAGAGAGTAGAACAATATACACTACCGGTCAAAAGTTTAGGACTACCTGTCATTTATATTATCTAATATGATTTAATCACTAAGATTCTTAATTACACTTAAGGTAAGTACACATTAATGCAGAATACTTTATAGTAACTAGTTTTAACAATTGATAGAATTAACTATTAAAACATAATAAATAAGAAGAATCTAAATTTCACTAATATTGATAATCACAACGTTATAATAATTTATGAATAAACATTGTATTTTGTTTTGTGGGGTATTATTTACATTTTAGGCACATTTTCTAGGTGGGATTAAGATATATTTTTGTGTTTTGTTTAATTTAGTGTTCTCGCAGATTCCGAAATTAAAAGAGTTTAATTCACAGGTTTATTTTTGTGTTTTTTTTTCCCAATAAAAATATGGAAAACACCGAATTTTTCATTTAACTGCGTACTGCAATTTACATACCACACAATGAAAAGAAATCTGAGCGCCGAATTGCCGCACAACTAAAAATATCAAAAAGTGGGGCGCATAACATGATGGTGAGACGCTCTCTCACCACGATAAAGATCGAACAGAAAGACCCATAATAACATCTTCCCAGCACGATCAATTTATTATTTTAAGCAAGAGGAACATAAGACTGACTGCCCCTCAGATTCGAGCTAAAGTCAACACCGCCATCGAAAAATCGGATCTGTTCCTACAGCAAAATGAAGACTCAGGGAGGATTGGGATTTGATGGTACACTAAAAGCACTTCTACAACCTGCTAATAAGAAGAAGAGGTTTCGGTAGGCGATTCCTCATAAGGATTTAACAGTAAAAAAATGGAGAAAAGTACTTTGAACAGACGAGTAAAAGTTATAGTTGTTTGGATCTAATCTCCGGATTCTAGCTCGTCGCATACTATCTGAAAAATTTATTCTTCGGTGCACAATTTCTACTGTACTAGGTTGTTACAAAAGTCTTTGAGCATTAATTCATTGCTGACATTAAAGTCTCCGTTTGAATCCTTATTCAACACTGATGTAAAAAATTCATATATCGTTGTTTACTTTGACTAATCCTTTGTTTAATTATGTATACCAACTGTCTCTACCTTTCATTCCATTTTATAAATTTCACTGATAATGGTGGAAGAAAACATTGTCATTTATGGTCTTCTGAGGTACTACTGGAAAAAAGAAATAAGTGCGAAGGCAGCTGCGGAGGAAATTTGTGCAGTGGAAGGTGAAAATGTGGTGCATCGTAATACAGTAGCGTTTTGGTTCAGGCGGTTCAATTCTGGGAACAACAGCCTTCAAGGTAATGCTTTGAGTTTGGTGGAATTATGAGGATGTTTTGCACTTTGATCTGGTTCCAGATCAAAGTGCCACTGACGTTTAGCTTTACTGTGAACAACAAAGAGCATATAGAGTTTTAAAAGAGGAGTCCCCTGTCAATCATATTAAAATGATGTTTCAGCAAGTCAATGCTCCTGCCCATCGTTCACTTTTAATCAAAGAAAGATTCTCAGAAATGGAGGGTGTTAGCATCTTACTCCACCCTCCTTACAGTCCTGACATTGCACTGTTTGTCTATGGTCTTTTACGGTCAATGGCACATTTTTTGAAAGGCTAACAATTCAAAAACAACAGAAATGTCAAATCAAGAAGCGAGTAGTTTTCCGCCTTGAAAACCAAGGACAACCAAATTCAATATTTAATAGAAATATGGATTAAATTAATTGGCAATGACGGCCTATATTTTGAAGAATAATTTTAATGTGTAGATTTTATACCGAAATTTAAATAAAACTTAATCTATGCCCAAAGACTTTTGTAACAACCTAGTTAAGCATAGGAGGCCCAGTTCTTGTGAAGGGGTTTTTCACAGGCTTTGGACTAGAAAATCTTCTAAAAATCACAAGAATACTTAAGAAAGACGTTTATAAAACATTTTGAAGGACCTTAAAATTTCTTCTATTCTTCGTTTAATGGGTTCTAGTGTTATTAGACGGCAAGATAATGATTCAAAACATTCACCTAAACTTTGTCGAGAATATTTTCAACAAAATGGAGATAAAGTTTTGAAAAACATGACAGCCAGTTCTGTCTTTGGACCTCAACCTGATCGAGCTGCTAAGGGATGATCTTGATAGGAAAGTTCTGGATCAAGTTCCAACTACACAAAAACACTTTTAGGAGCTTCTGATAAGTTCTTGGGATATACGCCATTTGAGAAGTTAGACAAATGCATTAAAAGAATACCACGGGTGGTCAAAGTCGTCTTGAAAAGTAAGAGAAGTTTTTTAATGAAAAAAGAGTGTGATTTAATTTATTATATTTTTTTACTGCGTTCTCCTAAAATTGTATTATTTTATTTACTTTTGTTGTTTTGGTGTTTCATTTGAAACAAAAATAGTTTTATTTTATTTATTCTAATATGTACTGAATTTTCTCAAAAAATTGAGATGGTCCTAAACTTTTGACTGGCTGTGCACATTAGAGAAGATAGATTATCACAATAGCAGAAAAAAATATTATACATCTTAAGAGTGTTCCTAGCCTGGTCGTTATTCACCTGTGATATAGAATAAAGAGGAGTGGGCTTTTTTATTTATTTAATATCCTGGGAACATGAGTTATTTCGAATTTTTGAAAATTTAATTCGGTCTTGAGTTCGTCGTCAGTTATAGTATAAGGAACCCCTCTGATTATAACATTTAGATGTTTATTTTTTCCCGTAGAAAAAGTGTAGAATTCTATTTTTTCTTCGTCATAGTATTTCGTCATTCTCCTATAATCCTCAATGGTTGTTAAATTTATTTTCGTGCTGTTGCCGGTTAATTTAGTTGTGAAGGGGCCTAAACATAATCCCTATAAATGGTTTAACAGAAGCTGATAATTGTTAGCTTTGTGGAGAAAAATTGGAAGAATTATTAATGCTATTTTTTTCATTATTAGAGGTCTGGTCTGGAGCAGCCGGATTATTAGATGAATGTTCAGTCTCAGTTAATATCTGAAATCTATTACTCACTGAAATCGGGGAAATTTCCTGATAGTACTTTCCCATCGTTTTAACAGGCGACTTATTTAGAGGGGATCCCTCGTGATTTCGTTTCTTTGAATTTAAATCTTCTTCAGTTGAAGCTTTTTCTATAGCAGATTCTATAGCAGAAGTGGGTTGGTGTTGGTTAGATGCACCTGAAAAATTAACTACATCTCCTGTTTTCATTAATTAACAATGTTGATTAATAAAAACAAAAATAAAAAAGTCAAAAAGAAATTAACTAAAATAATAATCACTTCACTATTCAACAAAGTACAACAGCACTCTATGAAAGTCAGAGGCCAACTGGCATCTCAGATTAAAATTAACAACCAGGGAAACAAACTATTGATGATCTGCCGTCTTAACATAAAGAATAACATCCTTCTTATTGATCCAAATAAATCTTATTTGTAATTAAACCTCAAAACTAGAACTTAATTTTTAAAATGGATCAATCTAATGGTTTTCAGTTGATCGATATTAGTAGAGTTTATGATCTTGCGATGCCTTTTGAAAACTTCGAGGTATTACGGAAACCTTAGCTTTAACTAAAACAGATCCATTGCATTATTAAGAAAGCAACAATTTTAAGGAATAGGATTATTATGCGAATTATTGAAATTATTATATTGAATAATGAAATTATTATCCTTATTATATAATTATTAGGAACTTCTACATCATAGGCGAACATGTGCTGAGGTCACCATGGAGGAAGGAAGATACTAATGGAAGGAGCATCTACTAGGTGAATGATAGGGTAAAAGTGTCTCCACTGTCCGCCATATTGGATAGACCTTAAGTCTCAGGGACTTTTTCTTTTTAAACTACTTCGTAAGCAGAAAATAACTTTATTTTTATTATTAAATATAAAATATTTAATGTGAAATTAAAATATTTAAAAAACACAAAAATCATATGTTTTAAAAAATTATAAACATATTTTATGTGAAATAAAAAAATATTACATTGTTACAATACAATGTTGTATTCAGAGTAAAATATTTTATATTCTTAACAGAAAACTTTAGGAACGAATCTGTTTCAACAGAGAACTATAATCAGTCAACATATTAAGAACTATAGTGTTTTATAAGGGGACTTTATTCAACAGAGAAATTTTCATTTTGAGATAACAGTATCACCTAAAAACTTCTCAAAATTAGCATGAATCTTAATCAGGCCATTCGTTGCTCACAGGGATTTAATTTTTATTTTTGAAGTTAGAAAGTTTCTAAAAATTCATTATGAACAAAATAAATTTGTTTTTGACAATTGCTGTGACCCCTACATTATTTCATGTAAGTCCTCAATTCCAACTCTTGATTAATCAAAAATTTAATACCACCAAAACAAGGGATGAGTGATGACGAGTTGATTTATTGATGAAAAAATGCCTTAAAATTTATAACTCTATATTTATACATATAAAATAATAAAAATACATACATAAATGAAATATATAAGCTCTAGGAATTAAATATGAACTAATTATAAGTTAAAATGTCAATTAACATACAATTAAATTTTTTATAAAAATGATTTAAGAAAAAAAAAACATTATAAAATACATAAAACTGTAATAGGTTTTTATGTATAAGGTCCAGAGATCTTAATTTGTGCGAAAAAAAAAAAAAAAAAACGAGACTTCAATTCCAGGGAAATACATTATTTATTTTGTTCCTCATTTTTGTACAGCCATGAATTTTATTTAACATAACCAAAACACCAACCTAAAGTACATCAACAAAATAATTAGTTTGCTTATATTTTCTATACAGTAAAATTTAATTGATTTAAAAATAAGGAAATTAGGATGCTTACCGCTGGGTCCAAATTAAGATAAAACCAGAAATAATTAATGTCTGGATACTCCCTGTAGTAGATAACAAATAACTAATAATTATTTAAGTGAGAAACGTATGTCACCTGTTAATAGCGAGACGAGAGTGATTAGTTTTACTTTGGCCCACCGCAAGCGCTGTAATGGATAACATACTTCAACTATAAAGATGGCCTCGTGGAACGAACTTAAAATAGTGAACCAAACCGTTACACACCCCCCTCCAGCGGTTAAGTTCGTTCCGGTGAACGAAATGATTTTAGTTTGGAAGGATGCCATAAACCTATCAGTTTTCCATTCTGATCCTTCAACTTACAAGACCCGCCGGCTGTAACTGAAACGACTGTATATGGGCCTTCATACTTAGGATGTAATTTTGTTGCTAATTTATCAGCTGTTGATGACAGTTGGAAGGTCTTTTTGAGGACCAATTCTCCAGGGCGAAAACGGTCTTGGCGGCGTCTTAAATTATAGCGACGGCTTTGTGACAAACTTGCTTTCAAAGAGTTTTCTTCCGCTGCATGAAGGATTTCCGGAAGTTTTCCAATTTTAGCAACCCATGAAGCATGTTTATTCTTGCGGGCATTGAGGATTTCTCCTGAAGAGACGTGATGAAGCGGTCTTAACTCCCTACCGAAATTTAAGAATACAGGGCTGAACTTTGTTGATTCTTGAACTGATGAATTTATAACGAATTGAATCTCCCCAAGTCGCTCATCCCAGCGTTGGTGTTGCTTCCCTAAGTACGAAACGATAAGTTGTTTTATGTTTATTAGCCCGCTCAGTAGGGTTTGCCTGCGAATGGTAAAGAGGTGTTGTCTCCCTTTTAATTCCAAACTCCTTTGCCACTTCATTTACGACATTACTGACGAAATTTTTGGCATTATCGGTGATTAATTTCTCCGGTGCTCCATATCTAAAGATTATTCGTGATTTTAATTCCGAGATTATTACGGAAGAGGTGGCTTTCCTGATAAGACACAACTCCACCCATCTAATAAATGTATCCACAAACACCAAGAGATACACATTTCCTCTTGAGCTTCGAGGATAGGGACCCATAATGTCCACAGACAAAATTTTCCATGTCTGCTTATTATAGCGGGGATACATTAATCCTCGAGGCGGCGTGTTAGAGGGCTTGACCTTTAGGCATACCTCGCATCGACTTATATATTCGCTAATATCTCGGTATAGTCCGGGCCAATAATATAACCTGCCAATCCTACCGACAGTTTTATCTACTCCCAGGTGTCCTGACTGCGGGAGATCATGATTCTCGCATATTATACGTTGTCGGAGATGATGAGGAACGACGACCTTCCATTCTTCAAAGGGGTTTCCCCTTTAAAGGGTTCTTCCGGTGGTACATTAACTGACCGTCTTGTATGATCCATCCAGGGTGATCTGCCGGCGACTTTTCCACCCGGTAAAACTTTTGGCTATACCATTCGTCTGACGGTACTGTAGTGTTCTGAGCAGATGCTTGGTTACCAGATGTACTTGGAGCTGGAACGGCAGAAAATGTCGTGATAGCAGCAATACGCGATAATGCATCCACAATCGTATTCAGTTTCCCTTTACGGTATTCGACTTTCAAGTCGTACGGCTGCAAACGAAGGGCCCATCTGGCTAGCCTACCAGAAGGGTTTTTCTGACTAAGGAGCCACTTAAGACTGGCGTGGTCCGTAATGACAGTAAAAGGGTAACCCTCCAAGTAGTACCTATTCTTTTCGATTAAAAAAAAAAACGGCAAGACATTCTTTTTCTGTCACGCTATAATTTCTTTCAGCCGAACTTAAGGTACGCGAACAGAAGGCTATTACCCTTTCTTCGCCATTTTGTGTTTGAGTTAAGACAACCCCAAGACTTGTGTCACTTGCGTCGGTTTGTAGCTGGAATGGTAGCTCAAAATCTGGTCTGGCTAATATAGGGGCCTGAGTTAACGCTGTTTTCAGAACATTGAAAGACGCATCTTGCTCTTTCAGAGCAAATCCATTTGGCGTTTGAGTAGAGACGTTAACGGAGAGACTACTGTGGAGAAATCTTTAATAAATCGTCGGTACCATCCCGCCATTCCGAGAAACCCTCTTAGTTCTGCAACATTGCTGGGAGCAGGGATTGAAGTAACGGAACTAACCTTTTCGGGATCAACACTCATACCATCACAGTTAATTAAGTATCCTAGGTACCTAACTTCCTTGCATCCAAACTCACATTTTTCCGGATTGATTCGCAAACCAGATGCTTTAAGCCGATGGAACACTTCCTTTAACATTTTCAAGTGTAATTGAATAGTTGGGGTGCATACCAGAATGTCATCCAAGAAAACTACAACGTAAGGATAGAGTTCAGGTCCAAAGACGGTATCGGCTAACCTCTGAAAAGTTGCGGGAGAGTTGATTAATCCAAAGGGCATAACCTTAAACATGAATAATCCTCTTCCAGGAACAGTAAACGCCGTTATATCTTTACTAGTTTCGTCAGCAAGCGGAACTTGCAAAAACGCCTGTTTGAGATCAAATTTGGACAAATATCTAGCCTGTCGAAGTCCATTCAAGAGAGACGTCATATTGGGCATAGGATAGGAATCCTTACACGTTACTTCATTGACTTTTCGAAAACCGATACAGAAACGATAACCAGATCCTTTCCGTACCATTACTACCGGGGAAGACCAGGGTGATTGACACGGCTCCACTAAGTCCTCTTCCAACAGCCGATCCAATTCCCGGTACATTGCCTCAAGTACTTTAGGCGAGTAGTGGTAGGAACGTTGCTTGATAGGTTGGGCTCCCTTAACATCTATTTTATGGATAATACGGGTCGTCAACCACGGAGAATCCTGAAGCAATAATAAGCCTTCGCCAACTACTTTATCCAGGTCCTTTCTTTCAGTAGACAGAAGTGGACTAACCTCACATGTGTTAGATGTTGTAGGCCCCAGAGATTTAACATCTTGACGAAACGAAAAGGTATATTTAGATTCGTCTTAAACCACCAAATCGCTTTACGAAGATTCGTGCACAAGTTAACCTTAACTAAAAATTCTAACCCAAATAGGAAGTCGAATGGAAGTGAAGGCAGAACACATAGAGTCATGTCTAATGATCGGTCACCTATGGTTATCGGGATATGGAATCGTTCACTGACTATACTTGTGCTTCCATTGGTGGCACCAATATTTACCTCTGGGACAACTTCAACAACATATCCCAGTTCCAGTAGAATACTCACTCCTTCTGCTCCTACATATGATGTTGTGGAACCAGGATCAAACAAAGAAAATAAAGCGGATACCCTCTGATCGTTTACTTTCCCGATTCGAAAGACCATGAAGAGTTGCTTAGCTATGGGAGATGTCTGATAAAGAGAAGTTATGATATGAAGTAGATTTTTCTTCGGAAGAAGATAAGATACTAGGAGCGACAAGACGTAGAGATACGAGACACATTACGGTAAGGATATGATTCGGTACTTGATGGGTCTGCTGAGACAAAGGGAACAGGATTGACCCTTACTTCCGGTCCCCTTGCCCTTTTCTCTGAGTGCATTTAGGACAGGCGTAAAGAGAAACTCCAGGACTACCGCAACGGTAACAAAACAATTTTCTAGGAAGTGAGCACCTTGAGTATATATGAGGCCCACCACAGTTCCAACACGCTAATTTCTGAGTCGCCTGGCCCGGTTGTGCCGCCAGTAATCGTTTTGGATCTTTCTTCTTTTCGAGAAGTTCTCCGCTAATCTTGTCGGGATGTGCTTTATACCATGAGTCTGTTAACCCACTATGCTCAGATTTAATTTGATCAGATTGGGAATGATGTTCGGCTACAGCTGCTTACAGACTTCCTCGGCCATCATTTCAAGAACTCTGGATCGTTCGGTAACAAAATCAATCAAATCGCGATAGGTAGGGATATCCTTGGACTTTATCCGCTCTTCAAACGCTCTTCTCGTTCCGGGATCTAAATTAGTGAGGACTAAATGAAGTTTTATGAAGTCACCCATATCTTCGATACCTAATGCCGATAATGCGCAGAAGTTATTCTCATGCACAGATAAAAATCTCTGAAGATTTATAGATGATGAGTTAGTTAAGGGGGTAAAGTCGGTTACCCTCTTGATATAAAATCTGGCGAGTCGCCTTTTATTTTGGTATCGAGATACCAAAGCGTCGTAAGCCAGGAGATAATTCGCTTCTTCAAAGGCGAATCCGGAAATAAGGGATAGAGCTTCCTCGCGTAAGCAACTTCGTAAATAATGGAATTTTCTAATGGTAGGTAGTGATGGTTCGCTGTGAACCATGGAGTCAAAAAGGGAATAGAATCCACTCCATTCCTCTAATTTCCCCGTAAATACAGGTAATTCTATTTTCGGGAGCTCCGAAGGAACTAAATGATTAGCGGTGGGGGCCATCACCGGTTTTTCTTCCTTAGTACTGCTTGCGCCTACAGCTTTGTAATAATTTGTTTTAGCGGAGTCAACTAATTCAATTAAAGCGTTTTGTACAGACGTAGTTTCAATCTTATCCTTTTTATCCTGAATAGTAGAGTTATAAATGCGAATGTTAGATTGAAGAGTCTCGAACTTGGCCTCGTACTTGGCCAGTCTACCATAGACGGGTTTAAAACTGGATAATGTTTCTTTATTCAGAATTTTAGATTTGTTATAAATAATCTGAACCACCGCAAAAATATCCTCCCTTTCCGCTAATAAAATAGAAGGATCACCCATGACTATTTAAAAGGGGAAATTAATTTTAAAACAGCTGATATGAGAAATTTTATATAGAGAATAAAAATTAAAATGAGTTAAATTCGGGTAAGCGTCCTTTACAAATTTACCAAAAGAATAAAAAAATGTATCACCTAAATAAACAAGTTTGTGAACAATGGCTAACCCAATAATATAAATTTAAAATAAAAGAAAGTAATAATTATCCTTCAGTAAACTAATTGAATTAGCTTCTATTAATATTTACACCTATTCCCTTAAACTTACGAATATTAAAATAGATTTATATACACAGAAAAGAAAAGGAAATCTCAGACAAAATTAAGTGTTTACCCAATGAATAAAATTAACCAAATAAAAATTTATTTGATCTTTCCACTTGCCATAAACTTGCAAAACAAATGACAATCTAAATGAGAGTTCAATAAATGATAGTTAGCTTTAATTTAAATATACTATTAAATATTTTTCTTTAGTTAACTTAAATCTACTGTTAATTCTAACTTAATAGCTACGAATATTCTATTATAAATACTAAAAATATATACACAGGAAGAATACAACATAGAATGCTTTTGTTTATGACATATGTGGATAATATTACGGTATTAACTCTGCACTGTTTCTCCCGGAACCAAACAATTGTCTTAATTGCATTCGATTAAATGTCCATCAATATTTTCCTTTACCTTTCTTTTTTCTTTTAAGTCCCTGTTCGGGCGTCATAGAATATGTAATAGGTTTTTATGTATAAGGTCCAGAGATCTTAATTTGTGCGAAAAAAAACAAAAAAAAAAACGAGACTTCATTGCCAGGAAAATACATTATTTATTTTGTTCCTCATTTTTGTACAGCCATGAATTTTATTTAACATAACCAAAACACCAACTAAAAGTACATCAACAAAATAATTAGTTTGCTTATATTTTCTATACAGTAAAATTTAATTGATTTAAAAATAAGGAAATTAGGATGCTTACCGCTGGGTCCAAATTAAGATAAAACCAGAAATAATTAATGTCTGGATACTCCCTCTAGTAGATAACAAATAACTAATAATTATTTAAGTGAGAGACGTATATCACCTGTTAATAGCGAGACGAGAGTGATTAGTTTTACTTTGGCCCACCGCAAGCGCTGTAATGGGTAACATACTTCAACTATAAAGATGGCCTCGTGGAACGAACTTAAAATAGTGAACCAAACCGTTACAACACATTGAAAAAAATATAATTGTTTCCTTCAGATTCGCATATATGAAACATTTAAACTACAGGTATTAAACATGAGCTAATTATAAGGTACTATATCAATTTGAATACAATTAAAATTTTCATAAAAATGATTTTTAAAAAATATTATGAAATACATAATACATGTAAAATTAAAATATTATTATCTCGTTTCCTTCACATTGCCTGTAAAAGTACCAACTTATTAAACTGCTGCCTTTTTTTGTCAGGAACTAGATCAAAGGTCATAAGTTTTGTCAGGTGATGTATCCTTATATTTAAATATTTGTAGCTAATAGCTTTCACCAAGTTGATGAAATGGTTAGTATAAAAATCTTGATCCAACATATGGGATTTCAAGTTATTCAAGATTGGTCGGTCTATACAATGCGCTAAAACTTGGGATACTATGTTTTTTAATTTTTTCCCATCAGCATTTCCTTATGATCTGTGATTCTTCAAAGTGGGAAGAATACAATTTGGTATGCACGCTAGGTTTTCCCTTTGTACAGCTTGGACCCATTTTTCTTTTAGGATAGGATCTTTAGGAAACCTAAAATCACAGGTAAAATTATTAATTAGTTATCCACCTACTTACAAAGGGTTTATATTATCTGATAACAAAAGGTTTGAAACTTATTCAGAGAAAACTAATTATTAATTAGCTAGTTAATTAGTTAATTAACTAATTAATTAACAAACAAAAAACATACATGTATGCTTTTCTTTAAAAACAAGTTTTAGTACATTCTTAATATAGCTGGGTACTCATTAAAATCATTTATCTCAACATATATTGTGAATTATTTTAATTAATTATTAAATAATATTTATTTAGTTTATAATTATAATTAATTATGATATTAAATAATAATATTTATATATGCATTGCATTATTATATTATATATTATATATATTATAATATTTATTATAATATATTTTTATTAGCACTTTAATTATTAATTAATATTTCATTAATTTTTACTAACATTTTTTTAAATTAAAACTATGAGCAGCACAGTAAAATTCTTACTTGGTGTGTACTTTCTCTTAACTGTATCTTTATTCATTATTTTAAACCCAAATAAAAATCAATTTGCAAGCTATGAAACTGCTTTAAGCGGTGAACATAAAACCCAATTTATAAGTGGGGAAAAAGGAGGCACGTAGCTAACAAGAATGGCACCAGAGACCGCTTGTGGGAGGACACTCGATACTGTCTCTAGACTCTTCTAAAGGAGAATCCAAGGGCGAAGATTGCAGATTCCACCCGAATCCTCCCTTCTTTTCTCTCGTCTTTTCTTGCGTGATTTTACCGCTCTTATACTGAGTCGTCGTAAGGTTTTATATTATATTTCTATAATTAATAATATTTTAAATTTAGAAAGAAAACTTTGTATAATAAATTCGGTATATTAATTGCAAAATAACCGTTATATAAAATGCACTTTAAGAAAAATATTAATCTTATAATAAATAACAAAGACTTTTATAAAGAACTAATAAATAATATAATTATTAATGAAATAATACAAGCTAATTCCTCAAAAAAGAAAACCAGCGTACAAATATAAAATACCAAGAATTAACAAACCTATCTTAAATATAACAATTATATAAATAAATACGATCATATCCCTTCCATTAGAGTCAATAATATTAAACAACCAATAAATATTACAAAGATATAAATAATATGAATACAATTTTCTTATCTCTAACCCTTATCAATCACTTTTAGAATTTATGCCTTTGGAAGGGAGAAAAGATACCCAAAATAAAAAAAGCTCATAAAACGTTTTATTTTGTATCTCCGGTTCTAATTTGTTGGGGTAGGTCGGGTTTATGCTATCTCGTGTAGTTTATAAAGCCCTAAACCTCTCCTAAGTTTCGCGTGAACCGTGGAGTCGTGTTGAAGTTATCGCAATTTATGTGATTTTAGAAACAAAATTCGATGAGTGAAAATTTTGAGTAAAAAAAAAATTATTTTTCGATTACTATGAAAATTCGTATCCGAGGGCTTTCCAGGCTGCGAAAAACGAATTTCAACTTTGTTTCTCTCTAAAAAAATATTTTACCCCACTTTGTTGCATCGCACAGTGGTCTGGGCTCTTCTATCAGTTCGAAGTTGCGATAGTGATTGTGATTTAATTTGCGAGTTAGATTATAATTTGCACCAATATACGATAATAAATGGATAATTTTATGGATTTTAATCTTGAATATAATCACGATTCATAATAATAATTGCATTTATTTAACTTATTTTTATAGAAGATTAAATTGTTAAAAATAAGTTTATGGTATTAATTATTAAACCTTTTGTTAATTATGAACTTTAAATTATGAAGATCAGTTGAAAAAAATTAAACTCCATAATAGCGGTAAAATCACGCAGAAAAAGCAACTAGAGAAAAGAAGGGAGGATTCGGGTAGAATCGGCTATATTCATTCGCCTTGGGAATATTCTTTCCCCAGATTCTAGAATTCTTCCCCGCCCTTCGCCATTCCCCCTTCGCTGCTTCACCTTTAGTGCAAGTTTCGAGACACAGTCCTATGTTCAAACGCGTTTTTTATGTATTTAATCAAACCTCACACACGTTTCATGAAAATGGGGTTGTAGAGAAACTCCTCGGGAACAAATAGCACTTTGAAAAATGGCTCTAGAACCGTTTTGGCCCTTGTTCAAACCTTTTTTCGAGATCACCTGCTTTTACATGTTCTCATTTTCCGGAAAAAGTTATCATTATTTTTGCATCAAATTTTTATAATAAATATGCACTAACAAAAGCCACAATTTAAGCGCTAAAACAAGTCCCTGCGATAGTTAAAAGTCCTGTAATAAAATGACCGGTAATCCTTCCGAAGTGCTAGTAACGACCTTGAACAGGTCTGGATTCTCAGATCAGACTGTACTTCACCCACTGCGCATTCCCAATTAAATACTCAAACCGATAGATCCTTATCAGTTGGAATACTCATGTAGGGTTAGCTCAAAATGTTTGCTGAAGGGACAACATCTACCTAAGATATCTGCGGCGAGAATTTTAAATGAATGGCGAGAAATTCAAATAGTAGGAGAAATAGGAAAGGTGGTGGGGGTAACAATACCCCTTCGTAAAAAGGCGGGAAGTATGAGCTAACCCTACATCAGCGTTCCAACTGAGAAGGATCCGTTGGTTTGAGAATTTAATTGGACACTTTGACTGCGCAGTGGGTGTGGTATAGTCTGGTCTGAGAATCTAGACCTGTTCAAGGTCGTTAGTAGCACTTCGGAAGTGTTTAAGTATAGAGATATTCCAAAGAAATTTGGAAATTGAATTTAAATTATTACAAACAAGTTGACAATCTGAACCACGGAATACTGATAAACTAATTTACTTGAAATCAATATCAGAAATAAAAAAGCAGGATGTGAATAATCTAAAGCTCATATAATAAAAATGTTATTATAATAACTTCATCATAGAATCCATTTTTTCACTTCTTATGATAATATAAATAAATGAAAATAAAAACACAAAACGAACTTCATTATAGAAATTAAATGAGGGTATACAGCTAAGCACAACTGAGTATGAGCTTGGATTCAGTGTTTCGTCAAGTACCTTACCACACCTAATTGAATGTTTCAACCACACTCAGTCCATTGACCAGTGGATCGAAATTGTACCTCAGAATACTGAACAAATTTAAATATATTCTGAATGAATGAATTATGAAAAGCATTCACCAGGCAGTTCTTGTTTGTTTTGAGCCGTAGAATTAATTGATCAACAAAGTTTGGCCATTAAGAACTGAGGTGCACTGTAAAGCTAATAGAGGCTCTGTCCGGGTAAGATAGCTAAAAGTGCACCAGAGCCTAAGTTTCAGAACTCTAGCGCATTAAGCCATCATCATCATACAAATTTATTTCAAAAATGATTTTAGCTAAGTAATATCATATTCATGTTTCATCTTATCTACAAACTAATTAAAATTATTCTATATTATCTTATTTAGATGTCTATTACATACTTCCTACATATTATTTTCTTTTAGGTATTTATATTCATTTTTTTTTAATTTGTAAAAATCGGACAAATATGTTGGTTTTTCAGCAGAATTCGGCTGATTATAATTTCGATCTTTCCAAGAAACTTGATGAAAAACGGTCGAAGATTGACGAGTACTGAAGATTTCTAGAGCAGAATATTTAACTGTAATGTCGCTCGTTTCAAGAAAAAATTTAAAAATCGTATGAAAATTTTGGTTTTTGAGAATTTCTGATGCAGAATTTTTCTCGCGAAAAATTGATTGAAGCGAATTTTCAAGGTTTTGAACCTTTCAAGATCAGAGTTTAGCTCGTTATAATATATCCCTTTCCAAGAATTTTTTTTTTTTAAATTACGCTAACTCGGGTCTTTTGGTGCTGTCTGAAGCAGAATTCAGCTCGTTTTAATTTCGCGATGCCATGCTTTTCGCATGAAAAAAACTTCGCATGGCATCGCGAAATTAAAACGAGCTGAATTCTGCTTCAGACAGCACCAAAAGACCCGAGTTAGCGTAATTTAAAAAAAAAAAATTCTTGGAAAGGGATATATTATAACGAGCTAAACTCTGATCTTGAAAGGTTCAAAACCTTGAAAATTCGCTTCAATCAATTTTTCGCGAGAAAAATTCTGCATCAGAAATTCTCAAAAACCAAAATTTTCATACGATTTTTAAATTTTTTCTTGAAACGAGCGACATTACAGTTAAATATTCTGCTCTAGAAATCTTCAGTACTCGTCAATCTTCGACCGTTTTTCATCAAGTTTCTTGGAAAGATCGAAATTATAATCAGCCGAATTCTGCTGAAAAACCAACATATTTGTCCGATTTTTACAAATTAAAAAAAAATGAATATAAATACCTAAAAGAAAATAATATGTAGGAAGTATGTAATAGACATCTAAATAAGATAATATAGAATAATTTTAATTAGTTTGTAGATAAGATGAAACATGAATATGATATTACTTAGCTAAAATCATTTTTGAAATAAATTTGTATGATGATGATGGCTTAATGCGCTAGAGTTCTGAAACTTAGGCTCTGGTGCACTTTTAGCTATCTTACCCGGACAGAGCCTCTATTAGCTTTACAGTGCACCTCAGTTCTTAATGGCCAAACTTTGTTGATCAATTAATTCTACGGCTCAAAACAAACAAGAACTGCCTGGTGAATGCTTTTCATAATTCATTCATTCAGAATATATTTAAATTTGTTCAGTATTCTGAGGTACAATTTCGATCCACTGGTCAATGGACTGAGTGTGGTTGAAACATTCAATTAGGTGTGGTAAGGTACTTGACGAAACACTGAATCCAAGCTCATACTCAGTTGTGCTTAGCTGTATACCCTCATTTAATTTCTATAATGAAGTTCGTTTTGTGTTTTTATTTTCATTTATTTATATTATCATAAGAAGTGAAAAAATGGATTCTATGATGAAGTTATTATAATAACATTTTTATTATATGAGCTTTAGATTATTCACATCCTGCTTTTTTATTTCTGATATTGATTTCAAGTAAATTAGTTTATCAGTATTCCGTGGTTCAGATTGTCAACTTGTTTGTAATAATTTAAATTCAATTTCCAAATTTCTTTGGAATATCTCTATACTTAAACACTTCCGAAGTGCTACTAACGACCTTGAACAGGTCTAGATTCTCAGACCAGACTATACCACACCCACTGCGCAGTCAAAGTGTCCAATTAAATTCTCAAACCAACGGATCCTTCTCAGTTGGAACGCTGATGTAGGGTTAGCTCATACTTCCCGCCTTTTTACGAAGGGGTATTGTTACCCCCACCACCTTTCCTATTTCTCCTACTATTTGAATTTCTCGCCATTCATTTAAAATTCTCGCCGCAGATATCTTAGGTAGATGTTGTCCCTTCAGCAAACATTTTGAGCTAACCCTACATGAGTATTCCAACTGATAAGGATCTATCGGTTTGAGTATTTAATTGGGAATGCGCAGTGGGTGAAGTACAGTCTGATCTGAGAATCCAGACCTGTTCAAGGTCGTTACTAGCACTTCGGAAGGATTACCGGTCATTTTATTACAGGACTTTTAACTATCGCAGGGACTTGTTTTAGCGCTTAAATTGTGGCTTTTGTTAGTGCATATTTATTATAAAAATTTGATGCAAAAATAATGATAACTTTTTCCGGAAAATGAGAACATGTAAAAGCAGGTGATCTCGAAAAAAGGTTTGAACAAGGGCCAAAACGGTTCTAGAGCCATTTTTCAAAGTGCTATTTGTTCCCGAGGAGTTTCTCTACAACCCCATTTTCATGAAACGTGTGTGAGGTTTGATTAAATACATAAAAAACGCGTTTGAACATAGGACTGTGTCTCGAAACTTGCACTAAAGGTGAAGCAGCGAAGGGGGAATGGCGAAGGGCGGGGAAGAATTCTAGAATCTGGGGAAAGAATATTCCCAAGGCGAATGAATATAGCCGATTCTACCCGAATCCTCCCTTCTTTTCTCTAGTTGCTTTTTCTGCGTGATTTTACCGCTATTATGGAGTTTAATTTTTTTCAACTGATCTTCATAATTTAAAGTTCATAATTAACAAAAGGTTTAATAATTAATACCATAAACTTATTTTTAACAATTTAATCTTCTATAAAAATAAGTTAAATAAATGCAATTATTATTATGAATCGTGATTATATTCAAGATTAAAATCCATAAAATTATCCATTTATTATCGTATATTGGTGCAAATTATAATCTAACTCGCAAATTAAATCACAATCACTATCGCAACTTCGAACTGATAGAAGAGCCCAGACCACTGTGCGATGCAACAAAGTGGGGTAAAATATTTTTTTAGAGAGAAACAAAGTTGAAATTCGTTTTTCGCAGCCTGGAAAGCCCTCGGATACGAATTTTCATAGTAATCGAAAAATAATTTTTTTTTTACTCAAAATTTTCACTCATCGAATTTTGTTTCTAAAATCACATAAATTGCGATAACTTCAACACGACTCCACGGTTCACGCGAAACTTAGGAGAGGTTTAGGGCTTTATAAACTACACGAGATAGCATAAACCCGACCTACCCCAACAAATTAGAACCGGAGATACAAAATAAAACGTTTTATGAGCTTTTTTTATTTTGGGTATCTTTTCTCCCTTCCAAAGGCATAAATTCTAAAAGTGATTGATAAGGGTTAGAGATAAGAAAATTGTATTCATATTATTTATATCTTTGTAATATTTATTGGTTGTTTAATATTATTGACTCTAATGGAAGGGATATGATCGTATTTATTTATATAATTGTTATATTTAAGATAGGTTTGTTAATTCTTGGTATTTTATATTTGTACGCTGGTTTTCTTTTTTGAGGAATTAGCTTGTATTATTTCATTAATAATTATATTATTTATTAGTTCTTTATAAAAGTCTTTGTTATTTATTATAAGATTAATATTTTTCTTAAAGTGCATTTTATATAACGGTTATTTTGCAATTAATATACCGAATTTATTATACAAAGTTTTCTTTCTAAATTTAAAATATTATTAATTATAGAAATATAATATAAAACCTTACGACGACTCAGTATAAGAGCGGTAAAATCACGCAAGAAAAGACGAGAGAAAAGAAGGGAGGATTCGGGTGGAATCTGCAATCTTCGCCCTTGGATTCTCCTTTAGAAGAGTCTAGAGACAGTATCGAGTGTCCTCCCACAAGCGGTCTCTGGTGCCATTCTTGTTAGCTACGTGCCTCCTTTTTCCCCACTTATAAATTGGGTTTTATGTTCACCGCTTAAAGCAGTTTCATAGCTTGCAAATTGATTTTTATTTGGGTTTAAAATAATGAATAAAGATACAGTTAAGAGAAAGTACACACCAAGTAAGAATTTTACTGTGCTGCTCATAGTTTTAATTTAAAAAAATGTTAGTAAAAATTAATGAAATATTAATTAATAATTAAAGTGCTAATAAAAATATATTATAATAAATATTATAATATATAATATAATAATGCAATGCATATATAAATATTATTATTTAATATCATAATTAATTATAATTATAAACTAAATAAATATTATTTAATAATTAATTAAAATAATTCACAATATATGTTGAGATAAATGATTTTAATGAGTACCCAGCTATATTAAGAATGTACTAAAACTTGTTTTTAAAGAAAAGCATACATGTATGTTTTTTGTTTGTTTTTTTAAAGAAAAAAGTTACTTTTTATTTTAATGTACTTAACATCTTTCACTTTTTCACATAAAAATATAATTATTTAACTTATTTTTATACAATTAAATAATAATTAATTAAATCAATTTGCAAGCTGTGAAACAGCTTTAAGCGGTGAACATGAAACCAAATTTATAAGAAAGTGCGGAAAAAGGAGGCACGTAGTTAACAAGAATGGCACCAGAGATCACTTGTGGAACGACAGTTGATACTGTCTCTAGACTCTTCTATCTCCTTTCCCCTGACTCTAGTGGGGAAGTCTCTCTCTATCTCTCAGGGGTGCTGGATGCCCGGCTGTCGGAGAGCCTCCCCCCCCCCCGTCCTTCGCTACTTCCCCTCGCTGCTTCACCTTTAGTATATCTTAAACGTGAAAAAAACATTTTTCAGCACTTCTATGAATTTTTTTTCACCATGTTGCTACATAACGATTTTAACTAAAACATATAAAATTTGTTTCTACTATTTTTCTTCTAATTATTATTTTGAGAAAGTCCCGTGGCGATTTATTTCAAACAATAAATATCTATGGGCCTCCACTAATTTGTGATGAATTCACAATGTTGATTTTAGAAAATTTGCAGCATATGGTTCATGGTAAATTTTTTATTCTTCACAAAAGCCATTGCTGGGGTACCTCTGGACCCCACTTGGTACTTTACATCTGTAAAATTTTAGATAAGATTACATTTATTTATTTTCCATATAATGCTTAAAGCAATTAAACCAAGACAAAAAGCAAAAATCAACGATAAATTAGGTTGGGGGCATAGGTATCTCATCCGGTATTTGGTCTTATTTCTTCACTTAGTATTGGGAGAGTAACTTTAATTTTCTGCATATTCACTGGTGTAGTATTTACTTGGTGTTAAGGCATCACCTTAGCAACCTTAGGTCAGCTACAGTGCCAGTTTGAATCGAGCTTGGGCCAGGTGAAATTATTTTGTGACGGACCACAGAATGAACCTTGACCTTTCTACTCTGGTTAGAACAGGTTGGTAACCTGTAGGAATAGTCTATCCTTGTTGCCCGAATAAGAAAGGACGTCAAACAGCAATAAAAAAGTGTATTTTTATAATTAATTTCTATTTTTTAAATATAAATTAATTGCAATTAATATGCTTTTAAAATATCAGATACTTTGACATTTGGTTCCCCTTCACTGGCACTAATGTCAAAGAGTCTTCGATATGCCACCTGCAGGATGTAGAAAAATATAATTTAGTACACAACTTTTGTTTATTGTGTATGTACCAAATAAATAAAAAATTTAAACTTTTCTGGTGGCCACGGGGGATAGAAACAAGAAATAGGATCTGGCACTGAAAGAGTTAAAAAATATTTATTATGCATTCAATATATCCATAGACATGAATGATTTGCTGCAGCCGATTTTACTGCAATCCTACATCTGTGACTGGTTAATGAATGATCTGTAAACTTATTTTTTTGCCTTGATGGTTACTGTGTAGAATTAAGAATTTTCCTATTTCTTGTCAAATAATATCTATTTGCTTGATAGTCAAATCCTTAATATTAATATATAGCTAAAAGTAGAAAAACAAATAAAGTACAATTGTATTTATTATTCAAGAGTTATGACAATGTTATTAAAAAATAGTTTTGTTATAAAGAAGACACAAAAATTATATAGAAAATGAAGCTTTCATTAGAATTCACAAATCTGTAATGATTAAACAGATTATTAAAATCTATGAACAATAATTAGAAAAATATATCTACTTCATATCAAAATAGTTACATAACAATAAACTAATATTTGTATATTATCATTATTTTAAATATATTATGAAACTTTACATTCAATATTAGTTCATCTATAAGAAAATAATTTATTTACACATCAGTCAAGTTGTTAATTTCATATTTTTTAAAAACTACATAACAATGAATAGTCAATATTGAAACTATTTAAGATTGTAATATTTATAAAAAAATGTTTTGTGGAAGATTTTTATAATAACTGCCCAAACCAGAGATTATTATTACCAAAAGCAGCCTACACACATGGGAACATTGGTTCGCCAACAACGATTTAGGGAACCAAGTTCCCATGTGAGTAGAGCTGACGAACAACGGTTCGTAAGTTTTTCCTTTGTTTGTATAGTGTGTAGAGAGCCACGAACCAAACTTCGGTTTGCTGAACCGATGTTCCCATGTGTGTAGGCCGCTTTAGTTTTTCAAATATGAAAAATATACATAAAATTCTCAAGTTACAACTGTAAAAATAGATATAATCATGATATTTTGACAGACAATACTGAACAATCTAATGACTTACTAGTATATGTTCCTATTATCTTAAATATAACCATCAATATTGTTAATTGAGTTATAATAATATTTTAATTGGTAACACTTGCAGCTGGCAATACACTGTAAAGAATTTGTTACATTATTTGTTCCACATAATTATTGATAATTAACATCATACTTAAAAATTTCTTATGTGCTTCATAATTAATAGCAGGAAGATTTTTTTGTGTATTAAAACATAATTACTTAATACTTTCTATTTAAAAATATATATATATATATATATATATATATATATATATATATATATATATATATATAGATATATATATATATATATATATATATATATATATATATATATATATATATATATATATTCATATTTTGAAATTTTTATCAAATAAATACTTATTCAGAATTTGTTTTCATTTCATAAAAAAATAAGCCAACTACGTTTTATAAAATATAACCTTTAAAATTAATTCATATGTGAATTTTCTATGAAAAAAATTCTTTAAAATTGGAATTGTTGTTCAGTTCAGAAAACAATTATCATGATCACACAACACAAACATCATACATGACACACAAATCAAATTTATTGTTCTAGTTAAAAATAAATATATATTTCTAATTATCATTGTTATTATTCTGGGCTTAATCCTAAGGAATAAATGTTTTAATAAACATCAATTTGTATAATTAATTATATTTTATTAAAACACTTTATTTTTAAATATTGTTTTACTTATATTTCTTATATTTATTTTTAATGTGTTATGATTTGGTACATAAGTATTGCTCAATGTAGTTCAAACTACACGAAAGCCGACTAGATTGCATTATTTGCATACACATTTTACAACATGATCATTAAAGCATTTAAATATTACAATTTAGTTTGTAGCTTAAGACAAATTTAGGGGCCGATAAGTATTACACTTACCTTTAATTTTGATAAATTAATATAAAAGAGGTATATGGTTTTTCATAATTTGTCAGCAAACATATCAGGGAACAGTATATTTAATGATACTTTTCTACATGGTGATAGACTCTATGTAGTTTACTATGTCACATTTACACTGTTAATGACACTGTTCACATATTCATAATTATTTTCAGTTTAGCTGTACATGACAGAAATTTCACTATAATAAATTGGTATTGTTGGCTCAGTTGAAAAATAATATTCATTACTCATCAAAAAAAAAAAAAAATAGTTTTTGGCAGATAAATATTTTTAAAAATTTATTACCAAGAAAAAATTCACAATAATCTAGAAACATACAATTTATAAAACTTTACAAATCTTATTTACATATTTACAATCTATTTTATATTATACATTATAAAAAATAATAATCAAGATGTCAAATTGAAAGGTCATTAAATATATCTCCTTTCCCTTTTTTTAACATGGACTAAGAATATTTTCTTAATCTAAATCAATACCAGTGTGGAGCAAGACATTATACATTAACTAAATAACTTTATTTCTCATTATTAGTATAAACAGCATCTATTATAACTAAGTTAGCTTAACTAGGCAAATGATCTAATTGAATAATAATTTAAGTGAATTAGCTGTTTCTCTTTAGGTTGTTCCATTAAAATAATAAGTAATATATATTTTTTAACATTTAGTAACACAGTTATATTACTTTAGTTATAAATTATCTCCACTTTATGGTAGTAAACATATACCATTTAATACTCAGAAACAGCATATTAATTGGGAACCTAAAATAATGAGTTAAATAAAGAAAATTGATAATAAACTGAATTTTTAAAAATCCTGTTTCCCATGTCTCCTATTTATCGTCTATTTTTTATGGAAAAAAAGTTTTCATTTTATTTATCATTAATAAACAAAACTATTGCATTATTACATAAAACATAATTAAATTATTTTGTTGTTATTAATATGATGGTAACATGATGTTAAACTTTTATACCAGAAAAGACTAACAGACAACAAATTAAGTAAACATTTTTAGAAGGTATTTTTATATCATCTAAACACTCCAAAATTATTTCTTCACTTAATTAATAGTGACTGATGGAAAATGACCTATGAGAGTATTATCACTTCTATAAGATTAATTACATAATGATGGAGTACTTTCACCCTTTTCAAAGTTTTTCAATACATTAATTATCCATTAATAATGCAATGTGAAATTAATTCAAAATAATAAACAACATATATTTGTAAGATAAATCAAAAACTTACAAAATAAATAATATATTTTAATTAAGATCTTGAAGCTTAAGTGATTTAAGCAAGCAAGGAGTTACTGCATTTTATATTTTTGTCATCATTAATATTGTGACATTACTAAGGAAGTTTATTTTAAAATACTCCCATATCATTTAAATATTCAAAGATCATTATAAATAGATATCATCATGCTCAGTTAAGAGAGAAAGTATTGCAACAAACAATTTATGGTCTGCCCAACACTTATCTCAACTGAAACCATTGTTATAGGCTTTCCAGTTTATTTATGGCATAAACAAAATAAACTTGTAAATATTTTGTCTTGACAGTGCCATGATGAAATCTTTTCCCTCAAATTAAATTGTATACCTTCTGTGCAACTTCAATCAGCTTTAGTTTATTGAGTGTGATATAAACACACTTGAATATATTTCTCCCTCATCTAGTAAATTCAGCTATCTTTGTGCATTATTATCATTGTCTTAATTTTTAAGCTTTCCTCATAATTACTGCCTTCTATTGTTGTAAATTACTTCATGTATTTCATTGTTTTGTTTTTTATATTTAAGTTTTATTTTTCTTTGCACTAATTTTTAAGTGTAAAATATAAAAATGCTTTCTTGGAAAATATTTTCTAAGTCTGAAGCATACCTGAAAAGAGAGAAAGTAAGTAAATATAAATCATTCCCTTTCTTTACGTTATTCCCATTCTAATCTAATTATCATTTCTGCTTTTGAATATTAATTTAATTTCTGCCTTTCTTATTTTTATATTTACAACTATAATGGTTCATTATAAAAAAAAAAAGAACCTATGTAAGATTGGAATACTAAAGTGCAATAATAATTTCTTTAGCTCAACCCCTTTAAATATAAATAGATATTTATATGTTAAGGAAAAAAATTTGTAAATTAAATTCATAATGAAGATTTTCATTCCTACAATCATTTTATTTGGTGGATGCATTCAAAATTTGTTATTTAGTAAGTTGATAAATGGTCATCTAGCTAAAAATGTTTGTAGTTTTTTAATGTGATAATGTTATAAAAGAAATAAAAAATACATATTTAATATTTTTCAGCCTAGTTTAAAATTTTGACCTTTTTTTGAAAACAAAAATATACGTGGTCTCTCAGGCCCAATACAACTTTAAAATTTCAAATAGGAACCTAGGTCTTCCAATACATCATTTTAACGGATTTTTGAAACTGAAATCAATGGTGAAACCAGATTTTAAATTGGTCAATAAATTACAAAGTTATGGTACAAAGTTTAAAAAAAACAATGCATTTTGTTAGCTATTTTTAATAATAAAAAAATCCACACCACATACAACCAGAGGTTGGTAAACCTACATTTCATGTTCGAACTGCCTACCCTCTTCAAAGATGCAAAGATTGGCTTTTCTTAGCCACTCTTCGTTGGTGCTCTGTGCGATGGACTGAGGAGAGACGGATTGACAAGCATTTTCCACTCTTTGCTGCAGTTCTTCAACTGATGTTGCAGGGTTATGATTGGCATAAACACTGCTTTTTCCATAACATACAATAAAGTATCCAGTTCCACTTTGAAATTGCACTACCGGTTTCTTGGTGGACCCGCAACTGATCTGAATCTCCTCATATTGTTATGAGCAACACGAATAAATATTTTGTGGTTCACCTGGGGACGATCAGAAAATTTCTGGGAGTATAACCGGACTGCACGGCGAGCAATACCACCACTTTCAGTAAAACAATTGCACATATCAGCTTTTTGCTGATGGGAAAACTGCACTCTTCAGTTCATTTTGACTGGTTGGTTAATACTGAATGTAAAGAAGCAGGTATTGTTGTAAAAGCTGTTTATTTCCAGGAATTTATTCACTATCATAAGACCATTTGGGTAAACTATGAAAGTGAATGTAAACAGCTACAACGTTTCACAAAATGTACAGTGGCTTATTTCTGTTTCTTCACTACATCTTTAAAATAAAACTTTATTGTGAATTACAGCTAAAAAGATAACAAACACGATGATGTGACTCAATTAATTCCTGTGCAACAAAAAAAAATGTAAAGGCAATTTAAAAGAATTAATATCAAAACAAACAAAATGTATTGTTTTTTTAACTTTGTACCATAACTTTGTAATTTATTGACCAATTTAAAATCTGGTTTCATGATTGATTTCAGTTTCAAAAATCCGTTAAAATGATGTATCAGAAGGCATAGGTTCCTATTTGAAATTTTAAAGTTGTATTGGGTCTGAGAGACCCAGTATATTTTTTTTTCAAAAACAAGTCTAAATTTTAAACTAGGCTGAAAAATATTGAATTATTTTTTATTTCTTCTATAACATTATCGGTTCAAGAGAAATTCAGCTGGGCCATCTAAAAAGGACACCCTGTATATATATATATATATATATATATATATATATATATATATATATATATATATATATATATATATATATATATATGTGTATTTTTTTTTTTAAATCTTGATTTGTTAAAAACTCATTCTGTCCAAGAAGTTAATGAAATTTAAGAGATAATGTATATCAACTAGGGACTTTGCATTGCTATACAATACTTTCTTGGGATCTATGCATGATTTATTTAACTGTTGCATTAAATTAAATCTAAATGAGCGATTTAGAAAACAAAATAAAAATAAGGAAAAGGCCTAACCACTGCACATATATACAACTCATGGATTTTCATTTAGTTATGATCACTAATTCTTAAAAATAAACTGAAGCCAAATATAAATAACATAATTTTACCTAAAAATATATTATTTTTTAATTTGATTAATATTGAAGTTTTCATTTAAAATATTATTCATAAAAAATCTAGAACAAAAGAAAAATCCTATTAAACCAATAAAATTTTAATCTAGAAAGTATGCTTCAACTTGGAATGTGATATAGCAGCAATGACATGAATAAAGGTATTTTATGATTACATATAATAGTAGCTGATTATTCTATCATAAATACGACTAAAACTTCATGTATAAGTTACAGGGTAAATGTATACACATTTTTTTCTTAAAACTAAATTTAAACTTTAGTCCTTAACAAAAGTGATTCATTTGTGCATATATGATCAGAATTTTTGGATAAATTCGACAAATAAAGCTATAGGAGAAGAAAATAATTTGCGATTTAAAGAATTTTTCTCCTTTCAGTAGTTGCTCAACATTATTCCAATTCACATGTTGTTAATCCATTATCTAATCTTTCTGTATTTGATATAATTATAAAGTTCGTAAAAATAATTATTAAAGATGTTGATAAATTAAATTTATAAACAAAAAGAAAAAAACATTTCTAAATTATAAGCCACTAATAATGGCACAATTTAAAAATTGTGTGGTATTATTATTTACATTGAAACAACTAATAATTTACACGTAAATAACAAAAACTTAACGTATCAGTATATTTGGTATAGATTATCATTAATAACAATTCTTATTTTAAAACCAATAATACTTGCCAATATTACTACTTACGAGGATTATTATAATCTACGTAAACTCTAACAACTTCACCTGAGTATTTTCTTTGAGAAGGCATAAAGTAGAAGTCAGGTTGTAATTGGTCACCATTATTCCTTGCAGATCGATGAGTATAGTAACCCTGAGGAGGAGGAGGTTGTGGTTGAGTTCTGGGTAGTGAATATGTACTACGCTCTATTGAATGATGATAACCTTTAGGTCTCTGCAATGACCTAGTATCAGCATATTGACTACCATTAGCATGGTATGCTACCATGGGGTGAGCACTTATTGGCTTATGCAATGGCATTGTTGATCTGGATGAACCATTGCTTTGGCCTAAGGAGTGGGGCTGTTTTTCATCTGATTCAAAAGGCTCAAAAGCGTAATTAGTATTAGCTGTTGAATAATCTTTCCATGCTGAATTGAAGTTCAATGCATCCTGAAAATAATTTAAACAAATCATTAAATATCTAAACATGAATTAGAAAGTAATTATAATTCATTATTCAGTCATTGAAATCTGGTTGTTAGAAATAATTTATTAAATTCATGATCCATTGATAGTTAGAAATGATTTGGCAGTTCAAACTACAATAAATATTTTTTTAAAAAATCTTATAAAAATATTATCTTGAGAACACTGAATCGAAGAAATAAAGATTAAATACTAACAATTACAGCTCTATAAAACTATTTAGCCACAGCAATGCCTGTTCTTTAGAGCGCTGCCACAGGATAGAGCTATTTTCACTATTAATTTTCAATCTATAGAAATTAATCTAACCAGAGGCTATCTTCTTGCTTTAATTTCTGACACACCTAAAAATTATTGTTTCAGTCTCCAACTCATAGTAGAGAGTAACTAGTTATTACTTCACTGTTTTCCATGTATCATCTTAAATGCAAGAGATTATTTAAAATTCTTGCATTGTTGTAGATCAAAAATGTTTTTGGTAATATCAAGTTGTTTGAACTATTGAAGCTAATTAAAAAAGGGGGACGAGATGATATGTAACAACTATCGAGGTATCTTCTTACTACCTTACTGCCTTCATATAAGGTGTTCTCCAATATTCTGTTTCAACAGATATTGCCCTACGCAGAGAAAAATCTAGGTCCATACCAATGTGGCTTCAGGAAGGGGAAATCTGTATCGATCAATCTTTAGCCTATGCATTATTCTGGAGAGAGGAAATGAATATAATATCAAAACTCATCACCTGTTCGTAGACTTTAGGGCTGCTTATGACAGCATCAATAGAGAAGAGCTGTACAAAGCCTAAGATAGCTTTGGAATACCGGCCAAACCTTTTAGGCTCACCAAGCTTACAATGAAGAACTTGCAATGCTCAGTACAAATCAACAGCGACAAGACTGAAGAATTTAGCTCAGGGAAAGGCATAAGACAAGGAGCCACCTTGGCCTAGTTAGTTTTTAATTTAGCCTTAGAAAAAACCATAGGGAGGCTGGCCTTCAGACAAGAGGATCAATATACAACCACCTCTAACAGCTTATATCCTATGCTGATGAAATAGATATTGCCGGCAGATCACTAACAGCAGTGACGGAAGTATTTCTAGCCTTTGTTGGACCAGCAAAGCGACTAGGATTGGAGATGAATAGTTCGAAAACCAAGTACATGGTGTCTGGAGAAGCTCCCAAGGAGCCGAAACAGTGACCATTGCTTCATATAAGTTTGAAATAATAGCCAAATTTGCATATCTGGGTTAGATTGTAACACAGGACACAGTTGAAAAGGAAATCAAGAATAGGATAATTTTAGCTAACTGGTGTTACTTTGGACTTCATAAACACCTCAAAGCAACCATCTCTCCAGGCAAACTAAGACACATCTATATAAGACCCTCATACGCCCAATACTCCTCTATGGGTCTAAAACCTGGGCCCTTTTGAAGAATAGTGAACAAGAGCTTCAGATCTTTGAAAGAAAAGACCTCCATACTAGGAGGAAAGAATAGGAAATAAATGGAGGAAAAGAAGCAACCAGGGACCTTTAGATATCTACCGAGAGCCCAATTTTGCCCAAGTTCTACACACAGAAAGGCTACATGGGGCTGGACATGTGGTACAAATGGGAGGCAAGGAGATGCCAAGGAAGCTGCTGACAGAGATGATCTTCGGGTGAAGACAGAGAGGAAGGCTGAAGCTTCGATGGTCTGATGGAGTGGCAAGCAATGCTCAAACTATACTCGGCTTCAGAGACTGGATAGTGGCTGCCAGAGACGGAGACGTTTGGAGGAAGCTGGTTGAGGAGGCCAGGCAAATTGAATGAATGATTGAATTCGGTCAATGAAATATGGTTGTTAGAAATAATTCATTGAATTCATGATCCATTGGTAGTTAGAAATGATTTGGCAGTTCAAACTATAATAAATATTTTTAAAAAAATCTTATCTTGAGAACACAGAATCAAATAAATAAAGATTAAACACTAACAATTACAGTTCTATAAAACTATTTAGCCACAGCAATGCCTATTCTTTGGAGTGCTGCCACAGAAGAGAGCTATTTTCACTATTAATTTTCAATCTATAGAAAACCAGAGGTTATCTTCTAGTCTTTAATTTCTGGCAGACTTAAAAATTATTGTTTCAGTCTCCAACTCTTGGTAGAGAGTAATTAGTTATTACTTCACTACTTTCCATGTTTTTCTTAAATGCAAGAGATTATTTTGCGATGTTGTATATCAAAAATTTATTTGGTAATATTAAATTGTTTGAACTATTGAAGCTGATGATTATTCAGACTATTATGGGTATAAGCACAACATTAAATTTTTCCCCTATCAAATTCCTTCTACCCAAAATCCTTTTTTCTAAGGTTTGGTATTTGCTCCCCCATCGTAATAATTGACATCATACATCTTAAAATTATTACATAGATTGCTTTAGTAACTGATGATATAACATACTAAAAAGCTTTCTAGATACTAAAAGCAATAATTAAATTTGTGTTTCAGATTAAAAATCCAGAGAATTTATTTTCTGATCTATCGATCATGGGCAAACTTTGGGACTGTGAGACAATCCTTGAGGCAAACCTCTATTAATAATCAGGTCAAATTAGATGCTTGATCCTAACATTTAAAAAAAAAAGCAGGGATCTAGTTTATGTTGTTTAATACCATCTATACATTGTTCTTAAAAGTCCTACAGGTTGGTGTGTCGGGTTTAGGTGTGGATGGAGGAGCTTCATCAGTTTTTTGCTTATAATTCTAAACATATGAGGCTTGCTGAAAAATTGATTCTATAAAAATTTAAATTAAATTAAATTTCCCACACAAGTGATCATATAACTTTTTTTGTAAGCCTAGTAGGTTTTGAGATATGGAGGAGGGAAATATGGCTAATCTTTGCCATGCTTTGATATTACCTCACAAATGTTGAAAAAATATTTGTAATAAAAAACAATTGGCTTTGAAAAATAGTCTGTTATACATGACATCACATTATTGGATGTAATTTGTTAGCTCATCTTTAACATCATCCTGCTTAATCTCACTACATTCAATTATCTGAATACAGATTTTGACAAATCCTTTAGCAGGATTTCTATATGGCTTCAAAGCACACTACGTTAGTAATAAGTTGTAATATTAAATAGAGCAAATTTTAATAAAAATTAAACTAATAACAAATTAAAAATGAATTGAAAGCAATATTATAACTCAGGCAAAGGCAAATAAGAAATGGTTTTCGATTATTTCTGATGAGTGTAGCATTATTATTACTTCCTCTGCTCTAGGCACCTTGGTTATTTTTGGAAAATATATTATATATTTTATAATAATATATAATATATATATATATATATATATATATATATATATATATATATATATAAGGAAAATAATTATATATTTGGAAAATCATGCCAAACCATGATAAGACCAAAGCTATTTCATTCTCTAAGAATATACCTTTAACTCAGCAGTTTGTAACATTCAATGAAGAACATCAGCCCTATATTTAATTAATAAGTTTGTCAATACCCAACAAATGTATTCTTAAATCAGTCGGACTATTACTATAATAGCTAATCTTTAACAATTAACTTTTACATAATTGTAAATATTTGTAATAATAGTTGTAAAAATATTGTACTATTAACACACTAAATGTTACTATATGGAGCCTCAGAGTGATGGCCCAATACATGTACTGGTGTAGGGAACAAGTTTGACAAACAAACCGGATGTTCCTTTTTTCTAAACTCCTGATGAACATCATGATGTCGCTACTCTTTTCTAACCACCACCAAAATTCATCTTATGTCATCACCATGAAATAAATATTAAATGATCCAGGAGGATATTGATATATATGATATGACATAAAAAGGTGTTAGACCAATTTAAGTAAACTACAAAAATATATTTAGAAAAATCATTTGGACTTATAACCTTTAACTTAACACGGCAGAGCACGCATAGATTAACTAAACTATAGTAATAATGAAAAAAACAAAGAGACAAACCACATAAAGCTAACCTAGACATTTCACAGAACTATTTTTCTTATTTCTAAATTATGTACACTTTTCTAATTTTTATTTTCATGATTATTTTACTGCTCAGTACTTATTCTAATTCTTTAATTCATATCAGTTGACTTTGCTGGGGGCATCCTTCTTTGATTAAATAAAATCTATAGGATATTAATGACTACCTTATGTTTTGATCCAGTTGAATGCATTGTTTTATATATTGTGCACCCAGCCTGCATCACTGCAACTATTAACAAAGCTATTATACATCCAATCACAACCCATAATTTTGTGACAGATAATAGAGTTGTCTTTTGCATCTCTTCATTATTTACTGCCCAAGAAGCTGCAATAAACATCATAAAAATGAGAGTCATTGGCTTAAATTAAAAGTTATTGGAAAAAATTAATAAAGAAAGAATGCATATATAATGATAAAATAAACATCTAAACTAGATAAAGTAAGCTCAAAAGAGGTACGGTGAATAAATTTGCCGACATCCTTATTTTGACACTAGGAATCAAACCTGGACTGTTTTTTAGCCCCAAAATTTCTTTAAAGAAAAGAATCTTGATGTTGATAAATGGAGAATAAATAAATAACTTGTTGATAAATTAATGTTATGGAGAAGTACAGTAAAATTTAAAATATATGTAAACAAATTTGGGTATGATTATGAACATTAATTTTCAAATTATGAGAAAGAGTGAAGTTTGGCTGAATTGGAGGAAAGACACTATAATAATTTAACATAATTTGTATCTATATATAAGCAAACTAACACAGGCTCATTATGTTTTACAAGTGAGCTTTTAAGACTAGAAGTTGGCTTTAGAAACATTTATTGACATTCACAAACATTTTAACTCTGACATCTCTAATAACATGAGGTAATTATTAGTATTTTAATTTTTTCAGAAATGGATCTTGGTTCCAGCTTGTTGACCAAGCTCCTAATGAAGCCTTCACTCATAACATTACAGGAAGCATTAAGAATTACATCAATAATCAAAGGATCAATAAAACTGATTGGGCACGAAGGCGTATTTCAAAATTTATGTTTTTGCTGGCTTAAAAAAATTTAGGGTCACTTCTAGAGGCAGTGGCAAGATTACATCTTATAAAATTAAAATCAAGATTTAGGATAATCTTGTTTTAACTATGCACTATAAACAGGTATGCTATATCAATACATTAGATATTATTATTTTTTACATACAAATTTTATTAGTTTTAATGCATTATTTATGAACTTGTAAGGAGTCATTAATTTCCTCTCATTCTTCAATGGATGCAATCATAAAAGTAGATATCATAGTAATTTAGCAGCTTAGATAAAATAGTTATAAACATAATTATTCAAATTTATCATTTAAAAGTTGTATTTAAAAAAATAATTTTTGTTGTATGACAAAAAAAATATTTCAAATAAAAAACATTAAGATTCAATACTACTAAATAAAAATTGAATTAGAAATTAAAAATTAAGGTATTAAATGCTAATATTTAGCATAGACACATTCTTACTTTGAACAGGTTGGAAAATAAAATAAGAAGGATCTAAGGTTAGCGATCCAACTTTTCCAGAAGAAACTAAACTTTGCATAACTTCTTTTATTTTTGAATCAGATTCCTCTAATGAACGTCCACGCTCATTTTGTTCTTGATCTACTTCTAAATCCATTACAGCAATGATATTGTCTTTTTCTCTGGAAAATTATATTATTTTGGATTGATAAATATTAGAAAATAAAAAAAATTCAAATTAAATTTTCTTATAAAATTGATTTACAAAACTACTTTAAAAAGAATTGGTATTTTATTATTATTATAATTTTGTCCTTCCTGCATTAAGCTTGTTAGGAGTAAAGTATTCCTTTTGGTACCATATGAAATAAATCTAAACAAAATTCATTTTTGTTAAAAATAATTTGAATCTATTGATGCATGTAACTTCCTGCTCACTTTCAGGTAATAAATTATTATAATCCTCTGTATTGATGATGTTAGTCATTGTGCTATACTCTACACATAGAGAGTGTTCAAAAGGAATAATACCCCTAAATTCATTCAGTTGACACCACTCAGTTGGTGGTGGGGATCGAAAAAGAGGCACTTGGGGCCCTCAAAAAGCAGGGGACTATATTCTTCAAAATAAGGGAGGTTGGTTTTAAGGTGGTAGGGGAGAAGAAACCAACCGAACCCAGGACGGAGTGATCCTCTATGGTAGAGGCATCCCAGCAACCCTGTCAAGTTGGTTGAGTGTCGAGCCGGGACCTCAGGGGTCAAGGCGGGAACAACAACACCAAAAACTCCTTCCACTCAACAAAGTGGAAGAAGTCTCCTGATAAAGATTGAATAAACATTGAAAGAGATGAAACCCTCAAAACAGAGTGATAATTCTATAAAGGAAACGACATCCCACTCCCAAAAGGAACCAAGCCTATGGAAGAGGGAGGATAAGAGAAGATGGAGAGGCTCTGGAAACAAGAAGTATCCAAATAACTAAAAAAGAAAAAAAATGGATAAAATTAAAGTAATACAGGTGAATTTGCATCAGCCTTATTAGTAAGAACATTTACCAATGATAACATGGGCATAGGACTATTTCAGGAACCAGGGATGATTAGAGGTAAGATTAAAGGATTTGTAACAAAGGTAAGTCAGCTCATCTATTGCAGAAATGCTAATAGACCAAGAGCAGCTATCATGATAAATAATAATATAAAATATTTTGTGATTACAGAATTCATCCCACAAGACTTGGTTGCAGTGACAATAGAGGTGCCCACGGAAGGGGGAATGAGGGAATTAACCGTGTCAGCCTACTTCCCTAGAGACTGAAAGGAGATTCCTCCTAAAGAGGTTCAGCACTTCATCGACCACTGCAAAAAATACAACAAGAAATTTATCCTAGGATGTGACGTAAATGCCCATAACACAATATGGGGAAGTATTAAAAAACCTGTTGAGCGTGGTCATGGCCGAATCACCTCCTTGCACAACCAATTGGCCTTGTAATGAGGTATACTTTCATATGTAATAAGAGGTATACTTTCAATAATTTTAGACGTAAACTGAATAAGCCTACTTAATAAACATAGAGTTGGAAATCATAATTCTCATACTTATACCTGTGAAAATGGATGGCCTGCCTATTCACTTTACAACATCAAGAACATTGGTACCATTACTTTCCATTCAAAAGCCCTTTTTAATGGAATTATTTTATTTATAAACGGTTCCAATGAATAACATACTATTTTGAAAATATTACTCAACTCTACCTAGGACTAGGCAAATTGAAAAAAAAAAACTCTCAATGATTTTAGCAGATTATAATAATATATAATATCATCTTTCAGGTCCACAGGCACTCCAGTATCTCTGGCTCCAAAGTCAAGTTAAGGTTGCTTTATTCTGTTTGTTTCTTTATTTTCTTTTCCAAGCTTTGCAAAAAATAACAAAAAACTTCCCTATTTTCTTGATCTCCTGACCTCCATTTCTCTGTCACTCCTTGACTAGTGTAGTAGAAGTTAGAGTAATATTAACTATGAAAATAAAAAAATACTTCGTATAATCTAACCAAATAATTTGGATTGCCTCATATTATTTTAATGCTACCAGAAATGATTTCTATTATTATCAATATTCATAAGAAAAATTAATTTTTTACAAAGAATACATTATTAATTTTTCATGATTAAAAAAAAGACTTAAAATGTTAACTTTTACCCAACCATGGCATTTAGTGACATTTATCAGAAGTACATTAATTTTAATAAAATAGGTAAAATATTCTATCATTTGCCTGTTTTTAATTCAATGTTTACTACTTACTGTTTGAATTCAGTTATCTTTAGATTTCTAAATCCTGATATCTTATTTTTTAAGCCAGAAGATATGGTATTAGATAGGATATCAAAGTCATCTGTGTTTGGACGAGGTGCTTTATAGTTTTCTCCTAAATTAACCAACTTGATCTCAATATTATAATTCATATGTGGTGGAGGAGGAGGTGTAGTAGGTTCCTCACCTAAAAAAAAGCAACAAAAAAAAACATCATAGAAAAGGAACTATGTATTTTTTAATATTTGTAATTTAATTATATATCAAACTATAACATAGGAATATTGTGAGGGAGGTGGCCTTAGAAACTGAAACTGTAGAAGCTACGTGGCAGCATTAATTGGGGACGCAAAGGGTTGAGAAGCTTGAGGTTGGATTTTTTGTGTGTAACTTGTGCTTAATGTGATGAGACAATTAATCCATATTTCTGAAGAATGGTGTATGAGGATTAACTTCATTAATAACGTGAGTTATACTTGGTGTTTTCACCCTTTCAGTGGAAATATGTGCTTTATTAGTTTTAGAAATATAAATGAGTTTATTATTATATATACATATTTATTTTTATCGACATACCTTACAAATATGTATGCAATAACTGAAATATATTGCTATACAAACATTAAAACAAATTTTAAAAAAGAAAAACAAATTCATTTTATTGTTTTACTAGGTATTTCAAATAGTTTCTTAGGAGTATTGAAAAATAAAACAAGTTGAATAATCACATGACTAGTAATTTTATAGTGGCATTGAAAATTAACTAATTTGTATTTGGTGTATAGTTATAGATTGTTGTTGACAAAAAAAACATCTGTTTTTTAAAATATAGATAATGAAATTGGTAAATAAATAACACATTTTATTAAAAATATAAATACATACCCTCTGAACAAGATTTAATGCAAACTTTAGAAGCTGAAAAACTTGGAATAGTTTTGTGTTTTCTAATTTTTTTGTTTACAGGATTATAATCACCCCCTTTTACTGGGAACATCATGTAAAGACAGTTGTTATCCGTAAATGCAAAATCCTAAAAAATAAAATGGTAATACATTACAAATGTGCATTGAAAATGCAATGAAAACAATACATTGACTTTAATTAAAAGTGATCAGGGTATAGAAATCTCAAAAAATTAATTCTATTCTCCATGATAATGAATTTATATATCTGTAATAACTTTGTAAGTGCAGTGGAGTCGTGATAATTTGAACTCTGGCGATCCGAAAGTCCACTTAATCCTATGAAGTAAAAAAAAGCTACAATAAAAAAACAGTGATACTAAATAATATAAAATATATTTCTGAAAAATATAAGAAAATTCCAAGTTAGACCGTGTCCTGAACAACATTGGTTTTAAAATATCAGTTAAATTTTTATATTAAAGAGAAGAATAAATACCTCTCCCTTGAAGCCAAATTAAACTTTTAAAAAATGTTGTCTGCTGGGGTTGTGGCAGAGTGTAGCTCTACATAGCGTAGCGCTAAATCAAATTCAGTCGCAATGCCTGAGTGCGATACCCTCTGCTTGCTGTCACCATCTGCTTCACCTTCATTCTTGTCTGAGACAGGTTTTTTCAAAACCATTTCAGCGATCTGCTGATCGTCTAAAATAATCTTCGACTCACAGCCACTCATACACATCATTTTCATTTGCGTTCTAGCAACCAGGAATATTTTCTGAGAGTTTTTGTACCTGTACAAGACTGGTTCTATCTGTTTCCTGATTTGGGTTGTCTATGAAAGTTAAACTCAGCCAAAGTATGTTCCATGATTTTTTCAACAATTGCTTACTTATATATGCCCATGATTCTGCTACCCAGTAAATGACATCTTTAATGCTTATAATCTTGAGCTTTTCAATCAATGATAGTGTTTTGCCTCAAAAACGTTTTCCT
Source organism: Rhaphigaster nebulosa (assembly GCA_948150685.1). Lineage (NCBI taxonomy): Eukaryota > Metazoa > Arthropoda > Insecta > Hemiptera > Pentatomidae > Rhaphigaster > Rhaphigaster nebulosa. The sequence continues at coordinate 23,005,383 of OX411307.1, forward strand.
GTATGATTGTTTGAGATGCTGCAACACATTTTGATCCATGGGATGAAGCCTGTTGGCCACGTTTGGTGTTAGGAAAATAGTCTTTAAATTTCCAAAAACTACCTCATCTTCTGAGGGATGAGATGTAGCGTTGTCGATAAAAAGTAAAGCACATGTTAGTAACCCAGCTGTTCGACAAAATCTTGTAAATTCAGGAACTAAGCGTACATGAAACCATTCCTTAAAAAGTTGGAACTCTACTGTATTACTACCTGGACTCTTGTTCTTAAAAATACAGTTCTATAGTCTACTAATTGATTTTAGTTTTTTTTTAATTTATAACAACTGTAATAGACAGTCATAAATTACTATTGACTGTGATGATTGTGGGAAAAGCCAAGGACATACTCAGGAGGGGGAGAGCCAACTCACGATAGACCAGAAGTGGGACAGTGATAATGTATCTACTTCTTATAAAATAAAATTCTAGATTTTAGACAAATCATTTTTTCACTATAAACAGAAATTCTTTGTTACTTGTACTACATAAGATATTACTGTGGATTAAATCTGGCTCGATAAACTTTATTTTTATCTGGACAAGCTTTGTTAGGGTGAAGATTATAGTATGAAAACACTTTTTGGTTTCATTCAGCCCCAAAATGAGTCCCTGACAAGTCAGGAGATGCACGATGCTTAGAGGGAAGTATTGATCATTCAAAAGTAAATATTATGTTTGGGTTAATTGAGTTACAGACAGAGACCTATGCCATTCAAAAGAGATAGCAGTAATTAGAACCTTACCAAACTTTAGGGTGTAATGGACAAGGGGTATTGGAGATATAGGGTTTTACATTTATTTAATATTGGCACCTATGAAATATGTTCTAAAAGTTTCTTTTATACATCTTAGCTTCATTTTTTATGGTTCATGCTTATACCTTGCAACTATAGAAGACAAAATAAGCATTTTTGGGGTAAATTACAAGGAGATTTTTATTTGAAAATCAGATAACTAGTGATACAATCAGCAGTCAATGTGTAATTTGGAGAACAATACATGGAACATGCAGACAGTCTGCTTACAGTGGGCACACTTGACAAAAGCAATTGAATGACACTTGAAGAGTCATTCACGATCCCGTTGAAGCTGAAGTCATGTGGTGTGTTCTATGTTCTAGGCTCCTCATCCAGATACCCTCAGTTGTGAAACGCATATTGAATTATGTTCCTCAAATGGCACATTGAACTGGAAGATTGTGAAAGCCTGCAAATTCGTGAACCCGTCATGATGCGAAATTTTTGATGTACGATTCAAGAATTGCCATATTAGTTATGAAACAAACTAATGCCTTGAATGGCCTGAAGAACCTTCTCCGTACATTTATCTGGAATTAGTCTCGTAATAAACTTGACACCTTCTTGTACACAAAGTGATGAGATGATGTTGCCTTTATTGTTCGACCATCAGTCAAGGAGCAGGACTTTTTGACAGTCCACAGAACCATGTTATCAGGCCAGACATGCTCATGTTTGAAGTCTTTCCTGCGAATGCTTTGATGTTTACTGCATCAGCAGGTTTAAATGCAAAAATGCTCCTTTTTGTTCTGCAACAAGAACATATAATATACGTAGAATTTCATCATCTATTAATACCACAGGCATGTTCATTTGAGATGGTGTCATTGTACTCATAGAGTCAACTGCTGCACCGATCTTGACGTTGCCTATTCCATGGAGGGTAACTCCAGCTCAAATCTGTTCTTATCAGCATTGAAGACATTTGGCCTCGTGATAGGGTTGGAATATCTAAACGCGATATATCGATATATCGGATTTGAAAAACCGATATATTATATCGTTATCCTAACACCCGATATATCGATGATATCGATATTTTACACCAATATATCGGTGATATTGATATTATAAACTTTATTATTTTATTTTAATTAGAAATTTCTTTTATTCTTTATCATATTTTTAATGTTATTCGTGAGCTGTACTTAACATTATAGCTCAATTATTTAATCAATCTAGGATGCTGTCTTTGAGCTGTTGTAACTTCCTTACTGTTTTAACTCATAGGCATCACTAACGGTCACTAACCTGTTGTTCATTGCTTTTGTTAGTGTGGTGATTAAAGTGAAAATAGAAACTAAAATGTCGCCACCAAAAAGTGAAGTGTGGAAACATTTTAAATGGAGAGACAGTAAAAGTGCGGAGTGCAAATATTGTACAAAATATTTCGGACATCGGGAAACAACAAACCTGCAGTCACACCTCAAATCTTTCCATTCGCACGTTTTTTTGTTTCCATCAGGGTCAGGTTTTTCTGCAACACCATTTACTTCTAAATGAAGCAAATGAAATAATTCCTTGGTCAAAAGCTTCTGACATAAGAGTTTCCAAAATATCGCATCATTTGAAGAGGGAGACGAACGACGAACAAACATTAATGATGCTATTTTATATTTTATCTGTAAGGACACTCTGCCATTCTATACAGTTGAAAAGGAAGATTTTCTCAGCTTGGTTAAAATTCTAGCCTCTTTATATAAGGTACCTTCTAGAAATACATTAAAAAAATTATGGAATGAAAAATACTCAGAACTACGCTCTCTTATTCAAAAACATTTGAATGAAGTAAATTCAGTGACATTGACTTGTGACATATGAACGGAGTCCCACCAGATGAAAAGTTTAATTGGTGTCACTTTTCATTTTATTTTAAAAACAAATGATGAAATGTCCTCAGTGTTCCTGGAACTTCGAGAACTCACAGACAGGCATACATCCCAATACATATTTCATGTTTTGGAAGATGTGTGCCGACGTTTTAACATCTCAAATGAAAAATTAACAACAATTGTCACTGACAATGGGGCAAACATTGTGAAGGCAGTGGATACGTTCTCATAGGCCAAACATGTACAGTGTTTTGCTCACTTGTTAAATCTAGTGTGCAAAAAGACTAGTTGGAAGAACTATTTAGAAAGCTTCATAGCATTACAAATTGGTTTGCTATCGTTAAGCCACTGAAGGTGGCACTAAATGCAAGCTAATTTCAGATGTTCCTACCAGATGGAACAGCAAATATTACATGGTCCAACGTTTCCTAGAACTTCGGTCTCATATCAGTGTTATATTGAGTGAACACACGAGTGCCCCAGATATGGTGACTGCATGGGATGTTGAAGAATATTCAAGAATAGGAATCGAGGTATATTAGGTAGACAAATTTTATTGTGTTTCAACATTTCACAGTGTGTCATATGCATAGTAAATCATAGGTCTACTCGCAATTGTATTTTCGTACTTTATTATGAAATAGAATCCAGGTCTTTTCTCCTTACCCTTCAAATAAACTCAAGAGTTTATGATTACCAAAACAAAAAATAATATGGATCAATCACTCACCAAATTGAAATAAAATAGACAATACTATAAATATAAATAAATTGTTACATATAATCATTGGTAAAAATATAGCACATGTTAATTTATAAATATAATCGCGTAAATATGAGAATAAGTAATATATAGTTCCCAAACAATAATTAGTAGATAAGATTAATTAATTCTATGTAAAGACAAACAGATAATAATATAAATGGTGATTGTACTAAAATATATATCAGATGAGTTACATGTTTTTATATAAATGTTTTGAGAATACTTTTATTTTTTAGAAAAATAAAACAAATTTCTTTTTTTTTTTTAAATTTGTAGAATAATATAATATATGAAATATGGCAAAAAGCCTTCAAGATAAAAATTTATTATAATACTTATTTATGAAATATGGCAAAAAGCCTTCAAGATAAAAATTTATTATAATACTTATTTTTTTTACCAAAGTATTATTCTTTTTTATCTTTTTTTTATAATGATTCATGGATAATAAAAATATTGTTCTATAAATAATAATTATATTATTTCATAACCTTCATCACATTTTAACGTTATACTCATTTAATGCACCGTTTCTTTGCTTTTTCATCCATTTCCTTTCGATATATCGATATTTTTCTACCGATTATCGGTGGATATCGATATTTGGTTTGGCGATATATCGAATATCGAATATCGATATTTTTCTTTCGATATTCCAACCCTACCTTGTGACAGGTTCATGCAGTTGTAGACTTTTACTATCTTCCAATTCTGTGCACCTCAGTGATTTCTGCTTCGACGGAATCGTGAATGACAAATGCCTCAAGTGTCTTTAAATTGCATTTGCTGTGTCCACTGTGAGCAGAGTGCCTGCCTGCATGAGCCATGCATCTTTCTCTGAATTACACATTTACTGTTGATTGTAACAGTAGTTATCTGATTTCCAAATAACAATCTCCTTCTGATAGTTTTGTAACTTTATATCTTCTATATCCCTGGTCCAGTGCACCCTAAATTTTGCTCAGGCTCTATTCACAACTATCACTATCGAATGACATCGATTTCAGTCTGCAACTCAGATCACCCAAACGTAACATTTACTTGTCAGTCTCCTAAGAATACCGTAAAGTTAAAATAGAATGCAATTCAAATTAAACATTATCAAAATAAAAAGATAGTCCATTGGTTATTCGGAGGTTAATACAAACTAATTGACCATTATTTTTACTTTAAGTTTAATCAGTCCAGTGAATAAATACATTTTGCCTATTAAAAGTTAGTGCTGCTCTAATTTTTGTATATGTTGATGGTCTAATAAAAAATCTAAGTTTTCAGTATTTTTTTTCTCCACATTAGAAATGGGATGGGAGTGTACCAGTTTGATACTTAGTCACTAAAACCAATAAGTAGCAAGTACACTAAAATATGACATGCATCAAGTATCAAGTACTTTCAGTGATAATTTGGGACCACTGTCACAGCCAATTGACCTTCACATCAGTCATATTTACTTATCAACATACTTCATTCTTTGTTCCTCCTGAGAACATTTTAACTTTCCAACCGTTGAGCCTTCTTCCTTCTCATACCAAAAACCGAGTCTTCTACTAAATGTTCCTTAATCTTTGCTCTTTTCTGGTGTCAAGTTCTATTTCTAATACTCAAATGTTCAACATTAAAAATCTTTAATTTAGTTTTTATTATTAGGTTTAATAAGGCTTCATTTAAATTTTGGCAAATTTAAGTCATATAAGTGAAGTTTAATAAAACCATTTCCACACAGAAAGCAATATATAATATTACTCTAGTTGGAAAGAATTACATAGTGCTCTGGAGTATTTAAAAAATAAATTATTTATAATAGTTCACTTATTCACATATAATTAAGTTTTTATCAAAAATTGATTCATCATAAAAATTATAAAAATAATATTGAAATGTGTAATAAAAATCCCAACTAGCAATGAAATCAGATACTTTCCACATGGACAAGAGTACCTGAGAAATGTATTACACATTCTAAAAGTAAGATAGTTAAAAACAATGATAAAATATTTAATAATATAAATAAATACCTTCTTAGTATCTCCTGTGTCTCTTTTTCTTAAAAATGTGAGAGTTGTAACACCATCATTAATTTTACCAGTAATATTAAATATATCTTGAGATTCATCTAAAAATGGTGCAGTTTGTCCAACAATCCATGTGTCCATCATGAAAGGACGTCCAGATTTATCAACCCATCCAATGATTGCATCTGTTTGTGCCTGTTTTAAAATATTGAATTAAAATGCTTAAGAGAAATATTCACCATTTGTAGTGACTTAAAAAGAAATAGATTGTACCACTAATTAACAATTGAGAATTAAAAATATAAATTTAATTTAATTCCTTAGGATAATAAAATATATTTCAATTGATCTGAAAAACAAGTACAGATAAAATACAGATTTTTTACAATTAATGAATGCTTTATATAATTCAAAGAGCCTCAGAGAAACTTAAATAAATCTAATGATAATACTCTCAATGTATTTCCATGTTTTATAAGTTAATAAACCTCTCATATGCTTTATAATTACATTTATTTAGTGTGTTTGTTTTCCTCTTATCTATTCTCTTTAATGATTCAGGCAACTAGGCAACTCAGCTGAATAATTCAATAGCATCAATTAATGAACAATGGACAATAAGTTGCAGCTGAATTCAGAGAAGATCAAGACTATCACCATCAGATCTAAAGCCCTCCTTCATTCCCATCCTTACTGAATCTCCCTTTCCTCATAAACTTTCCTATTCAATTTGATTTATTATTTATTTATGATGAGTCTTGGCTTCCTTCAATCAAGAGAGTCCTGTTCATATGAATATTTAAAATTTATATTTGGTTTTACATGAACACAAACTCATTTCATAAGTTTTACTTTATTTTACAGACCAACAACATGTTGTCATGTCCAAAAGAACAGTTCCTTCTATCTCTACAACCTTCTTCAAACATATAAATACAGAACAAAATTTATATATTTTAATTTCACAATTAAATTTATTTATATTAACCCTCCCCCTTAAATTAAAATAAATATTCTAGATAATAATTATTTAATTATGCGATTTTAAAAATTACAGGAGTCATACTTTTGGTAAAAACATCAGCTAATTGTTTTTCAGAGGGGCAATAAATTAAATTAAACATTTCAGCATTTACTTTTTCTATTAATTTTTTTTTTGATTTTATGTAAATGTGCTTTGAATTCTTGAGCTTACATTATTTTTTATCATTAATATTGTATTTTGATTGTCTAGCCCATTCTATTCTGAGAGCATGCCCATCTGCTTATCAAGCCCTTTCTCAATGACTGGGCGTACACCATTGTTTTCTCACTACCCCTTCTCAATGACTGAGAGTGCATGCACTCATTCCCTTCAGTATTTAGGCAGTCTAAATGCTCTCCAGTCGTTCAGAATAGCCTTCCTGGCCACTTCAGTATATCTGGAAAGGGTATGAAAACCAGGTTATATGAAAACCAGGAGCAGGTGACAGTTTTGGAATACGTTTCGCCATTTTGAAATTATAAGCCTTCAAAGTTTAGGTACGTGAAGCACATTTTTTCTTGTATTAGTAAAGTAATATACACTTTGAAATATAATTGAGTTTTCAACTTATTATTCATACTAATAAAATATAGTAGTCGATTTGTAGATCTATAGCTCATATCGCGATTTTACATTGAATTATGGAATGATAATGAATCCATTTATTTAATTTTGTTTTATAGTTTAATAACAATACTTTTAGTGTAGAAATTTTTTTTCATTTTTTTGAGAATTTTCAAACTAATACTATGTATAATTACCATGGTCTATAATTATTTAATACTACTCTATGGAAGTACTAGTTGAATATTTAGAATTAATATTATTTCTTCATGGTGCTGTAATTACTGAACAATTTTGACCTTTATGGTCAAATGATTATTTGACAAATAAAATTTTCGAGTTGGACAATATACATTATAAAATTCATAAATTAATTTTTATTAAAAATAGAATTATAATTCAAATAAATCCAATATAAGATTATTTATGGCCAAAATTTTATTTAGTTTTAATCTTTTGTACTTAGCATCTCCTTGTTTTTATGTGAATCTTGTTTTACATAAGTGTCAATTTCGCATTTTCATTCGAAGCCTCTTTTATATGAGATTGCCCGGAAAGTTCATTAAAAGTGAAAAAAAATAAATTTGCATTTAATCTAATTCTCAAGTGCTATAGGCTAATGTGGCCCTTGGCTTGACAAATAACTTCCCTCCATCAATTCAAATTTTGTGCTGCATCTGGCCAGTTCCTCACTCCAAATCAGTGAGCGTCTTTGTCCTCGTCACCCCATCAACTCCTTGGTCTTCCTCTTCTCCTCATTCCTTCCATCCTTGCATCCACAGGACTCTATCTTCAGACATCCTCTGGACATGGGCATATTGCTGTCTTCCAGCTTTGATGTAGTTGACAATATTTTCATTTCTAAGAATAGTTTCAACCTCAGCCATATAAAGTATTTGCCATCGTATTTAAGTATTCGTGAGAAATTGGATGGTGGTAGCATAGGACAGGGACACCTGGTGGTTGCTGTTGCGGTGGCCATGACTCGCTAGCAGATTGTAGCGCCAGATTAGATAGATAGATGTTTCACCTATGTAAACACCTTCACAATTTTCAAATCTAACTTGTAAATAACGTTTTGCTTGTAAAAATAGTCTATATTATCTTCATATTACTAATATAATTTTCTAATTTATTATTATTGTATAAACCCAGTCTAATATTAGAGTGAACATAGTCATTTAAAATCTTTTTTATATTGTCAGTTAACCCATGAACATATGCCACTTTGTAATAGGTCTTAGGATTGTTATATACTTCTGATTTGTACTTTTTATAAATTTTTTGTTAGTTTGATGTTCTGTAAATAAAGTTTTTTGCAGTATTGATGATTTGTATTTTGGAGTGGTTGAAAAAAAAAAGTTTAACAATCTATTACTACAAACATTTTTAAGTTGTCCATTTTGTATGTAATTTGCTATTTTCAAATTTTGTTAAACTTTTTTTTTCCAACCATCCCAAAATACAAATAATCAATACTTTAAAAAACTTTATTTAAAGAAGTATGTAACTAGCAAACAAACAATTTACAAAACTACAAAACAGAAATATATAATAAATTAAAAGAAAATTTCTATCCTATGAAACTAATCAATGAATTATGGCATACAAATTTTAACAAAATTTGAATGGTATATACTTCAACAAATTACTTTCAACCCAGATTGAAAAAATAAACCTGTATTGATCAAAAAATATATAGATGATTTGTTTTTAATAGATAGAAGAAGTTAATACAATGCAATTTTAGAATAGTTTAATAGTTATAATAACAGAATAAAATTCACAACAGAAAAAGCGACTAATAATAAACTTAAGTTCCTTGGTGCAGAAATTTATATGGAAAATAACAAATTACATACAAAATGAAAAAAAAAAAATGTTTGTAGTAATAGATTGTTAAACTTTTTTTTCAACCACCCCAAAATACAAATAATCAATACTGCAAAACACTTTATTTATAGAAGCATCACACTAACAAACAATTTATAAAAAGTACAAAACAGAAGTATATAATATGTTAAAAGATAATTTCTATCCTATGAAACTAAGCAATGGATTATGATATAATGAAATAAATAAAAAAATACTAGTAAAAATTCTTAATAGAGATAATAACGATCATAAAAAGCAAATAGTAAACAAAATAAAGAAAATAGATAAATCAGTTAAAACAAAACAAAAACTTATAACTCAATTTTTTAAAGATTATATAAATGTACAAAATAATATTAGTAAGGAATGTAATAAACAAAATATCAATAATTATCATAAGATCTATTACAAATTGGCATATGTTCCTGGGTTAACTGACAATATGAAAAAGATTTTAAAAGACTATAATCACTCTAATTTTAGACTGGGTTTATCCAACAATCAATAATAAATTAGAAAATTATTAGCAATATGAAGGATAACACAGACTATTTGTACAAGCAAAACGTTAGATTGTGAAAGTTGTGAAGGTGTTTACATTGGTGAAACATCTAAAAAGCTAAAAACAAGACTTAATACATATCTAATTGTAAAAATTTTAAAAATATTTATGCAACAGCTCTGGCCTTTCATAGAATTTAAGTTGTAACGCAAATTTAATTTTGAAAAACACAATATTAAATAGTGCTCATATAACAATAAATAGAAAATGATTAGAGGCCATATATACTACCAAAAACAACAAGGTAACTGTTAATTATAAAATAGATATAAAAAATCTAGCTGGGTACCTATAATGTGAACATAATATATAAGATAAAAATAAAATAAAATGAAAATAATTATAAAATTAAAATGAAATGGATGATTTTACATTAATGAAGATTGGTTACAATAGAAAAATAAATTTTAATATAATGATGGTGGTATTTCAGACTAAAATTTTTGTGTTTAAGATTGAATTTGAACTACATAGTAAATAATCTAAAGATGACAAAGTCTAAATAGGATATATTGACAACTATATGCAGGCAAATAGGGTAATTAATTAATTAAATGAGATATAGATGTTGTATGTAGATATTATTACATTTTAATTTTGTTTTGTATATAATATCTTTATGCTATATGCTGTGTTGGTATATTTTATTGTTTAATTTTCAGAAATATGTCTTGATGATGGGGGCACATCCATGAAATGTCGACATTATTATGATATTGTGATGTGAACATAATAAACAATTGTTTGTCAGTAAGTCAATAATGCTCTTCCTTTTAATTAACAATGGACTTCCTACTAAATTTGGATAGAAGAAATTATGAATAAAATCTCTGTTACTTCCTTGACAATTTGATTAGCATTAAAATGGAGAAATTAATTACTGCCATTTTTAGATCGAAAGTAAGCAAACGAAAACATAAGGATCCTTAATAATGAATATATTTACAACCTAATAAGGTACATAAAGTAACATATTAGCATATTTCACTATATCATAAGATTTACCATCTTGTGATCCTTTGAAAAAGCTATTCCTGTCCAAAGTTGTGTGTTTGTTGTGGATATTGAAAACTGAATATGTCCTTTACTGGCAATGTAATGCCAAGTTGCATGATATTCGCATTCTCGCTTTTTAAGGTCACAGCCTTTGGGATAAGACCACTCTCCCTGACAAAAACTTAAAGTTGCTGTAGTTTCTCCTTGATTTACTGATGAAATTTCTGCTTGTTCTGGAAATATAAATTTCTTTTAAGATTTAATTTAGTATTGTTTATTGTTAATAATTATAAGAAAAAATTGATAAGAAGTTATACCAACAAATGAAAAAAAATACTAAAGAGATTTATAAATTAAATATTATACATTTGAACATAAACTCTAGTAAATTTGAAACATTTACAAAGTACTGACGGTGATTAACCATGTATTATAAATCTGGGATATGTTTGTCGGCCAGGGTGAATAAGATACATATTTCTGCTTAAGAGATTCCAGGATATACAAAATTAATCTTAGGTTTACAGGACAAAAATAAAATAGTGAATATTGAATAAGTGAACTTATAGTATCTGAGATATTTGAGGATACAAAAATTATTTTGTCAAGAGCAGAAAATAATATTGTTCCATACGTCATAACTTATCAATCTGAACTATTAAATCATTAATATATATTTGTTTACTAAAGCTAGTAAAAAACACTTTAAATTACAAGTTCTCTAAGCTTTAAATATGTTTTTCAAAAAATTATATTCCATGATATTACAGAATGAGTAAGCAATATTTCATTTATTAATATCCACCTAATGTTAAAAATATTTTAGTTTATTATAAGTGTAGGACTAAATTTTGCAACTCCCAACATAATATTTTCCAAACAAATACTCCTACTTATTAAAAATGTACAATTTATTCATTTAGACAAAAAATTAATTGTTGATGACGAGACACAGCAAAATGAGAAAAATCTGCACCAAGACTATCACAATCAATCACCTACAATAACAACCAACCTCATCATTCAACTTTTTATCTGAATTATTTTTAAGACTCTGCATGTCCTCCTTTAAAATAAAAAATCAAGCCTTTGCCACTCAGGTAGACAAAGACAACAAGAAATTGGTCGACCTTAACGAATACACTGATAATATGTGCCAACTCTCCTAAATCGTGTATATTCTCACTAGTCTTGATCCTACCTCTTCTATTCCCTCTAAACTAAATTCTTAAGGGAAGCTCGAAGATTGTGTTTTAACTATTTACTTAAATAAGAATAGTCAGTTAATTTTAAATTTATTTAAACTTACCAAAAAAATTTATTGATGCAACACCTCTTTGATCTCCATGGCCGTGATATTTTAGTTCATCTTCATTATAAAAATTTTTCATTGGAATGTCAGCCTGGTCTAATCCAGATAATTTAGGATTATGAATGTATGAATTTTGGTCTTGTCCTTTAGCCCATATAACATGCATTAATGAATTTTCTATAGAGTGGTCGGTCATTTCAGTTGCTATAAATAGGTTAACAAAAATCAAGTTAGTAAAAAAAGTTAATAAATAAATAATTAAAATAATTTTTAAGATATTTAGTTATTTATAGTGAATTTAAGTATGTTCTTAAAGGAGTCAGTTATTTAGAAACTAATCGATGATAAGCCAAATAAATACTTTACTGTAATTAAAAACTTTTAAAGGAAAAAATCTAGATATTATACAAATTGAGTAAAAAGAATTATTAAATAATATTGTTTCAAATTAATAAATATTATCAGTAATTTATCAGGAATAGAAAAAAATAACATAATATGAAAGATAACACATTTTAAAGAGTGGAAACAATTAATTTTACAAAGGATAAAATATTTACAATTGCCTACACAAATATTACAAGAAACCGTTAAAATTATTTTGTTATAAGCTATACTGCTAACATACTCAAAATCTAGTTATTATGATTTCTTGTAAATAATTTCATCCAAAAATTATAAATAAAATTTTAATTTTTTAATTGAAAAATTAATCTAAAATATATCCTCACAAATTGATATATAATTACCTTTTAGTTTTTTTCTAAAAACTATAGTAGTAACACCATCCTTTTCAAAGCCCATGGCTGCTGTCAAGTCATTTTTTCCACCCCAAAATGTATCAAGTTTTGGCGTTGACCTAGAAATATGACAAAAATACTAGAATAAAAAATTTGAATCATCAATTATTACTAGGAATTTTATTGATTTGAGCTACCTATATTAAGGATTTCCCAATGTGGTACAATGTATGGTAAAATGAAGTAAGCACTCGCATACCCTTATATTTACCAAATTATAGCAAGTAAAATAAGGGAGTTAGCATTGCCAGAAGTCTAGGAAGGATTTGAAGCCAATGCTGTCTAGACCAATGCAACAGCCATCAGTTTTAGGACCACTAGGAGGTGACTATAGAAACCATACATCCAGCTATGACTTCAGCTGATCCTGAATCCTTCTATGTGGTAGAAAGAAAGTGAAAGCTGAGAAAGAAAACCAAGCAAGAGAGGGTCTGTGAGGGATGGAAGTGGCAGGGGTTTGACCATCCCCTCAGGGTGCTACCTTAATAAAGGAAAAAAAATTAAGTCAATGGAAGATGTAGTCAAATCACTGTAATTGAAACTTTCAGACTCTCCAAAACCCACCTTTGTCACGACTAGCATAAAAACTAAGAGAAAATTTGAACTGAAACTGAATATGGAACACAAGTAGTCAAGTACAATAACAAAAAAAAAACAATATCTCATACCGTTAGACAACGGTTGACTTGACCACACCCACTATAAATAGCAAAACGAACATAACACATCACTTTTCCACTTTCAACAAGTTTGTTTTGGTTCTTTGATTGTTGAACCTGTCATCCTTGTAGACATTTTTGTTTTGGTTTATTTAATTTCTTCAAAAAAAAAAAAAAAAAAATTGTATTTCATCTCTAATTTCAAAATCGATATATTTCTTTTAAAATATCGATATTTTTAAACATCTTCAGCACAGGAGGCTTGACAGGACGGAGATCCACGCATGTTTGCCGGAAGTGGATTGAGAACAATTAACGTTCCTAGAATTATTGTTTGTCTAATCCCTCCCCCTCCTCTTTGCTACCTCCTCGAATTGATGCAAAAGTAATTTTTTACCTCCTAAACCTACTATTTAAGTACTATTTAGTAATTTAAGGCCAAATATGTAAAAAAAAAAAATTCTCAGCCTAAATGTCTAAAATATGTAATTTAGGGTCAAATATGTGAAAAAGTTAAAAATATTTAAAAATGTATTAAAAGTGCTCTATTTTACTTCAAATTGCTTAAAATGGATTTGGTCTAGGAGAAACATAAAAATTTTGCTTTGATAAAAATATGTTACATGTAAAAATCCTAACCCTAGTTGTCAATAAAGAATTATAGCCCTAAGAAGTGTAGAGAGGATGTCCAGGGCTGCAATATGTAATTAGCAATCAGAAAGAATTCGTGAGATGCCCCATCTTCCCCAAGAAGGAGAAATATGCTCATTGGTGGAATGAGAAAGAAGAAAAAAAGACAAAGAGGGCCGAACAAACCAGCAGTCATTTTGGATTGGAAGAATAAAGAACATAAGTCCACAAAGATGCAGAAAGGATTTACAGTCATGCAACTTGACAGCATCACAAATAACCCTTAAATTATTTCTGAATTGAATTATTCTAAGCATTTGTAAAAGAGATGGCAGTGGGGAAAAGTTAATCAAGATCCCCTTACACATATCGTTCAGCAGTTTGGCCCATATATTTGTGAATCTACTTAATTTCCTTAGACTAGGTTGGCCCTAGCTTCAAGCTACTGCATCTCTTTTGATCATTTTTTCTTATCTGGGTTATTTCTGATGAAATTTTGTCCAGTCTTGCTTTCAAGGAAAGTGACTATTTAATAAGCTGATACACTTTCCTCAACCAAGCTCATTAAACATCTTTAAGCGACCTTGATAATATTAGATTCATTCTTTTAAACATATTTAGCTTTTTTTGATCAGATTTTGGAACTTAAAATGAAGATTTTTTTCAAATAAATTTACAACACAATTAACAAAGTTAGGAGACTATGTCTAAATTCCTTGAATTTAACTTAATTATCTTAAATATTCATTTCTTAAAAATACTAATGTCACTTACATATCTCTTGTATAATAATCCAAAATTCGAAAAGCATTTCCTCGTGCTGTCCCTATTACCATATCTGTACAATCCATGGGACTGAACCCATTTTGTGATGCATATTTTGAGAGCATATCTATAAAAAAATGAAAAAATAAGGTAAAGAATTTTGTGATTTGTTTTGCGGAATAATTAATAATCTAGAAATACATCTATAATCAAACCACTTCTTTCCTATCTGGAAGTTTAACTGGGTTCAAGTAACACCTTAAAGGCAAAACCACACTAGTGGGACTGGAAAGATGAGAGATTGTTTGCACTAAATAAATCCATACAACAAAACACTTTTCAGCTCCACCATATAATGTACCTTATGATGGTATATATAGCCAAAACTTAGTGAAATAATAAAATAAAGTTTTGTTAAGTAAAATACAGTCCATTATTTTTATTGGAATTAAACTTCTTTACCGAAATCACAAGAAAATTAATCTTTTAATCGGTTTCCTTGTTAACTTGATGGTAGAAAAAATATCTTCATCTATTTCAAAGCCAGATTTAAATGGTTGTACATATCAAACACTCCTTTTTCAACATTAATCTAATTAACATTTGCACATTTTAGTATCTTTATTAACTATTTCAGACAGAGTTGATCTTGGAGGATTTAATATGAATCTATGACAGAAGAAAAGCTAGGAATTCTATTTATAGTTATAGTCCAGTTCACTTTAAGAAAATGAAATAAACTTAAAACTTACAAGGTCTTCTCAAACTTTAGTGCTTTTTCATCAATTTTAAATATTTAAATTAAGTATAATCCTTATATGAAGAGGAATAATAATTTCAAACTCTTAACACGTATTCCATTATATGCAGAGATTTTGAAAATTCAAAATTCCGAATTTCTGGCTATATAATGAAACCTTGCTGTTTTTTTTTCTCTAATCAGTTGGGATTGAAATGTAACAACAATTTTATATTACTATGACTTCATACATGTATAAATACTATAATTATTAGACTACAGAAGAAATTAAGATTTTATTTTAATTGCACATTTCCAAAGTTAATGCTAGTTTTTTCTACTCTTTCCAGATTTTTAGTATTAACCTATCTTTATTATGGACTAGAATAGTTGAACATAGTAGTTAATTAGGTTAGGGTGTTAAAAACTAAATGATAAATAGAATAAATAATTGATAAAACCATTGAAATTGATAAAACCATCTCAAAACTAATATCTCCCAACACAAATTAACTGTATCTTCCCGTAAAGCTACAGCCTCCAAACTATCTGAACATACTCTATCCCTAAAACATTTTTTTGATTTTGATAACACTTTGTCCTATTCATAGTTTCTAACCATGAGAAAAGACAAATTTTGGAATCCGTGCACATCTACTATGAACTTAATCCTGCCAATTATGAAGTAGATAAGCAATACATAGGCTCCGGCAAAAGGATCTCACATATTTCAAGGCTAAATAAAAGCCAAACTAAGTATAGAAATTTATAAAAAAATTATTATTTGAAAGTACATAAAATGCCATTTTAGTTACAGAGATTAATAATTAATTAATTAATTTTAGTTAAAGTTATTAATTATTTTTAAAAATAATGCCAGATAAGTTGTTCATCACTCGGCTGATCATTTCTTGTTGAATAGCAGCCAGTTTCTGTCAAATCACTTGTTTTAGTTGGTCATTAATGTGAGGGTAATAAGTGTATACCTTTCATTTGAGGGGAAAAGTTCTAATTGAAGGAAAAAATTACAAGGATTCAAGTCGGGAGACCGATGCCACCTTGCTGCACAGGTATATAATAACTGACATTATTTAAAAAAAAAAATAATTACTGTAACTAAAACTAATTAATTAATCTAACTAAAATGGCATTTTATGTTCTTTCAGATGATAAATAAAAAAAAAATTCCTATACTTACTTAGGATTTTAGTTAGCCTTGAAATGTGTCAGATACTTTTGCTGCACCCTATATTTCTCACATATATTAATATATTTTGAGGTGATACAAAAAAATAAATACTTTTTTTTCAACAGATTGATTCTACTCTATTTCTTTTTCCCCTTTCCATTATTAATTCCTCCCCTCTATTTTCTTAGAGCATTGTTGTCATTTTGCTATTTTACTCCCTTCCCTCCACTCCATCTTCTCTTGTCAGTCCTTAGTCATCCCTCATTATTGATGGATCCCTAATCCCTCTTCCCAGATCTTGATTAGATTAGTCCATTATATTAAATTTTCTTTCTTTCTTTATTTTTATACATATATATTATTTTATTTTATAAAGTTTACCTTTTTTATGAAGTTTATCTAATATGATAGATAATGTCCACTTTTAATATATATTTTAATCATCCTTCTATCTTATTCGTTAGTATTTCTCCTTCTTATTTCTTATACTAGGTTGTTACAAAAGTCTTTGTGCATTAATTCATTTCTGGCATTAAAGTCTTATCTTATGAACACTGATGTAAACAATGCATATATTGATATTCACTTTGACTAATCCTTTATTTAATTATGTATACCAACTGTCTCTACCTTTCATTCCATTTTATGAATTCCACTGATAATACTGGAAGAAAAAAGGATTAAGTGTGAAGGCAGCTGCTTAGGAAATTTGTGCGATAGAAGGTGAAAATATGGTACATCGTAATACAGCAGCACTTTGCTTCAGCCGATTCAATTCTGGGAACAACAGCCTTCAAGGTAATTCTTGGTGTTTGGTGGAATTATGACGATGTTTTGCACTTTGATCTGTTTCCAGATGGCAAGGCTACTGAGGTTTAGCTTTACTGTGAACAACTCAAAAGAGCATTTAAAGTTTTAAAAGAGGAGTCTCCTGCTTTGGTCAATCATATTAAAGTGACGTTTCAGCAAGAAAATGCTCCTGCCCATCGTTCACTCTTAATCAAAGAAAGATTCTCAGAAATAGAGGGTATTAGCATCTTACCCCACTCTCCTTACAGCCCTGACATTGCACTGTTTGGCTATGGTCTTTTACGATCAATAGCACATTTTTTGAAAGGCTGGCAATGATGGCCTATATTTTGAAGAATAATTTTAATGTGTAGATTTTATACTGAAATTTAAATAAAACTTATTCTATGCACAAAGACTTTTGTAACAACCTAGTGTAAACATTTTTACCTTGCTTTGTTGTTTTCTACTCAATTTAGTTTGATAATATTTCATTATTTTTGTCATTTTATTTTCAATATTGAGTTCTAACTGGTCAGTTGTAAGTTCTTGATTTCTTTTACTTTTTCCTTTATCTTTTATATGCTTATATTCTGTTTATTAATATGAGTCTCATCTTTGTTGTATTTTTTCTTTGTAGTCCTGAAGAAGACTTAGAAAGTGAGCTAAAATGTTAGCATTCATTAAATAGTTTCACACCATTTTAATTTAATTTTGACCAACACCCACTGACTATCTTCTACTATATTAATCAATTTATATTTTCTTCAGGAAAAAAAAAAAATCAAGAACAAAATTTATCATAATTATATAGATTCCTCAAAATATTGTTTTTAATATCAAAATATCATGTAATATACATTTTTTTTTAAATATTATTTAAGTTTTGCAAGAAGTCATTATTTATCAATTGAAAATAAGGTACAACTACAGAGGAGCGGCGCACTATCAGAAGAGTCTAGAGACTGAATCGAGTGTCGTCTCACTAGCGATCTCTGGGTCCATTCTTGTTAACTACGTGCCTTCTTTTTCAGCACTTTCTTATAAATTGATTTTATGCTCACCGCTTAAAGCTGTTTCACAGTTTGCAAATTGATTCTTATTTGGATATAACTGTTTGTTTGTTTTTTTAAAGAAAAAAGCTACTTTTTATTTTAATGTACTTAACATCTTCCCCTTTTTCACATAAGAATATTAGTATTTCACTTATTTTTATACAATTAAATAATAATTAATGAAGTGATGTTTTTTTAAATGATCTTCATAATTCAAGGCCATGATTAATAAACATTTGTAATAATTAATTTCATTAATTTAGTTCTAATTTAATTATCTAAAAATATGGTAAATAAATATGTTCATAATTAAAAACAATAAAATTACCACTTTACTATCGCAATTGAATTTTTTAAATAATTAATTTAATTTTCTACAAAAATAAATACTGTTAATAATATCCATTATGATTATAAATGTTTAAATTCATAATTAAAAAAATGAAATTACCCATTAACTATCATAAATAGGTGCAAACTAGAATCTAACAAAATTAAATCACAATGGGTGTAGCAACTCGGAATAAAATTTGTGCGACGTAACAAAGCGGGGTAAAATATTTTTTTTAGGGAGAGACAAAATTGATATTCGTTTTTTGCACCCCCCAAAACTACTAAATACGAATTTTCATAGCAATCTAAAAATTGCTTGTAAAAAAACAGCTTTAAGCGGTGAGCATAAAACCAAATTTATAAGAAAGTGTGGAAAAAGGAGGCATGTAGTTAACCAGAATGGACCCAGAGATCGCTAGTGAGACGACACTCGATTCAGTCTCTAGACTCTTCTAATAGTGCGCCGCTCCTCTATAGTTGTACCGAAAATAATGGCAATCTTATTTCCAAAATTGGTATCTTAATTATAAAATACAAAAACATTGTTAACGTTTCCGAGTGCTTATCCCCATTATCAGAATTAATATCAACACTTTTTTTCTCACATTAATTATTATATTAAAATATTAATTGATTACGATTACATGTTAACTTATGTATTATGCAACATTATTATAATTTAATTTAAATTACCTGAAATGAATTTATATGCAAGGATATTTAATCTATTCCTCAATTAATATTAATATTGTTATTTGACAATTGTTAATCATTGCACTCCTTTGCCCACTCAGAAATATATTGATTTGTTATTAATCGTAAAGAAAAATAATTATGTAGAAAGATAAAATTAATAATTTGCACAAACAAAACACAAACAAATAGATTTGACTGTTTAGATTGCGAGAAAAAATATATTGGAGAAACCTTTAAAAATTTAAAAACTAGGGTTCGGCTCTGTCTCTGTGGCAGCACTATGGACTGATGTGGTCCTTGGCCACCTCAATAAGTCTTCACTCTATCCTGTGCAGCAGTCCCTCACCAGTTGCAGAAGTTCAGCAGGTCTCGGGCATCTCAGATGACAGAATCTTCAAATTAGCCTTTGCCTGCCTCTTCCTTTTGTTCGGTAGAGCTTTCTGTCCAGCAATTTCCTGGTAATCCCTTCTTCCAGCATTCTGGTAAGGTGTCCAGCCCATCCCAGTCTTCTGAGCTTAATGTGCCTCATCACATCAATATTGCCATACAGATCGTAGATCTCTCTGTTCTTTCTCCTTCTCCAGTTCTCACCAACTTTAACTGGTCCAAATATACTATCAATATACTGATATGAAAGCCATCAGGAGCTCTCAAATTCAAGTGGATGATACAATATTTTATAGAACAGTACACCTGCTCGGATATGCCGACGATATTGATATCATGGGATGATAAATTCAGGCTATCTCCGACATGTTCCTTCTCCTTGCTGAGGCCGTTAGGAGAATGGGTTTGGTAATAAATGAGACAAAAGCAAAATACACGGTTTCTGGAGAACAAGCAGTACATGTTGAGGAAGTCTGAATTGGGAACTAAAAATTCGAGAAAGTTAACAAATGTATATACCTCGGCTGTCAAATGGTTGTGGAAAATGACATCTCCAGGGAAATTAAGTCTCGCATCAGCAATTCCAGCATATGCTTCTACGGTCTACGTAATAATTTCCGAAGTTACCTGCTTGGGAGAGCAATGAAGAGACAGCTTTATAAAACCTTAGTCCACCCAATCCTGAGCTACGGTGCTGAGACATGGACAATGAGCAAGTCGGAAGAGTCCGCTTTACTAATTCATGAGAGGAAGATCCTCCGATCCATCTATGGTGGAATCATGGAGGGACAAGAATTGCATCAAAGAACCAATCGAGAACTATATGCTCTCTTCAAGGAACTAGATATAGCAAGATTTATTCGACTTGGAAGGTTAAGGTGGGCTGGACATCTGGCGAGGATGGATGAAGATTCCATTCCAAAGAAGATTCTTTTAGAAGAAATTTATGGGCCCAGGCTTAAAGAAAGGCCTAAACTGCGTTGGCGAGATGGTATTGCACAGGATGCCTGGACATTGCTTGGAGTGCGTAATTGGATGATGGCTGCATAGGACCGGGACACATGGTGTAGGTTGATTAAGGAGGCCTTGACTCAGCAATGAGTTGTTGTGCCGCTGATAGATAGATATTATATATTATAGTATATACTATAATATACCATATATCATATAAATAAGATCTATCCCTTGGCTTGAAGGATTTTCTGCTCTTATTTGCTTTCTTTTAGAATACCTTGGCTTCAGTCTGTCTCCCGTGCTCCTCCATTTCCTCTATCTGGTTCCTTTCCCATTCCCTCTTTTTCCTATGATGCAGTTGCTTCTCCTCCCTTCTTTTGTTTCTATACTCCTCTGAGGCCTGTCTTTTATCTGATGCTTAATCATGCTTTTATCCTTGCATTTGTCATCTTGTTTCCTTCAATGCCTCTTTAACTACTGCACCTTCCGATATGCCTATTTTCGCCATTATTTCATCCAGCTTCTAGTGATAGCATTCGCTAACTTCTGGCTCCTTCAGCTTGGACGTCACCATCCTCTCCATCTTCTTTCCCTTGATTTTTCGGTCATTGGATATACTGGCTCTGATTCTGGACATCACTAGGTAATGGTCTGTGTCCATGTTAGCACCTCAATAGATCCTACAGCTCATTAAGTTGGACCTGTGCCTTATACTGATCAGAATATGATCTATCTGGTTTACAGTATTTCCATTTGGAGAATGCCATGATCCTTTGTGAACAGTCTTTCCGGGGAATAGCGAACTTCTAACAACCAGGTCCTTAGATGCAGCAAAGTTAATAAGAATTCGGCTATTCTCATTCATGTCATCATGGTGACTATGCATTCCTATAGCTGATCTGAAGACTTGTTGCCAATCTTTACATTAGAATCTCCCATGATTATCTTTATATCGCTCTTCAGGCAACTATCGAGGGTCCTATCTAGCTAGCTGATCATAGAGCGCTTCCTTTTCATCATCCGGCAACACTTTGGTGGGAGTGTATCAGCTGAGGAAGGTATAATTATAGAATTTGCCTTTCATCCTCAGGACGCGAATCTGTGGACTTATTGGCTTAAAATCTATTACCAGATTTCTGGCTCTTCCTCTCACCACGAAGGCTATCCAGACACAAGTTAATGTTCGTGGTAGCTATAGTAGATGGTATGGAACCGGTTCTCCAGCGTTCATTTTCTTTCCACCAAAACTTCTTGCAGAGTGATCAAGTCTAGGTTGAAGTTGTCAAGTAGCCAAAGTAACCCCAGTCTATATAAAGATAAAATATTCCATTGTCCAAAAGTGAAGTCCTTGTGATGAAGCATGGGACATTTCTGTAAATTCAGTCTGGCTAATTCTTGTTGAGGTCTCATTGTGGGAAGTTTTTTTTTTTTTATGGGTTAGGGTTGCGAGCCCTAAGGCTTTGGGAGCCTCCTCCTTTCTCAACTGGGCTTGGAGGGTAACCCACCATATTTTGTAATGCTGCATGTTTAATTATAAAAACATAAAAAAAACTAACTGTACAGCATTAGCACATCATAGTATAGCACAGCAGCATAAATTTAATTTTTATGGACTAAAAATACTAGATAATGAAAAAACAGATAAACATAGGAAAATCTTAGAAGCAAAATATATAACCAAGAATACTGAAAAAACTATAAATTACAAAATTGACAGAGAGAACATTAATGGCCATTATGCAAATATTATAAATAGAATAAAAATAAATTAACTTCATATAAAACTAACAAGAAAGAAAACAAAATCTTATAACATATTTAAAATTAAAAAAAATTGTTAAAAATAAAACTTTAAACAGAACTATTGCTTGATAAATACAATTAAATAAAAAAGGTTGTATGAAGTAAAAAAATAAAAGGAAGTGTACTATGACAAACAATAGGTAAAAGAACTAAAAATGAAATAATATTATTCTAAAAGACCTCAGAGTTAGCAAAGGAGTGCAATGATTAACAATTGCTATATAAAAAAACAAGTGTTATTATATATTTTGAATTAGTTTTTATAAGTGACAAATAACAATATCAATGTTACTTGAGGAATAGATTTTATTTATCCTTGTGTATAAATTAATTTCAGGTGATTTAAATAAAATTATTATAATGCTATATGATATATAAGTTAAAATATAATTGTAAAAAAAAACAAAAAAAAAACCTGTACCACTACAACCCATGAAGGGTCTTAAGGACCGCACTGTTTTAAAGCCAACAGTTGTGCAAGGAGGTGATTTGGCCGAGGTCACGCTCAACCACCAGTTTTTTCCCCCAATTAAGGATACCTACTTTATAGAGGCTGGGTGAGCCCCAGGAGGGTCCCCCAACCCCACAGGGCTGAT
This sequence comes from Rhaphigaster nebulosa, assembly GCA_948150685.1. Taxonomy (NCBI): domain Eukaryota; kingdom Metazoa; phylum Arthropoda; class Insecta; order Hemiptera; family Pentatomidae; genus Rhaphigaster; species Rhaphigaster nebulosa. The sequence continues at coordinate 23,028,558 of OX411307.1, forward strand.
AGCAGAATAAATAATTATGTACCACAGCCGGTCTCGAACCCGGGACCGGGAGCATGGTAACACACTGCCTTACCACTAAGATACTCTGCTCCCTAAAATATGATTGGAATCTATTAAAATTTTAATATAATGATTAATACGTCTTCTTTCGCTTCTCCCTATAGTGCCTTTCAGCGTAGGGAATTGTCCAGCCAGGAGCCGAACCCATCCCGGTATCTTGCTAGGTTTCTGGCCTTTTAGGTCTTTTTCCATCCGGCATGTAGTCCATCGTCTTGAGAGGATCCCGGCTATCACTCATTCTGATAACTTGGCTGAACCATTTCAGTTGCCTGATTTCCAGGAGCTCTTTTAGCGGGGCAATCTTCAATTATTGTCAAATCCTCTCGTTGCGAACGCAGACTCTTCTTTTCTTCCCCGCCACTCTTCTCAAGTACCTCATATCTGGTGCGGTAACTCTGCTTTCCTGTCTCCCCGTCAATACCCAGCTTTCAGCTCCATATAGTAGAATCAGCAGGTAGACCGACTTGAAGATGTGAAGTTTGACAGTTCCTTCCCACCTCTCGTTTTCCTACAACAGAATTACATATCTGGTAATAAACCGTGTTTGCCTTGTTAATCCTATTGTATATTTCCGCATCCATCTTCCCAGACCTGTCCATTACTGTACCGAGATAAGTCAGTCACCACTTCCATTTCCTCCTCATTGCAGAATATGTGCACATCTTCTTCCTACCGCCTACCCACTTGCAGGATCTTACTTTTATTGGCATTGAATGTCATCCCTTTTCGGCGGAGTTCTTCATACCATTCTGTCACCACTTGCTGCAGCTTTTCGACCGAGTCAGCAATCAGTACTACATCGTCCGCATAGAGGAGAAACTGGACTACTACTGGGTTTAGATTTCTTCGCCCTAGAAACGTCCTCTCAGTTCTTCTCCTACTTATGGATGCCACCTCATCCATGAATAGGAGGAACAGCAAAGGGCTCAAACTGTCTCCCTGCTTGACTCCCTTCGCCACGTTAAAATGGCCAGACTCTAATCCATTGAGCCTAACAATTCCTTTAGGCTCCTGATATGTCAATTTAATGGCCTCTACCAAGTTCTTCGGTAATAATGATTAATACAAGAAAAAAAATGTTTATATTGATTCCAACGATGGAGATCAGTACCCGGAAACATTAACAATGTATTTGTATTTTATAATAAAGATACCAATTTTGGAAGTAAGATTGCCGTTATTTTCAATTGACAAATAATGATTTCATTACAAAGGTAAACTTTATAAAATAAAAAAAGATATAATAATAAATAAAATATATTATAAGGGACTAACCAAATCATGAGCTGGGAAGAGGAACAGTATTGAATAATAAAGATACTAATTTTGGAAACAAGATTACTGTTAATTTCAATCAACAAAACAAATTCTTTTATCTTGAAAAAAAAAGTATAACGTAAACGTTATTACTACATGATTTCTATCTAATAATATAATATTGTTTATGATTAATCATATGCAAGCTAACCTTTTTCATGACCACTTTCCTGAATACTAATATCAAGATTGGAACTTAATTCATGCTTTGGATTGAATTTCAATTTTTGTTCTGTTTTAGATTCTGATTCACTACTAGATTTAGATTCAGGTTCATCATGAAGTTTATGCTCTAGATTCATTTCCAAAGTAGAACTTAGTGAAGATTCAGTAATAGGTTTGACTTCAGGGACAGATTTTGGAAGATTTTCAGGTGCTGGTTTTGATTCACGAACTGACTTTCTTTCAAAATCTTGCTCTAAATTTGTTTCAGAAGCATGATGATTTTCTTCTCTGGAGCTTCCTAAATGAGAAAAAAAGGATTTAAAAGAAAATATAATATAACAAAACAAAAAAATAACACATACCTACCAACAATAAAACATAATAAGCAAGAGACCCTTCCAGAAAGTAAGAGCACTGTTGCCCTCTCATACTGCTAGAATTATTTTTTTTCCAAGGTTGGGAACACGGAATTGTAATGGGTGTTCTCCTGAACACAATGAGCACCGGTTGACCTTGTTAGTACGAAAACTCACCTTGCAGTCAGTAGCATAGCCAGGATTTCGTTTCGGGAGGGGGGGGAGGGGGGTCCATCGAAGGATCTACCCACCAAAGATAAGGCTCCATCCAAAGAAACCCACCACAACCAGGGATGTAAGGGGACCCTCTCTTTATAAAATATTTTCTTAACCTAGCTGTATTATTTTAAACAAAACATTCAGATAGGTTTATACAATTTTGTAAATAATAAGTAAAGATAGGAATAAGTAAAGTATATTGTGATTTTGGAGGGGAGGAGGGGTCCAGACCCCCTGGATCCCCGTCTGGCTATGCCACTGCTTGCAGTGTCTGTTAGTAGTTATCAGGTTCCTTCTCGAGGAAGGTGAGGGTTTTCTGAACTTGATTGTGACTGAAGATGAAACCTGGTTGGATCATTACACTTTGAGACAAAAAGACAGTCATCACAATAGTTCTCCATCTACCAAAAATTCAAAACCTCGATTTCGGTCAAACAAATTATGGCCACTATGTTTTGGTATTGAAAAGAGACCATTTTGATTGAATTTCTGCCTCAGGGAGAGACAATACTGTGAGACCCTAAAAAAGCTCAAGAGAGTAATTTAAAAGAAACAGAGGGGAATGTTGATAAAGGGAATATATTTGTTGCACAATGCCTGTCCGTACATGGCCAATGTCACCAAGGCACTTTTGTACTCATTTGATTGGGATATTTTGAACCACTATGTATACTCCTGTGACTTGTCACCTTCAAACTTTTATCTTTTCACCTCCCAGAAAACTCACATGTGTAGAAAAAAAAATTCAACCAACAAGAGGGTGAAACAAGAAGTCCTGAACTGGAAGAAGGAGATGGTGGGAGAATTATTTGAGAAAGTCATAAAAAAGCTTGTGTCACGACTCACAACCTGCATGGAACGGGAAGGTGACTACATGGAGAAATAACTGACATATTTACCAACAAAATCCTGTAATTTTTTTTTTTTTAAATAGAAAAATCGGATACTTACTTTCTGGACATGCCTTGTACGACCTATTTATAAGCAAAAATTTGCAATTTTTCAATCTGATTTAAGAAATATTTTAAAATTTTCTAAAATCCAAGATACATAAGCATTAAATAAGCAAACACAACATGAACATTAATCAAATAACTAGTAGTTTATTATCATATATACAGAGTGTAAGATTCTAAAGTTTTTAAAATTCCAATGTAACTGACCAAGGTCACAAACAATAGACACTAATCAGAGATGAAAGAGGCTTTGAAAAGACAGCTCTTCTATCTCACAACTATGCCTTTTAAACCTTTCAACTTGAATTTAAATTATTAAGAAACCTCATGAAGCAAATTCTGGTAATTCTTTACAAAAAGAAATTCAAAGCTCCAATTGTTGGAAAAAAAAGAAAAGAATTCTGAGATATTTCCGTATTTCACCATTTGAATTGGTCTTCATTAGCCATAGAATATTTCAAAGAGCAATGTTTTCTCATTCTTGCTTTATTAAACATCTCAACATGGAAGCCTTTTGAAAACAAATTCCTTTTCTTTTAAAGGAACTATTTTTAAGGACTACTCTTAATAGTAGTCCAGGTTTGATAGGGAAAATACATTCTTTTTTTTAAATAAATATCCAATGTACTTTCTCAACGTGATAATTAGGAGAAAACTAGTAGAAACAAATTATATATGATTTAGATAAAATTGGTGTATAGTAAAATGTTGAAAAAAAAATTCATAAATGTGCCAATTTTTTTTTCACTTTTAAGATATAATTTTTTAAATAAAAAAATTATACCCAATAACGTATAAAAATACGTAAGAAAGGAGGTTGAGACAATGAATTTGGTAAAAAACGTGAGAAAAAAAATAAAAATAAAAAACCGAAAAATATGGCCATTTTTTGACATTTTATTACAGGGCTTGTGATTGTCAAAGGAACTTATCATGGGGCTTAGATTATGAATTTTGTTAGTCCGTACCTACAATAAAAATTATATGCAAAAATAATCATAACTTTTCTCGAAAATTGAGATTATGAAAAATCAGATGTTCACGAAAAAAGGCTAGAGTGATTGTTCAAAGCACTATTTGTCATTGCATAAACTCAGGAAACTTTTCAAAATTAGTGATCTTAATGAAATCCTCTTCTGTAATAATATCCTTGGCTAAACATGCAATGATTTTTAGTCAGTCCAAAAGCACTGTCACTTTTTATTAAAGCCAGGTATGTATTTCCAACAGCTTTGAATAACTTACCGACAATATTGAAATTGTCAGCAAAAACCAGATTGTGCATGAGGCTATTAAATATCGGGCATTATTAGTTTATTAATTCTTATTTTTATCTTCTTATTTTCAATAAGTTTTTTTATGATATAATTAAATAATAAAATTATTGACAATGAAATTTAGATTTTGTTATCATATGTAATAGAGTTTGAGGCTGGGACTGCCACATTGTTTTCACCGAAAAGAGATAGGAGCAGTTAAATTAAAAACCAATCTCTGCCACCATAGAGAAGTCTGATGAAGAACCCTTCATTGGATTTGAGAACGATGCCGAAAATTTACTTGACCATGATGAACATGAAGATTCATCCAACTTGAGAAAATCAAAACATGCTCGTAAAAGCAAAACATTTCCTTATTTTAAACTATATTTAAACCAAACCGATGAAGTAGATGTTGAAGATTCTGATGGGTATCATAAAAGTGAGTGGATAACTGCTAAGAAAAAAAAGAGATGAATGCTGTAGAAATGAATACTTTTGAAATAGTCGAACCCCTGACCAATGTTAAATTATTAAAAAACAAATAGATCCAGCTGAATTAATTTTTTTAGCGTTGTTATTTTCTTTTTAGAAAATAACAATTATAGGGGTGGGGGTGCTATTCTTATTCCATTATTAATAAGTTTTTTATGATATAATGTCACTGAGATTTAGTTTTAGATTTAGTTATCATATGTAATAGAGTTTGAGGCTGTGATTGCCACATTGTTTTGAGTCCTCGGCAGTGATAGGTTCTAATGTTATCCTAATAAAACCGTTTCTAATATCTCCAACTTTATTTATTTTTAATTCCCAACAGGCATTCAAGATTTAAATATAGAAAATATCAATGTAATGAACATCATAAAGTACTTTTTTAAAATATAGGTTTTAAACATTTACCTTCTGCAGCCCTAGTTTCCCTTTTGCCTCTAGGAGTTCCTGAAACCAATATAAAAATCTATATGATATCAATATAAAAACCTTAACTGATAGTACAAAGGAAAAAAAAATAGTAATATGACATAGGAATAAAATATAATTTGATTCTTTGTGTTGAATAAGTCAAATTGAATTTTATTGAAGTACTGACTTGTAGCCACTTTGTACCTATGTTTTATTTATTGAACATATTTAATTCTAGATTTATGAAATGTTTTCAGAATATTCTCTTTCCATAATACATCTACACATAACATAATAATATATAGTCCTTCAATTGTTTATTGTTAATTGGGTCAATTTACGAAATTTAGAGCAATAATATATTTTAGTTTAATTATATTATAGTTCGTTGCCATGAGTTAAATATAGATGTAAAACTAAAAGATAACTCATAAGAAGTGGTGATAGCTTTACTGTCTTTCCACTCAACACCCTTTTCACTTGTTTCTTGGGAATTAATAAATTTCTATTTGAAGAGCTACTGTAATTTAGCAACTATTATTTTTATCTTATATTCAGTAAGTCCAAAAATAAATCAGTTTAATCTTGTAAAAAGGTTTGGTAGCTGTAATTTTTTTTTTAAATTTGGGAGTGCTATACTAACTAGATATAAATGCTTTAATTTTAACATCAGAGAAAGTTTGATAAACTTTCAGAAGATAAAATATTTTGACTAATGGTTATGAAAAAATATTAATCAACTGCAGATCCCAAAAGAAAGATAATAAGTAATCAAGTTTTCAAATATTGACAAAGGTTTTGGTTGATTTACAGTCAAGGTTAATTATCTTAATATAATTTAATTTTGATTGAAAAAACATTAAAATAAAAAAAAAAAACATTTATGTCAGATATCATCACAGAAATACATCTTTAAAATGGTTGGATAGTAGCCAAAATATTATAGAGCTAGTAAAAATAAATGTCTTGAGAAAAAGTTATTTTAATTATATAGAAACTAGTAAATATTGATTTGATCTGGGAGTAAGAAGCAAACAATTGATTAATATGCGATTGAAAAAAAAAAAATCAAGTTAATTGATTTTTCATCACAATTTTGAAGCATATATCCCCAAAACATGCATGCAATGTAAATATCATTTAATAATAAATTATAAAAACTATTAAATGCAAGTTTGCATGTGTGCAGCGAATGCATGTCTAATCCTGATCAAAACCAAATACCCAATTAGGACATTAAAAATTAATGAATTAAAGAATATTGATTTAAAATGGTATAATTGTTATTAAATGCTTGAAAACAGATATTTGAGACATAAATTATCTTCATATCAATTTTTAAAAAGTAAATAAGCTTTTTCCAAGAAAGCATTTTTCTGAACCAATTGCAAAGGTAAAATTATTCATTATTTAATGATTGATTTCATTGAATTTCTATATTTATTTTAGAATTATGTACCTTGAACAGAAGTCACCCTGTAAGATACACTAGTAACAGACGAAATCTCAGGTTGAAACTCAGAATCAGGTATATCTATATCTTTTGTTGCTCTAGAAGAAACAGTTCTGTGAGGACGGAATGGTCTTCTTACACCTGTTTGGAATGTAGAACTAATGGTTGAAGTAGGTTCAAGTTCAGCTTGAGATTCAGAAACTTTGGTAGTATTACTCATTAGCTGTACATTTTGTTCAAGTTGAGATGTATTTTGGGTTCCTAAATCTGTATTATGTTCATTCTTTGATTCTATGTTCTCCTCCATTGTATAGTTAATGACAGGAAAATTTTTACAAATAAGAGTGGTATTGCTTGGTCTCCAGCCAATGCCAAGATATGAAGTACTGTTTGCAACTAAGGCAATTTCAATTTCCTCTTCTTCAGTTAATATACGCCAATAAAGTTGGAATGTTGGACTAAGTTCCCGATGCATATAATTAGAAAAATCTAATTCATTTCTTATTGTAGACCCTAAAAAAAAAGTCAACTTGGTGATAATAGGTATTAATATATATAAAATGAAAGTGAAACTCAAATTAGAAGCAAGTATTATAATTAAAATAATTTTGTAAGATTAAAATCAAAATCCTCGTAGATCACCAATTAAAATTAACATATATATATATATATATATATATATATATATATATATATATATATATATATATATATATATATATATATATATATATATTTATTTATTTATTTATTAACATATACTATACTAATCATAATTATAAGAAAAGTCACAATCAGTAGTTACGAAATTGTCTTATTAACGGAACGGTCTAGGCTTATGAAAATTCAAAGCTCAACTCTTGGCTTCTGACTTCAACAGGTGGCATCTTAAAAAAGAAGTCAAAATTTCATTTAACAGAAAAAGAATCAAGCGTTGTGAATTTTATTTTCTAAGAAAAATAATTTGTATTTGGCAATTAAATTTTTTATTTGTCAAGGCAGTTGAACTACAAATGCCAAGAAACCAGACTCTATGAAGTATTTCAGCATAAAGAAGTTCTATATAATGAAAAAAAGCTTTTTACTTTCCTCATCACCTAGGTAAGAAAAATATGATCAAATTTTTGATGTGCCATTTTTAACAAATCTATACGTTTCAGAATCCCCTGTGCCCCAAATCGCATTTTCAGCCATTGGTCTATGCATTTGTGCCACAATCATCTCGTGAATGGGTGAACCAATTTTGTTACTTATTACATTTTATTCAAGTTTTTACCTTGGATGTGCAATAGCAGCTGTGCAAGATACGAAAAACGTGTTTTTCTATGGACTGTAGCGCCAAAACTGCTCTAAAGATCTTGATGAAACTTACCTAAAGTCTTCTCTTTAAAGCCCTTTAACTATTCATAGACATAGTACATCCCCGAGAAAAAGCAAAAAAAAAAGTTATGAAGAAAAGAATATTTTATTTGCACATTACTCGAAAATATGCATTTTATGAAAAATTATTTATGGAACCGTTTGAGGTAATAAAATTCTCTAAAAATAAAAAAAATAAAATCACCAAACTTAGACCATTACCAGTCAAGATGCAGTGTATTGAACTTTTTATACATGTTTTAAAAGTATTATGAGCATGTTTCCATGGAAACCGGTCAGTATTCTGTCAGTTTTTCGAATGAAACAAAATATATAAACAAAATACATCTCCTGGACCATTCTAGATGCTCATTTGAAAGATAAATTACCTACAAAGCTAAACAAACGGACCAATATTAGCAAAGTTACAGCTAATAATTTTTGCACTGGACTGGGTGCAGTAAGGAAAGTCGTGAAAGTGGACACACTAAATATTTCATTTCTGTAATTTCCCCACATGAAAGAGACAAAGGGAAATAATAAAGGTGATAAGATACTAAGATCACAGGTGGAATGTTTTTCTTGTGATCAATAAATCGGAGAAAGGAGTGATCATTGAAAACTAAAGGAATGGTCAAAATGTTTGGACAATATTTGTTGGAATGAAAAGTGTTGTCCATCATCCTTTAGTGGATAAATTGAAAATATACTTCACATAAAATTGGAATTCAAGAAAAACATAATAAAAGAAACAGAAAACAGAATTTCTGAGTATATTAAGCCTTATTATAATTATTATTGTACATAACACTTCTAATAAATTTGAAAGGCTAGTAAGACCATCAATTAGTAATATAATTTCTATCAGAAATATCTTTATAGTAAGTAGGTATCACTGCCTACTTGAAAGTATAATGTTATTATTATGGATTACACATTACACATAAATATTTATCCTTTGAATTGAAGATGAATTTATTAAACTTTGTTGAAAAAAAATGTGAAAGAGTAATTCCAGTGCCTTTATGGTACAGATGGGAGCACTAAAATTGTTACTACATTAATTCATTACTAATCTATCGTATCTAATCATGAGTAGCAAAAATTAATATTAAGGAAATGCAATTCTTTTATTACAAGAACATTTTAAAAGAACATACATTTAAATAAAAAAACTACTAAGAGTCTTACTTTTTTTGCAAGCTGTGTCAAACCAACCAAGTTCACAATAGCAATACTTTCTAGGTGCTGTTGCAGATTGTATGTCAACACAGCGTCCCCTGTCTCCACAATCTGTGTGATCAGCACATTCATCTCTGTATTGACACCTTGGACCATAATAAAGCCTATTACAACGACATTTTGACAGTAAATATGGCCCATGACCACTGCAGTCTTCTTTGTATGTCTTTCCTAAAAATATAAATAAATTATTATTGATATTCAAAATACTGACTTTTGTTGGCAAAGATATCTGATTTATTTCATTCTCCATTCACACTCTTTAAAAAGACTATATCTACAGTATAAAATAGACAACCAAACTACATTGTAAATTTTTTAATACTACCAAGCTGCCTTTTGCTTTTTTATAATTAGATAGATTAGGGTAACCATACATGATATATACTTTATTAATTTTAATTTATTTGTTTAACTAATTGTAATAATTATTTGAGAACAATAAGTCCGTTTTAAACAGGTCATTCATATATCATGCACCAACATTTTCTTTCTGTTATGTCTAGTAGTTGGTTATCTATGAGAAAGTTGCTGGGTCTTCCCTTTCAGGTCCTTTCTTCCTCATTCTTATAAGCCTCACAAACAGTTTTGGGAAACTCATTTTCATCATCTCAATCAGTAGCTTTGTCCTGTCTACGCTATCATAGACTAATTTAGGATCTAAAAACAAATGATGAAAAAACCTACTGTTTTTATAGCACTTCTCCATCATCCGTCAGACAGAGAAAACCTGGTATGATGTTTAAAGGTGGTTTCTGCATTCAGACTGGTGATCTCCCATTATTCTCTTAGCCTATACATTTATTCTGCAACCTATTTAATCCACGAATCTCTTCCACCAATAGTGAGTCACTATTGTTTACAATAACAGAGCCGTCCTTGAATATGTCAAATAGTCCAAGGAGGATAGAGATCAAATCTTGGTGACAGAAAAATAAAGAGATCTACTTAGACTAGCAGCCTGTAGCAAGGCAACCTAAAGATTTTATAAAATTATCAAAGGATAAAACAAAACTTAATTGCAACTTGATGAGAAACAACTAGAGAACAATGATTGATCTCCTCAGTGGTCATTACCCGTTAAAATACTGTCTCAAAGAAATTAAACTTTCTGAGGACCTTACCTGTAATCTGGGTAATGAGGATTAAGAATATGCTGTAAATATTAATCCTCTGCCTTCTACAGATTGCAGTCTTTTGGTGAGGGTATTAAATCTGAAATATGTTTAAGCAGGCAGCCAGAGTGTCCAAAAAGAGACCTACTTAGACTAGCAGCCTGTAACAAGGCAACCTAAAGATTTTATAAAATTATCAAAGGATAAAAGAAAACTTAATCGCAACTTGATGAGAAACAACTAGAGAACAATGATTGGTATCCTCAGTGGTCACTACCCATTAAAATACCATCTCAAAGAAATTAAACTTTTTGAGGACCTTACCAGTAATCTGGGTAATGAGGATTAAGAATATGCAGTAAATCCAAGTGGTTTTTTGCCCTTCAGCATTCTTCTTCGAAGTAGTCTTTTCTAGGTCTCAGTTCTGAACTGAATTCCTATGACTTGACTTTTCTTAACTATATTTTTACCCATATCTACTTATTTTCCATATTTCCTCCAAATTTGCTTCTCTCTTATCCTGTTATTAATGCACTAAGTATTGATTATTCACAACCTTAGTATGACAAGGTTGTAACTGACATTTTTGGCTAACATGAGATTAATGGAGTTCCTGACTCCCTTTTGTCTAATGCACAAGAGAAACTAACCCTATCTGCGATCTGTTGAGAAATAGCCGTTTTACTAATGCGACAAAATTCCAACATAAAATATATAATTATATGATTATAACATACTTCTACAATATATAAAAATAGAGACATGGTATTTTTTTTATTATACCAACTTCAAAAGTTAAATTAAAACCATGGAAAATAATGAGAACATTTATAAAGTTTATTGATAACAAAAAATATTTTAGCACTTTAAATTTTCATACTTGTTTTTCTTAAAACTAAGGTAAGAACAGAAAAAACCTTGTCAAATCAAGATAGTGTATTTCGTGCAATGTGCTATTTTATTGTGTTTAAGTTTCCACGTTTGGAACTTCTTTCATCTTTTAATGGCTGCTCTTGGTTCATATTTTGTTACACCTTTACCTTTTTATTTAATTTATCATATAACCAAGATTTACTTAAGTTTTATGGGTATTTCACATGAATAAAATTTTCATGTATAAGATCAGATTAACAATCTGATCCATTACGACTTTTTATGCCTTATTATGCCTGATATGTATCCTGAATTTCCAAGAACATGAACAATCTGGCATCTTGTTATATAAATTATGATGCCTAAAATTTTTAATTTTCATTTCATAACTCTTTATAAACACTAAATACATAACTTTAATCTTTTATAAGCATAACTTACAAGTGATATCAGAAACGGGATAACATATTTATATTTAAAAGTATATCTATTGACCACATCTTGATAATATTTTATAGAAAAATAGATGAAAAATTTGCGAGAAATAAATATAATAAAATCATACATACTTGTTTTTATATCGACATCTGCACAAGACCAGAAAAGATTATTGCTTGATCTTTGTTTAGCTTCTTTTAATAACCTTATGGTACAATCCTCACATTCATAATCTGATGGAATGGATACAGTATAGTGTTGAGATCTACACAGTTTAACAGTCACAATTAGGTTTGCAAATAATAATAAATTTAACAATGTATAATCAAAGGTCAGTTGATAATTCATAAAATAATATGATTTTATAGAATAAGTGAGCTATAGGAAAATTGAATTCATATTGGAGTGAGTATGGTTGACCATAAATATACTTAAGTTAACAAAATTGCTCCATGCACACTGTCAGAGAGGGAGCAAAATACTCGATGCTCCGGTTTCCAGGGGCCCCGGTAAGAGTTATCTAAAATTAAAGTATTTCAATATATAACAGATTTTATCGCGTATCGTAAACTGGAGTAGTATAGAACATATTTTACAGATATTTTTTCGTTTCACTCTGATCAGAAAAGTCCTTAATTTTAGACCTAAACGAAATGGAAGCTATTACCTTTAGTTATCTTACAATACCCAGATTCTTCAGATATCTTTAATAGGGAGGGAGGAAGAGGGAGGGATCTGTCTTAATTTTACTCCGCCATTAATGGTAGCATTAGGACAGACATTTTTTAACATTTTACCGGAAAACAGTCGGTCTGAGAGAATAATGCTGAAGATAAAAATTGTAGATCTTAACGTTTTCTTCCAGAATACGCCCATTGTTTGCCGCGAACACGCCTGACGCGTGACCGAATTTATGTCAGTTGCAAGAACATATTAAATGATTTCGACCTATGTTTATAAACCTTTTTCATGAGAATATTATCTTGCCGGTATCGATAGTATTTTTTCCTACTAAATGCAAATTAATTAATTAAAAATATCAAATATCAGTTTGCACCAGCCGTTTTAACTTCTATTAAACTTTAAAATAATGTACATAAAGGGGTCATCTGCAAACCTCAGAGTTTGGACGCGTGCCAGTCGCGTACATGGCGTAAAAGTTTAATTTATTGCGAGAAAACGTTACACTTTACAATTTTAACGCCTAACATTTTTCTCTCAGATCAACCGTTTTCCCGTAAAATGAGAAAAGTTGTCTGTCCTAATGTAACCCCGGATGGCGAGGTAAAATTAGGACAGGCCCCTCCCTCCCTTCCTCTCCGTTAATAATATCTGAAGAATCTGTGTATTGTAAGGTAAATAAAGGTTATAGCTTCCATTCCATTTAGGTCTAAAATTAAAAACTTTTCTGATCAGGATGATACAAGAAAATATCCCTAAAATATGTTCTATATTACTCCGGCTTACGATGCGTGATATAATTTATTATATATTGAAATACTTTATTATTTTACTGCATATATTTGTTTGACAAACCTTTTGACTGATTAATTTTTTAGATAACTCTTACCGGGGTCCCTGGAAGCCCGGGAACCGGGAATTTCGTACAAGTTTGAATTATAACAATTTATGTTATAGTTAGTAAATATTGTTTTGTTTTTTTCTTGTAGGATTTCAACAAGTTTCCGAATAAATATTCTTTTTATACATGTTTGTTTCCTTTTACATAATTTTAAAGCAAAGGCTAAACATTTTCTGGAGCAGCACCTCCACTAATTTTATTTAAGAATCACCACTGCTTTTGATTAATATAAATTTCAAAGAAAAATGTTCTTTCCCGAACATTGTTTTTAGCGTAAAGCACGCAAAGAAAACAAAACAAAAACCGATTATTTATGAACCTTAAATGTGACATGCCTGTACCACGAAAATGTAGTTAGACTTTAATATACAACCTACTATTTATAAAAAATTAATTAATTTTATTAATTTATTTGTTTATTTTATTTTATTTTTTAAATTAATTTTTAATTTATTAATTTCAGAATATTCCCTTTTGAAAATAAAATGTATATTACAGATTTTGAACGAGATATTACGACTATTCGTGTTGACAAATTATAAGCGAGAAGAAAAAAATAATTAATAAATTTAAAAAAAGGAGAAGTGAGAATATCAGAAATGGGAGGTACAGATGAATAAAACAAAAGCCTCATACATTGCGTCTGCTGTCACATATTCGGACTTGGAAGTTACAGGAGTCAAATCCAATACTGGTCTCTCTAATTTGTCGAGCAGCTGAAGTCGAAATCCTCCCTGAAATAAGAACAAATCATGATGCTAACAATATCTATAAGGCATGAAAGAATAAAAATATTAATGATGATGATATAGAAAAATCAAACAAAAAAACTCGGAGCAATAATAGACTAAGAAACTATACTACAAATAACTATGAGAGACAATATAATATCCCACATTGTCCGCTATCGAAATTCAACATTTTAGTAATTGTTGGAGATAAAGATACCCTTGAAAATACGAATGAAAAATTTGTATCACGGACCCGATCCGTCGCAAAGTGGGGCGAGCGTACAGTTTTGCTGGACATTGGTAGAAAAAACAGAAGTTAAAATTTGGAAGCTTGATTGCAATAGTGACAAACTAATATCGTTTCTCCGTCATGCTCAGCAATTTTCATAATTTTAGTCGCGTTAATAATACCTTAATATCAGATTATAGTTCAAGGAAGGAAAATCATCTTTTTTTTATTTAGAGCTAGTTTGACTATATTTTTTGTCTAATCCTAATGGTATGCGCTGGGCAGAATCAGGCACTGCTAGTGAATCCTAAAACAGCTGAAACATCGTTTTAAAAAAAATATATAGAATTATTCCGACGCTTTAAACAATTGTAAACAATTTGATTCCACTACGTGAATCGCCAGAAAAACTACTCATCCCCCGTTTTTAATAAAGATTCGAACTTTTAAAAACCTATTTCAAATCTTACTCCGACCTGCCGGCACGCTATGACGCCAAAACTTACCGCTACTGCTCTTTAATGTGAATCCCTTATTATTATTATTATTATTACTATTTATGAACATATTACATTATTTTATACTACAATGTATGGAAAAATAGAGGAAAATTTTGTTGTAGTCGTAAATTTTGGTTCACCCCAGTTTTTTGAGTCGATGAACACGCATCTGAGCTTTGCTGACAGATATTTCGACCGGAATCTTGTTTTTGTTGCAAAATACATCAAACTTTTTTTTTCCAATATCTCGGGAATTATTAGTTTTTCCGAGAAGACCCCTTTTACGAAATTAAAGTAGACAAAATTTCTACATTTTATGTCCATAAAAAATGACTTTACGATCAACCGTTCAGCCGCTAGAGCACACTGAAGAAGTATAATAAAGTTGTAAAAATAAATATAATAAAGTTGCGATTTATGGCTCTTTACGTCTGATTTCCATAAAAACTATCCATGGTTACCCTACTTTTGACCATACATGCTTTTAAACTTCATGAAATACACATTAATTACATGAAAAGTACATATTAGCTATGCACATTTTGCTTGTTGCGTGTTTCACAGCAAGTGTTTAAAATCAAAGTGAAAGGGAAAATGATGAAAATAAAGGTGAGGGTGTGAACTGCAAAACTCATTACATTTTTTATTAAAATTGAGATAGCAATGGTTATTATTACTCAACGAGTGAAGACGTTACGTTGAAATTTCGTCTTTGTTAGAAACAATAGATAGGAAGACATTTTTTTATTTATTTAAATTTTAACTATTAATAACCATTAATTGAGATACTTATTACGGGCATAATGCTATAATTAATGAAAATAGGCTAAGATATAATCATGTAAATAATTTTAAGTTACTTTATGGATTTAATTTCAATCCCCAACAGCTGTGCGATATGTAGGGTTCAGAGATCTCGTCGGGTTGGGGCCGACAGATCGAGACGAGAGGATGGTGTGGACCTTTGTCGAAGTGCACGAGGTGCGAAAATTTGTTATGTTCTCAATGGTTTAAAGTGCGTCCAAAAACTTATATCTTAGATTTTAGACCAACTGGAATTGTTTCTTTTGTTTGTTTTTAATAATTTTTTTTTTAATGGTTAATAAAAGGAAGGATTTATGTTTATTATTTTTTTTTTTTTAAACAAGGTATTTTATTTCTTTTATTATAGTATTCCTGTATTACTATAATTTACAATGAAAAATTTAAGAGTGTCCATGTGAACTAGATCTCTCAAAGGGTGTAGTGGATATAGCAATAGGTGTCTTCCTGAGACCCTGAGTTCGAGTCTACTTCCGGCAGGTACTTTTTTTATTGTTAATAATTAAAGTAATTATTTTAAAATAATCATTATTATTTTTTAATGAGATACATAGGCAAGAATTAAAAAAAAAAAAGTGAAATAAATGAGTTTGAATTTTTAATTAAATTATTGTTTTTTTGTTTGTACCAGTCGAGTAAATAATCGATTTATTTTATAATTGTTTTAATTCATTTATATAGATATATGTTCCCTGTTTTTTGCTGTTATGGTTTCACTATTTTCTTTAAAATAGTGTGGCGTCCGGACTTTTATTTTATTTTCTGTTTATTGATAGAAATTGTAGGTTATAATTTTATTTTATTTTTAATGGTTTTGGTGAGCAGACAGGCTGTGGTTTTTTTTTTTGTAGAACCTTGGCGTCGTGCTGGGCTAATGGCACAATATCCCTTCGGAGAACGTGACGTGGTAGCAAAGAGTCTAAATATGTCTAAACTGATCCCTTACTTTATTTTCTTACTTTCAAAAATCTACAGTTACAAAACTCTCTTCATCCAGCAACCGGGGGTCTGCAAAACTACTTACATACATCACAATGTGAAAAAAAATGGAAGTAAGGAGTTTTTTGCAGTTCATGCTCTCACTTATACTTATAGGTTTTGGTTTGTAAAAAGTTAAAATGTCAGTTATAGTAATCAAATGAAAACCTCTGGCCCGTCCTTCATCATACTCGGTGCTGCACAGAGTCATCTGCTGTATATATGGAACAGAAGGAATAAATAAGGATGGAATTAGTGGGTTATTTTCGATACTGGTAGTCACGAATTAGATTTGTAAAAGATAATTTTATAGGTAAACAACATAAGGAAGAACCTTTTAGTGTGCATGCACCTGATAAGAACATTTTGTTATTGGAATAAGAACCAAATAACGAATTATGTACATAATTAAAATAATGTTAAACAAATCAAAATCTTAAAAAAAATATTCAAGATCGTTTATTGGGCAATGTACTTTTTAAAAAGTTATTTTCATCCCAACCTCGCCTTTACTGCTATACAGGATTCGGCAGCAATCCTTATAGCACTGTTATCAATTTTCCGATCATTTAATCATCATTTCTTATCTTCTATGCAGGGCGGCCTCCATCTTCCGACGGTCTTTTCTTTACAGGTCCTCTTCTATTTCTTTTACCTGGATTTTAGTGAAGTAGGTAGTTCCACCGTCGCCTTCCATCCATATATGAATTCCTTGAACCGCGGGGAAATTTCTTCATTCACCAACCGTGGAAATTCTTTCTCAGTAAGAGCGTAGATTCCCGCGGCTCTTATTTGTCCTTAATGCTTGAAATGCGATGCAGTTTGTGATCACTTGCTGAGCTGTCTCCGGAACGCCGCATGTGGGGCATAGGAGATCAATATAGATAGATAGATAAAAGAACTTTATTCTGGGACTAGGTCCCTTAAAAATAACATGAAGGAACCAATAAAACAGTAACATTATCTGGCCATAAGACTATAGAATACAGACCAATTAATTTTTACAATATCTTCTGTAAAATAAATAAGCAAATAAATAGGTTTTTTTTATCGAAAAAATATAATTGATTTGAGCAAAACAAAAAAAAGAGAAACAACAAGAAAAAAGTAAAAAAAACAAACAGAGAAAATGAAAAATACAAAATTAATGAATTGATAATATATTAATATATATATGACAAGGTATCTGTCTAAAGCTAAGTAGAGGAAAAAAAGGCTTTCCCATCCTTCATCGTAAACTACCGGCTTATGTTCCTCTCACAAGGGTGTTCCTCCTCACAGAGTTGTTAATCTGGGTTAGCAGGCTGAAAGCCAAAGAAGTCGAAATCCAGTTTGGTCTGAAGGTCCATGTTGATGATATATTCGTCTCTGTTCACCAACACATTTCTGCAAGAACCAAGGCCTACCTAACTGCAGCCATAGTTTCTTGAGCAGGTTTTGGTGCATCTGCACGTCACCAGCTTCAGCAATGCAGGGAAATCAGTGGTGATTGGCTCAAGATCGTTTCTGATTCCCTTCCAACCACATCCTTCCGCATGTTTCTCCACCACTATCCATTGCTGAAACAGGTGGTACACTCTAAAACTGTGCTGAGTGGCTACAGCTATTGAGGGTGGTTGTTCTGCTACTTTGGACGAGGCCCTGAGCGCTGACCTCTTGTACGATACGAATCTGAGTTGGTTCAAAGAGGGTACAGTCCTCTCACTTTAATCATATACTATGGCGTACGCAGGAATTTCTTCAGAGGGAGGGTCAGTCCTAGAGAAATTTAGCTGATATATCTGAAATAAAGGTAATTTACGTAATTTCACCTTTATTCAAGACAATGTTTGAGTATCGAACGCAAATTTGAGTGTGTTGCGGCTTTTTAGTGCAGAATTTCACTAATTATAATATCACCGATTTCATGAAGAAATGTTTAAGTTGGATGAAAATAGCATGTGTTTTGTAGATTTCTGGAGCTACTCTTTATAATTTCAAACGTTGAAAGAAAATAGTAGGGTAATATTTACAAATTAATCATAGTTAAATAAAGATGTGATAAATCATTACCTACTTGCAACAGAATCCGATTCATCTGCATAGGAGTAATAATAATCTATGATAATAAGTAAATGATAGAATGCATCTGCCATAGTTTTTGCTCTGGATATTTTTGTGGAGTAATCTTCTCTGTATTTTTTAAAATTCTTAGGGTGAGCTTCAGGCCCATCTTCTCATAATTAACCAAAATTATCATTTTTAATCACATTTGCTTCCTCATTTTTTTCTTCTTTACGTAAATTCGTTTGGCATACGTTTAACAGTTCCAAGGGAGAAGCTGATTCACTGAGCGAACTGCTCTTTCTTCTTTTCCAGTGTTTACTAGCATCACAAAAATCAACCTTGGTTCTTCGAAACAAGATATATTCATCGCATAGCGCGCTGTTAGCCAAAAACTGGCCCAGCCATTTACTGTTTTGTTCCAGAAACTAAGTTGAAATTCGATGTGCTTTTTTCCATTGACGCTTTATGTCATAAATTAAAGACAATAATGATTTGGTTTCACGAGGAGTAAGGCAATTTTTTTCCTGCTTCCTGATACAAATTGATAAGATCCTCCTTTTGATCATTAAAATTACAAACATTTCCAGTTTTTATGACCTCGAAAATTTCTATTCTTAAAAGCGAAATAAAGTGTAGTTCAGTTTCTGCCAAAAGAAAAAAAATATAAAGAAGCAATCAATAGTTCCATTACTTGATTAGGAAAAAAGATTTTTAATTAAAAAACAAATCAATAAAAAAAAAGTTGCAATTAATTTTTTGTACGTGAAATAAGGACCCTTGAAAGTAAAACTGATGTTAATTTCAAGCACGAATTTACACGAATCAAAAGTAATCAATAAAATCTGCGTAATCCTATTATAATATATTATAATATTGCGTAATAATAAACATAACTTACTATTCGCCGGAGCGATGTTAAACTAAATTATGTAGATATTGGTATAGTTATATCACAGTTATGTACTAACACACATAACTTAGTATAAATAATCTTATATGTTTATTTCTTTTTAAGTATATGCATACAGTAGCTATTGATTATTATAGATTTTAATTGTTATTTCTAGCTTGTGATATATTATTGGATGTTTCATGTCTTGAATTTTTCATTAATGTGAGTTTTAGTTTAGTGTAGTATTAATATTTGAATTAAATGTAAACAAAAATAAATGAATAATAATAGTGAAATAGATCTAATGATAGTTGTGTACGTAGAGATACTCTATTTGTTTAGGGTTCTTCCCAAGAAACAAATATAAATAAATAAAAAAATGGCTCCTTCTGATATGTGGTGTTTACTAATTATAATTTAAGCCATTCCCTTTCTTAGACAATTTTTTTTTTTTTTTTTTAAACTGTATATTAATGTTTCCTTATTAGGAATGTTTGGCAAGGAATCAAATTTTCGAAAATATAAAATTCATTTTTGACCATATTTTCCTATATTCTGGACTAGAGTGGGTCATAGTCACAGAACATAGAATGCTGTATTCTACTAAATGTTCTGTGGGCACAGTCTCAAGTAGCACATGAATTACAACACATCAGGTCACCAACCAACCTTTGCCGTGATATTCAATTCTATATTCCACAGAAATCCACCGTGACCATAAAATAGTTCTTATTTTTCTTTCTTTATAAATACTCTCATTCATTTTATATTTATATTTGACGCGTTCCATTCTTCCGATAGATTATCCGGCCCAAGGTTGGACGAACAGAACCATCGAAGGCTGAAAAACATTGCCAATTTAGAATCTAACTCGAATTTCAATAACCATAACAGGCCTAATACTCATACTGATAACGGCTTATGATTGAAGAGAATGGTGTGTCGATTATATGCGAAACGAGTAAAATCTAACAAATAATGCTAATGAGTAATGATTTAACTTTACCTTTTGGGGATACGCAATATGCCAGGTGATATTGAATGGTTTTCCAGCCAGCAGTGTTGTTTTGGTGGAACCTGTAATAAAATATAAACATATATCCATCATAACATTAGAATTCAAATGGACTTATTTAAAAAATGTTTTACAAAGATTTTGTTAATTATCTTCAGTATTTTATCACTAGTACCTCATTCTATTCAACAAAAATTTTTACGATTAAAACGACATTAAAATTCGGTGGTACCTTTAAAATAATATTTTGAATAAAGATACCTAGGTGTGACAGCCATTTGATGTCGCATTGATAAGTTCTTGCTTTCCAAGAATATCTGATCCATTTCATCACCGACCACGTGTTTTCGTGGACTACTTGTGTAGTCCAAGAGCCAAGGCGGAATTTAGTGAATTATTTGAAGAGAACATTTAGTCATATACCCAAGTAATGCCCATCCTCAGTATTCAATTTGTAATTGTCTGCCAACTCAAAGCGGGCGCGTTTCAATATGGCGGTAAAAAAAATCTTGAAATTTTATTATCATTTTTTGGTTTCTCATCTATGATTCCAAAACGGTTTATTCTATGGAAAAATTATAAAATATTAAATTAAGTCGCTTTAAATTCTGCGACTAATGAGTACTACAACATGATAATTTGGTTAAATGGTGTGGTCGAAAACCACGGTCAAAAAAGGAAGATTTTGTTAAAAACTGAGCCTATATGAGATATGAGTCTGCAGCATGGAAATGAGTATTCTAAGAGAAAAACTCATACAATAAAAGTAGCACTGAGTGCCAAAATTTTTAAATTCGGTTGAGTACACATCTTGAAATTGGCAATTAGTATATTAGCCCAGTATAGAAATCATTTTGGGTCGCAAAAAGTGGAGTAATTTTGATTTTAAGGTATATTGTATGCATTGCCCCTCTCGTGATAAATACAAGTTTTTGACCTCCTTCATGTGAATTTTTCGCCATCTTGCTAAACCGCTAAGAAAAAGCTTTCTATTCAGATTTTTCTCAGTAACTCGCTTCTAGTACATTTAAAGTAAAAATTTGACATTAGCAATTTTAAAGAACGTTAAATTTCCTGCAAGTTTTGTCTGTAATATTTTTGAAAATTCGGAATAGAGACTGCGATACGGCGGCGTGAAAATATACAAAAATGTCCTAAAAATTCAAAACGTTGGATATATCAGTGAAGCAAATTCACAAGGTTATTCGCACATATTTAGTTCCCGAAACTAAAAACTGATTGTTTCCTAAAACTGATTGTTTTAAGGAAAACCAACAGGATCTTATTTTAATCTTTCAGAATTTTATATATGCAAGTTGTCATTTCTAAACTTAGGTTAAGTTGTCATGTCCGGGTAAGGTAGGTTAAAATGCCCAAGTGTAATAAATGCTTGCCGACTTACACACAAGAAATTGCTATTACCAAAGTTTCATATCTCTAGTGCACTCTTTTGCCCCATAATTAGCCCAAGTATCTTGAAACGCTGTAATTGTTTTGTTTTAAAGCGCTATACGCCAGAAACATTTCTCAATTTTTCCATAAGCCATGTACCTCATGAATTATCAACAGAAAATTTTGGGACACGTTCCAACATTTAGAACATTGCATTCTATTGCTTTTTTTCCTGGAAAAACTAAAAAAATGTTGTACGAAAATATGAAAAAAAAACGACTTTAACTCTACAGGTTCTTGAGCCGGACAAACCAAAGCTATAGGCATCTTCACCTAAGCCATATTGAGACCCTGAATTTTTTAAGTTTTTTTCTGATGGTGCTATAGATTGAAATTTTTGAAAGAAATGGTGTATTTATTGAAGTGTAACAGAATTTACTCGTAAATGAGTCTACGGACTATGGACGTGGTACGGACTATCACCGATTACAATGAAACCTTTATTTGGTGATACTAGGTCGAAAAATATTAGACACATTTCCGAGGGTTCTCGACAATGCACCCTAGGAGCCGTGGAAAATAATATATTTCAACAATTCAACAATTTTATATATTATTGTTTTCTGCCTTTGCTCTGCATGGATTTAAAGGTTATTATAAATCAATCGATTTTTTTTTTTTTACTGCTAAAATAAGAAAAAATTATTCTCGATTGTATTATATGAGTTTAAATGTGCACAAAATTATAAAAACCAAAAGACGCTTTCAGTAAAGCAGGCAAAAGAAAAATGATTTTAGAAAAAGCAAGTCATATTCGGTTTAGCGTCCTTATATACGAATTTTTATAGCAATCAAAAAATAGAAATTTCTGGACATGATTTTTTGGAGGATTTTTTTTTCTTTCGATGTCCGACTTTCACTTGATCATTCAAAAATTCCCCAGGATTTTATTTAAAATTTAACATCACTACAACCGCTGTAAAGCTGAATTTCTGGTCTCCTGCCCATACCAATAACTGTTGGATTTTATGCCATTGTAAGGGATAAAAAGTAACTGCACAAACGTTTTATTTTATATCTCCGGTTCCAATTTTTTTACGGAGTTCGGGTTTGTGCCATTTCGTATAGTTTCTAGGACCCTACAACACTACCTAATTTCGTATGGATCGGTTATGCCATGTTAAAGTTATCGCGTTTTTGTGATTTTCAAAGGCCCAACCAAAGAAGGCGAAAATTTGTAGTTAAAATTGCTACAAAAAATCGTATATAGAGTTTCAAAGGACGCTAAAAACGAATATGACTTACTTTTTTTCTAAAATTATTTTTCTTTTACTTGCTTTACTGGAAGCGTCTTTTGATTTTTGTAATTGTGTGTACATTTAAACTCATTTAATACAATCGGCGATATTTTTTTCTTATTTAAAACAATAAAAAAAATAAAATGAACTATTATAACCTCAATAATATAAAAATACATCCCATAAGATTGCCTTAGCAGGAGAGTCTTGCGGGGACTGAGAGAGAACTTGACTAGTAAAACTTGCTCATTCATAAAAGTTTGTTTTACCCATGTTTAGAACATCTCGGGGCCTTAACATTATTAAAATAATTACAAAGTATATTACAATTACAGTGAAAAATGTAAAAGGCAATGTACATGAAAATGAAACAAGTATTAGTGGTACTTTTGTCTAGTTAGCCAACCAGTGGCGACAGGCGTATAGGAACTGTGGAACTCCAGCGCCCCATTTTCCACTTGATACTATCAATGACATTCAATATAATGAGTCATTTCTTCTTTAATAATTTATTTATGCTTGTAGAACATATAATCCTTTAAGTTTAATGCCAGTAGCCAAACCATAGTTAATGCAAAAGATACAAAAATCTTTGCATGGAACCGAGAAGCCCACAATTTCCACCGACGAGCAGTTTGGCTGTTGCATGCACACATAGCAAGCTGCACGCGAGTCTGCGTAAAGAAAAGCACTGTCGATCTCACAGTGCTGAACCTTGCCTATTAGTGGAAGGTAATTTTTTTTTGTATTGTTCGGGTGCATTTCTGGACATAGCACAAACTTTTGACCGGATATGGCACACCGGTTCGCTCTTCAAACTTAGTCTATTTATCCCAGTCAATCTTAGTCCTCCGATCCTACCTCTCCAACCGCTCCTTAGGAGTTTGTTGTGCTACAGAATTTTCCAACCATTATCCATTTGAGGCCGGAGTTCCTCAAGGCAGCGTCTTGGGGACCCGTCTTCGTGGAACTCGCATTCTAGAATTAAAAGACAAAAGCTGAACCGACGATTTGGTCAATTATATAGGTTTCTTAATAGAAAATCTCAGCTTTCAGTTGAAAACAAACTACTAATTTATAAGACAATTTTTAAACCTATCTGGACTTATGGGCTCGAATTGTGAGGTCAGCTAAATTTTCGAACATCAATCCTTTGCAATGAACAACAACGCATTCAATCCTTTCAGTCCAAAGTCTATCGAAAAATAGTCAATGCTCCATACTATGTAACCAACAATACCCTACATCATGACTTTAATAACCCCTTTGTTTTAGACCTTATTCCATCCAAATTCTCCAAATTTCGCAGGAACCTTACTCATCATCCAAATCCTTGAGCACAATTCCTCTTCAGCTCCACCCATCCCAACAATACTCCTCGAAGGTTGAAGCAGTGGCCACGGGGTCTTTTGTAAATATGTATATTGCAGTTCTGACTATGGCCAGATTCTCCACTCAACCGAGTGCGCACATCTGTGCTCAGTCTACACTGGTTTTCAATGCCAGCGACGCAATTATTTTATTTTATTTAAGTTCAAATTTTTTCCTCTTAATTATTTTGCTATTTAATTTGTTTAAATATTCTGTAAATATGGTGAGAATAAACTCCTTGATCACAATTACTATTGCTCTTATTGAGACAGAATGTAATATTACTCAATAAAAATAGTTATAAAAAAAGTATAAACATAAATACAACGACACCAAAGTATTTTTTATATATTTTTCTAAGTACGAAAATGATTACAATAATATTGTCGTTACTTGATCGAGATGCTCGATATCGGACTGATGCTCTAATAATTAATTGCCGGTGTTGATCATCGCAACTGGAAAGATCAGTTCTGCTAATAAAAAAGAAATGATGAATCTGTGTGAATATATTTCAACATTCCACATTTCGAGGAAATAATTTTTCAAGCGCACTTAACTTATATTTTTTAAAAAGGATCTAGAGATGGTTTAAATTAGATGATGGTATAGAAATACATTTCCTTCTAAAGCATATCCAATCCATATTCATTAAAATAATTTATGTAAGTATAAAGTATTTTATACATATCTGTTACACAGTAACTCTTTGAGCCGATTGCAAAACACCATAATAATTAGATTCCTCTAACTCTAACGACGTTGTCTTACTATGTCCGTTCGTTAGAATAAGTCTGATATTCTTTTAAAAAGTACTTACAGAAAAAAAAAAGAGGGAAAAGTAGTGAGGAGATGGGTGGGGTCAGTATGAGCAATTGTTAAACAGAATGGATGGGACAACTATACATTCTGGCATAACTCATATAATTAAGAGGTATTCGTCATTGGAAAGTATTGTTCAAATATGCTATATATTAATTTTAATATATAATCTCAATTCCTATGGACAAGAAGAGAAAGAAGAGGTGTAGAGATTCTGGTGGGTGGTCCAGATGTGGACCAACTGAAATTAATTTCTAAATATTGACAATTGTGCCGAATCAGCGGCGACCCTCTTTCATAATGGGTCTTGGTTTATAAAACTCCCCTATAAGCATATCTAGCTTGAGCTGGCCAGAAACCCTAGGTTCTTGTTTACACTTTACCTCCACGTTCTCTTATCGGGTCGCCTAGTTTGCTAATTAAAGATTACGGTTCAAATTTCTTATTTAAGCTGCTGCTTTTCAGGTCTGCAAGTCGAAAGGAGAAAACCAGAGTGATGGGACCTCTAGGATTGGTGTTAGCTGCTTCCATCATTTCATTGTCAGCGGTAAGTCCCCATTTCTTCCATTCTTCCTAGGAAGCAAACTACCTTGTGAGCCCACACGGATACTATTTCTCGTTCGAAGGAATTTTTTTTAAATCATTCGTTTTCAGATAGTACAATAGCTTCATAAATAGTACAATTTAACAATAATCCAAGAGGTTGATAAACCTTGCTCTTCATCAGACACATTTTATTTCGTTTTTATGTAAACGAGTAGTATTTTCAACATATATATTTATCATATATATATTTAACATATTGAGTATCTCTAACACTCATCCAGAGAGTGATTATTATTAAATCATCTCAAATTTTCTTACGGTTTATATTAGATATGAATCGATTTTTATTAAAATGAACAATATAAAGGTGTAAGAGGGAATCGAAATTCTAGTTTCATTAAATAGTTATTTAATTGCTAATATACAATTATTTAATGGCGATTTGATTAGATTAAAAAAAAAAAAACTCTATTTAAATGATTCAGAAAGGTTCATAAATTTCAATAATGCTTGTAAATATTTTTTAAAACTCGTGAGCTCAAATTTACGAGTTTCGTTCACTGAAAAAGGGATTTCAAAACCAAAAAAAGTTATTGCACATTCTCTTAACATGTTTTTGAGCTCTATATAATAAAACAATCAATTCATTATTTCATTTATTTTTTCAATATTTTATATTCTAACACGAAATAATATTTAAATATTTTGACAAACTCGGAGATATATACGATACAATATGCTTGAGATTTATAAAACAAATATATTAGATAAGTCAAATATTTCAAAAATCAAATATTCGTTTAAATAATCTTTTGTTAATCTTTTATATAAATATTTGTATGATTCTCCTCAGATGCCCGATTTTGATTATATAAAATTTTGATTTAAACTTTTTCCATAAATACATTATATATTTCTACAAATTACAAATATTAACTGTAAATACACTTATTTCCAGAAAAATATGTAATATTAATTCGTAAGTCTATTTCTTGAAATAATATTATTTAAACACAAACTGAACTAACGTAAATTGTATTATGAACATAAGAATGATAAATAAATACGTTATTTATTTTAACTTGAAATTTTCATTATGTATAGGTCTGGACAAGATGGGGGTAAAGTTTATAAATTAATATTTTAACTAATTTATCAGAAAACAAATTTTCGAAATTAAATCAGAGTGACTATTTTCGGGGATATATTAGAGTAATAATCATCTATCGTAAATGAGCAACAAGAGAAAAAACAAAACAAAGTAAAAATGTAAATAAATACAAAAAGAGGTTATAGAATGTTAAATGTGACGCCCATGTGTTGATTTTAAGCAATACGTGGAATATAGGCAAATAATCGATATACAGGGTGTCACAGACAACTGGCCACCCACGTTAAATTCTACAATTTAGAATATCAGAATGAAATTTTGATATTTGGTTTAAGGCGTATTGCCGACTTAATAACCTAGCGGAGTATTCCTCCAGCGACTCTAACTCAGAAATTCTGAATGGACTGGGGTATTTTTTTTACGGATTCTGATAGGAAATGAAATTTAAAGACGAATTAATATCAGGCACATTTTTGATCCGATGTGCCTCGAGGCGACAAAAACGATTTTTATACAAAGTTCTAAATTTCTCTGAACGAAAGCATTTTTTTTTAGAAAACTGTTGATGTAAATCTTGTATGTGTCTGAAAACAGAATCCTTTAAACCACCAATTCACGGTCCAAGTTGAAGGACTCCAGTTGGATGCGTTCATACACTCAGGCTCCCACAAGAGATCACATCAATCTTCTTTCCCTCTCTATCGGTTTAGGTCATTAATACGTAGCATAATTGCTTTATAAAGTTTGTCTTCGGTACCTCGAGGCGGTTTCACATGTCCCATCTATATCACATTCCTCGGACCTTTTCTATACCAAACCATCAACTCCCAACAGCCTTCTACAATTTATATCCAAAGTTCACTCACAGGAAACAAGATCGTGCCGTTCTGACCTCTATACCCCTTTCCACAGAACCAAAACATTCGAACGTCCCTATCCTGCCCGCTGCACTATCCTCTGGAATTCCATCCCTTCCAATATCCGTATAAAAAAAATAATTTGAAATTAATATATATTACACTATTAACAGAATTGTACCATTCAGTGTAAATCTTATAAAAATGATTTTATCGGGTAGTCAGAAGAAAAAAAGAAACGGAAACCAATGAAAAAAACTCATTAGTTCAAAGAAATTGATATTATGCAAATTTCAATGTGAAATCATTCAATATAAATTACAAACATGTCAATGTTTGAATAAACATAAATAGTTATTAGACAGGAAGATGGTCTGGGTGCGATTAAGAATTTAAGCGTCTTATCCTCTTCCAGGTTGTAGAGCCCCGATGAAGAGCTATAATGTGGGTTGAAACGTCGGCATTAAATAAATAGTTACTACTATTTTATTTTATTCCTCAATCCGGACCATCTCCTTCATTCTTTACCACACGATCAATTATCAATTCACAATTATTTTTTTTATATACGGTGAACTACTATATTAAATAATTATTCATTCGTCATGAAAATCTCACCAACAAAATATTAAAAAGTAACTAGGTTTTGATTTACGCATGAGATTGAAGATGAAAAAAATTACAAAATATGTACTAATACATAATATTATATACGATTGTAATATGTGGGTTTCAGGTCCAATTAAAAAAAAAACTTCTGTTGAAAATTAATGTCTTCTTTCTATTTTGCTGCTGTGATGATTGTTGAAAAGCATCTATGAACAGTTTCATTTCATTTGGATAAAATAGAAAAATAAACAATGCAGTAATAACTACTATATAAAAAAGGAAAGCCAATTGCTGCTATTGGGAATATATAATCGTGTCCAGAAATAATTAAAAAAAAAACGGTTTTCTTTCAACTGCGGTATTTATTAATCTTGTAAGTACCATATTAGTTTGTGGTCCTTCTGTAACAAATTTGGCTGTACAATAAAGAATCATATTACAATTTGATATTTCATTTTTAGAAAAAAAAATATATACCTAAGTATCCAGCATTTTAAAACGAAAATGGCAGGATGAAGATGCGCCGATTGACATCTTCAGCTGTGACAGCACAAAGGATTCAAGTGCTGAGTCGTCGAAATGTGAAACTTATGCAACTCGGGTAACATTGGCTACGACTCATCCGTCCTATCCTTTTATAACACTCCAGAAAATTTAAATATTTCAATTTATCCGTTATATTTGTAATTTAAAAAAAAAATAGGGCATTGTACTTATTATTAGTTATATTACATAGAATGCCATTTTGGGGATAAAATAAAATAAAAATATAATAGCAATTAGTAATTTTTTGGTCTTGGGCTGCATTGATATGTATGGTGATGCAGCCGTGTTTGTATGTATATTGGTGTTCAGATTATTGTTAAGTAAATATTATCAATATGCATATAGTCACATATAAATAAATAAATTACCTTATCAACAGAACTAGAACAAGACCAGTCACCAACCAAATATGTTAGGACCCTAATCTTATAGAATAGGCCTTTTATCTTGGCAAGTTATTTCATCAAAACAACTAATTTTGACCCTCTATTCTATCATAGCTTGTTAAAATCTTCCCGCAATGGCCACACACAATAAAAGCTGCTTAGGGGATTTATTTACCTCTTGAGCGAGAAGACGACTAATGATGTCTACTTACACCCTATCAAAAATGCCTTGTAGGAATATATTTCTTCCAAGCCTTTATCAGGAAATGATTAAAAGTAGAAAGGGGTTGTTACAGCCGATAATAGCATCAGTGAAAAGCTGTTCCTGTTCCTCAACTGTACCTGATATTTTTTGTCACATGTAACAATTACAGTCAGTCCAAAATGTTCCCAGTCTAACCTAGAGAAGGTGGAGCGATTGTACTACTTTTTAACAAACACTTCTTGTCCCATTTACCAGCTATCAATCCACCAAGATGTTTTTAGTTTCCTGTAGGGCACCGAAATGTCATGTATCATGATTCAAATTTTTTTTTTAAACTGGAATTTTATATCGATTTTATGGCCCTCTCCCATTCATCAAAAAAATAAATATTCAAAGACGATATTTCGTAATAGGGATGATTCTCTGGTGCTTTTAAATTTTGTGCCGGTAACAAAAATAAAATAAAATAAAAGCCAATTTATATAAGTAATAAACTGCGTAAAATTTTTATTTTAATTTATATTTTTTTAGTTTTTGATATATTGAAATAATTTGCTTGGAAGAAAAGTTAAAGTTGTATTTAAAAAAAAATAAATCGTGTTAATATTTCCTTTAAATTTAAAAATATAAAAAAAAATGATATTAGCACAATTTTTTACTACAAATAAACTACGGTGATTTTTAAATAAAAAATGTCTTTAAATATTTGTAAAAAGGTTTATTGCAAAGAATTTTCAACTAATTGGTATGGGTATGGGATGGTAATGACGGCACATTACCTTTTTTTTTTGTCCTGGCTGAATTGGGTATATATTTGTATATAAATATTGCTAGTGAAGTTGTTTTGCTTCATTTATTAATAAGATGAAATAAATTCATATAAATCTAATGTATATAAAAGGGGGGGCGGTAATTGTAAAAAAAATAAACACAACGAATTTTCTTACATTTATTTTTTTTTCCTAAATTCACATAAAAGCGGAAAACAACGTGGATTTACTTTTGAATCCTGAAAAACTTCTTATAAAATGATAAATAATCTCAAACTACCATCCAAATGCAATCAAGTGTCAGGGAAATCCAATTGAAACAGTAGGGATGGCAACAGAGATGCTCACTCAAGAACGGACCCCCTCCCCAACCAACTTACCACTACTGCTCTTTAATGCAAATCCCTACTTATTATTGTTTATGAACAGAACATATTATTTTTATTTTTATATTATAATACAATGTAGGCTAGGCAACATAGGAAAAATGAGGGAACGTTTTGTTATAGTCGCAAATTTTGGTACACCCCAGTTTTTTGGGTAGCTGAACATGAATCTCAGGTTCGCCGATTGACCTTTTGCCTGAAAAACTGTTGTTTTTTTGCGAAAAATTTCAAAAAGTTGACTTTTATTTTTGTTTTTCGCCAAAATACACTAGTAATGATGGTTAAACCTCGGGTAGAGTTGGTTATATTTTTGTAAAACATTTAAAAATATCATTTTATTATTTGATAAAAACTGTAATAATATGATTTTTACATATACCGCTATTAAAAGCGATAACACTTTGAAGAGGTAGTTTTGTGGCTTGGGATAGGGGAAGGTAGTGTATTTGGGATATTCTGCTTTAAATAGCTTCAAAGAGAAATACTTCCAGTGTGATTTATAGTATGCAACAAAGAGATATGCTCAAAATAAAAAAGCTGGCACTTTTACAATATAGCTCCACATTTGGCAGAATTTTTCATCAGAAACAAAACATAAAATTATAGGAGAATCTCTCACATGCCTATATATTTTAGATGCAAGTGATGGTGAGGATTTTCTTGTACTACAACTGTTCTCACAATAATAATTTTACATCTGTCTTGTCACTCTTGTGTACACTAAATTTATTTAGTTAAAATGATTAGGCTATTTTTGATATATAACAAATTTAGTTTAATATAAATAAAAATTAATAGTCAACAAATAATTTCGTCGTTATCTATTTATTTCTACTCGTTAATATAATCCGATTTTATTTACACTACATTTACATTACACACAACACTTGATCTAACGAAGTCCATCAAAATTAAAATAGACTATTTTTCGCATAAGGACCATAGAAGGACCTCAGTTCTGTCCACAGCTAGCTATTTTTAACGGAGGGCGATTACCAATATATGTATATAGTGGGAATGATTTAAAATATCTTTAAATATACTAAACATAATAAGACTGAGGGAATACCACTAGCTTATGTGAAAACTACAGACCGATTAGCTTACTACCTGTAGCTAATAAATGTGTACCTCTATCCTTGCAAGAAGGTTGGGATGTATTGTGGAGAGCCAACTAGAAGAGGAACTACCCCGGAAGGCAGACTCAAGACCACATTAAAGGAAGGAGTGGGACAGAGATAGAAACTCTATATGGGTTTTCTAGTCCTAAAAGGCTGCGTTCGATCCTGTGCCTAGGCGTGATATATGGAATACCCTCGCCGCAAAGAATGAACCAACAGATTTGTTGTAGGCGATAAAATCGACATACGAAAATGCGAATGGCAAGGACTCTAAATCGTTCCCTCTCGATAGAGGATTCAGACCAGGAGACAGTCTGAGTCCTCTCCTGTTCATCATTTTAATAGATGAGACACTTAAGATTTGTAAACAGCATGGACTGCAATAGGAAAATGGAAGATGCGGACAGACCTAGTAAAGTGTCTCCTATGTGCGGACGATATCGTTCGTATTGCGAACTCAAAAGAAAAGCTACAAAAGGCACTGGTAGAATGGGAGGAGGTACTGCTACGGAAAGGAATGTCCAACAAGTGCTCGAAAAGCAAGTTCCTAATTCTCTCATGTAATGAAGAGGAAAATGTTGAAATGTCATGTAACGGGGTTGGTACTAGAGGTAGTAAACAAGTAGAACTATCTGGGAACCATAATAAACTCCTGGACAAAATTAGCGCATCACTTCCTTTTTTCAAATTATGTGATAGATATACAACAGCCTCCCATATTTGTCCTTAGAAATTTATAATAAAGACCATTTATGGTAACATGAACAAAATTAGAATGGCAAATTAAGAAAGATGGGGTAGGAAATAAAAAAATATCAAGAAAACGTTAAAAGCAATTTTAATGAATCGAATTCACAAAGATGGAATCAATATTAAAAAATGTTACCCTATAGAGCCTGTAACATCTCCTCTTACTTTTCCTACTGCTTCCAGTCGTCTTGCCATTGACCGGATGACTCGGGCAATGTCCTCTAGAGGGATGTTATCCCACTCTTCCAATATTGTGGTTTTAAGTTCAGTAATTGTTGTTGGGGGATGATTCCGAGCTCTAATACGCCTCTTCAGCATATCCCACATGCATAGGATTAAGATCCGGACTTCTTGCAGGAAGAGGTAGAACATTACTGGAAGTAATCAGTTACGACAGCAGCAGTATGCGGTCTCGCATTATCTTGGAAATAAAGAAAATTTTCTCCAACAAATGGTGCAAACGGCATTACGAATTGCTCCAGGATATCTGTCAAATATCTTTCTGCAGTTAGTGAATCCATGCGTATTATGTGTATCTCTGTGCAGGCTTCCAAACTGATACCAGCCCATACCATTACAGAACCTCCTCCAAACCCAATTCTGGAAGAAATGGTACAGGCAGCAAAGCGTTTTCCTTGGCGTCTTAGCACTCTCATCCGACCATCTAGAGAATGTAAAGCAATCCTCGACTCATCACTGAACAAAACCGCTACCCAATCATCGATTGTCTAATTTGCATATTGTTGTGAAAACTGAAGTCTGGCTACTCGATGCTGTCTGGTGAGCAATGGGCCAGTGGCAGGGCGTCTGGAGGTCAGATTCGCTTCACTGAGGCGTCTCCTTATTGTTCGACTTGAAATCATCACGTTTCTGGAAGGATGGAGTTCATTACGAATTTGAAGACTTGTTTGGAACCTCTGCCTTAAGGCCGTGAGCGATATGAAACGGTCATCTCTATCTGAAGTAACCCTTTTCCGACCTTGTCCAGGTCTCCTACTATTGCTCCCAGTCTGCCTGAATCGATGGAATATGCGACTAACCGACGATTGGTTTATTCCCAAGCGTAAGGACACTTGCCTTTGGGATAAGCCTTCATCCAACAGTGTCAATGCTCTAACTGCAATTTCTTCAGATCTATCCATATTAAAATTTCAGAAAACTTAATAAAAACTTGAATAGGCAACGGAAAATGAAAAATTATCGCTTTGATGGTAAGCTGCAACCTCGAAAGACACGGTCCGAATAAATACTGAATAATAATATTGAGGTAATTTCTTATTTTAACTTACAAAGATGAAAATAAGGATTAAGCAGGGATAATAACTAACACAAACAACAGTAACAAATAATTGCTAATTAGAACGATTTCATTTAATTCCAATGAATAAGTAAACAAACAAATATGAAATACAAAGTGATGCGCTAATTTTGTCCAGTAGTTTAGATAGGTCTAGTAGGATTGACCAAGATATAGCTAATAGAACTTCAAAGGTGAACCAGGTGTTCTACCAGATCAATAATAGCATTATTGGACACCGAGATGTAAGGATGCATATAAATAAGGCTATATATCTACTGATCCGTACATACGATGGGAAGAGCTGGGTGATGTTCGACAGGCAGCCAGATCACTGGTGCTAAGATGAACTTACGTAGATCAGGAGGAAAAACAAGGCAAGACTGCGTCAGGAACGAAAAGTTCAGGGAGATGAGGGGTGCCTCCATTGAAGACAGCCATGGAAAACAGACAACTTGAATGCTTTAGACATGTTTGTCGATTGGATGGAGTGAGAGAACCCAGGACAATGGAAGATAGACCTACAGGTAAAAGACCACGCGGCCGGCCAAGAATCTTCTATCAGGAATATATCCAGAGGATTGGGGTATTAGAGGCAAAGCCCTAGTTAAAATGAAGTAGCTGAGCAGGTACCAGGAAGACAGGCGATACGTTGCTGGATCGAGGCCCCTCTACGCCAATAATGGTTTGGGAAAAAAGTGATGCTTCGTGTTTGGTCGAACTTCGACGGCGTTTTGCGTTTTGAGGTTGTTCCTGCTGGTCGGGCAGTGGATTCAAATCTTGAACAGATAGACAGAGTTTATGCAGTTTTGAGTGCAAAGTACCTCGTACCACGTACCCACAGCTTATGTTTGCTAAGTTTTTAGAAAAATATCCACTTTTCGTCAATTGTGATTTATTTTCCAGAACCTTCCATCTTTCGGATTTAGAAGCAAAATTATGCACATACCAATTCGCTGCTGTGCTTGGGCGTCAGTCAAGTCATGTGAGTCGCACCTTGGTCTTAAATTTCGTAGGCCCAGGTTTTTAAGATGACGAGCCAATGTGTACGCCCAGGTTTTCAAGATGACAAGTCACTGTGGTATTAGAAGCCCCTACTACGGCCGATAAATCACGAGTAGTTGCATGTGGGTCCTGGTTCACACATTCAAGAAGAACGACATTATCAACGACCGATGGGCGATCTGATCTGGGTTCATCTGCAAGGCTCATATTCCCATTTTTGAAACGCCTGACCCAAAGTGTGGCAATATTTTGATGGATAATTGACTCTCCTTCTATGGCACAAATCTCTTCGGCGGCTGCCTTTGTGCTTAAACCTTTTTTTCAGTAATATCTCAAAATACCGCGAATCACGAGTTTTTCTTCTGGCATTGCACGTGCGTTTTAAAAATGTAAATGACCCCATAAAGCCAACTCAAGTCACAAAGAATTAAAGGATTAGTCAAAGTAAACATTGACTATTTAGCAATTTTTAGGAACAAAAACATTCTTATAACATTAATTATGAGAGTTGGAATTAAGGGTTGTGCATGAGTTTATCGAGTTCACAAAGTTAATGAAATTTTACTTAATATAGATGTTTTTATTTCTTAATTTACCTTTCATATTTATAGATTTTTTGGATTTTTTATGTTTCAGGGACAAGATGATGATTTTGACATCAGCCTGCCACTAGCGTCGCTATATTGGCTGGACGATGGGCTCTGTAAGATGGTAAATTGTGAGGTGGACCCACAGAAGACTGAAAGAAGGGAGCCAGAACCTGGTTATATTCCACAGAAGGGTTTCTATAGCGATGGATACGCTAAAGTAATTCAACATATCAACACATTGTATTTTAAAAATTAAAATAATGTTGTACTACCAGTTTGGAACAGGAGAAAAACATTTTTTTTTAGTTATAAATTTGAAACTTTTAAGTATTTTATCTTTATACAGCATTTCTATTTTGCGATTTTTGAAAATTTAGGAAAGTAATACGTAAAGCCTTTATTTACAAGTATGTTAATTATTTCTCTCTCTAATTAAGGGAGCAATCGTAACTCCATAAACTTTCCATGGGTGAAAAACTATTGGTGTAGCCAACAGTCCAAAAGGCGTCATAAAATGCGTATCATCACGACAAGATACATAAATATCGTTATCAATAATATTAGTGTGCAGTATTCAAAATGAATGTGATGCAAGGTTAATCGGTTTCACAGAGTAAATGAAATTTTACTTAAATATAGTTAAACTATT
This sequence comes from Rhaphigaster nebulosa, assembly GCA_948150685.1. Classification (NCBI taxonomy): domain Eukaryota; kingdom Metazoa; phylum Arthropoda; class Insecta; order Hemiptera; family Pentatomidae; genus Rhaphigaster; species Rhaphigaster nebulosa. The sequence goes on from OX411307.1 coordinate 23,064,782, forward strand.
ATAACCGATCGAGAACTCAGGCTTTAGAGATCTATATTTCTTCTCCCTAATACATTGGAAGTGTAAGCGATATTAGGGGAATATGTTTATTCGTATTACCAATATAATATTACCAACAAAGTTTATTTAACACACATATTTTTTGAAGCTATATAGTTTAGTGTATAATGGATATGTTGAAGTAACAGTTTACTTAATAAGTAATTAGCTTGCTCCACTTGAAAATATCCCTTCAGTTTAGCTGCTCAGAGCAAGCAATAAGACTCAGTTATTCTATTTTCTATTTGCAGTATTCATATTTAACAGTGCTTTAAAGTTATACATGGGAAAGAATATATAATCTCCTCTATCATTCATAGAAACCTAAAAACAACATTTTTTTTACAACACGACGTTTTCACTCTTATTAAAAAGTTTTTGTATAGTTTTAAATTGCTTCCATAAATATGAAGTTGTCATTACAACTACACTTTCGCAACGCCCGTGCGACCCTATCTCGAAAACGGTAGGTTTTATGGCTTTAAATCGCTGGACATATACGTTCCACGGGACCGTGTGTGATCTTGATGCCCGCGCCAAAATCTTTAAAAAACCGACCAGTCCCGTCTCAGCCGGCCGACTCACCACAGGAGCTTTGAAACCTACCAGTTTCTTCACTTTTACTTAAGCTTTTATTAAGAATTTAACAATATAAATTAGGATTCGTCAAATCTCCATGAAATTCCCTTTCTTTTGATACCTTACTCATAAAAATCGCTCCTGAGAACCGGAAAAGGGATCTATAGTACCGTATTATATATAGAGACGATGTTTTCATTTCTTAGTTTACCTTTCATATTTATATATTTTTTGGAATTTTTATGTTTTAGGGGCTCTGTGACTGCGAGGACAAATGGAAAACTGAAAGGAATAGGTATCCGTACCCTGGTTATATGACAATGTTGGGTTCCCATAGCGATGGATACGCTTACAAAGATACCCCTGCAAAACCAGAAACATCAAATTCTGTGGAAACATCGGATCAATCACCTGATCCAGGAAAAACTGACGGAGAAAAACTTTTATTATCTGGCATCCTAGCTTCTACTTCTAAACGTTCAGAATATGCCGAAAATGCGGATGGTGGTTCTCCGGAGACCGAGGTGACCTCAGGCGAAGAAAATGTAAGCGGTATGAGCAAGGAAGAAGACTCGCAGGAATTTTTGAGCCATGAATATCAGGATATGGTTAGGTCAGTTAATGGTTGATCGCTTCAGTTGGCACGCGATTGTGTAGATTTTACATTATACCTTGCTATTGCATCCTTCTTCTTTGATGTTTTGACGGATTTTACTAGCTTAAGACCTTATGTTTAAGATTTACTCCGTCATCAGGCAGTCATGCCAATTTTTAATTTCCACTTACAATTAGAGGTAGATTTTTAATACTAACAAAAATGTAATGTTTCCAAATATTTGATTGGCCCCATTTCAAATAATAATTATGAAACACTACTGTTTCTGAAATATAAATAGTACTGATAAATACCTTTATGATTTTAATAAATTCTACTAACATATTTTCAACAGATGAAAAGCTTTTTATTTCTATATACATACAATAAATTATTTTATCACAATTTTAAATGTTTTTTGGAATTTATCATTTATTAGGGTAAATATAAACACAGCAATTGAAATATTTTATATTTGCTGAGACAGTGGAAAACAATGCGATTCTTAATGCATTCGTAATTATAAATCAATTCAAAAATTTTTGGGTTAATTATATTTATTTGATACAAATGGCTTATAAATGGCTTTCGATGTATATCCTATAAGAGCGAAGGCATCTTATCATTGCTCAATTGACCTATTTGCCAATTATTTCCTGGCAACTGCCTTTAGTTCATAAGGAATGGTATCAAACACCAGTCATTATTCCATTTTATCGATTAATTTTATTTCATGACTTTGTTTTCATTTATGCACAAGAGAATTGCTGGATTAATTTAAAAAAAAAAAACCTTGTTTAATTTAAACTAAATTACGATTTATAAATTAATGCCATAAATCTACATTTTAAAATTAAATAATCTATGATGCAAAAGAGAAGGAAAATTATAATTGGATGATGAAGAAATTTTGATTAACATTAATCAAATCTTACAGAAGGTTTAAAAAACAAATGAAAAAATAAACTGCAAATTTATAGTTGAAATGTTAAAGTTTCCCACATGGAGGCTATCCAGTTCAAAAGTTGGGTTGAATCCAGGAGCATAATATGTATAAAGTCTAGAGGCAAGAAAAAAAAAAAAAAATCCTTGCAGCAATTGGGAATGGTAGTGTGGTTGAACGATTGATCACCAGAGAAAATTGGGAAGTGATTTCCGGGAATGGAAGGATGGAAGGAGTGGGAAGGCGGCTGTCAACACCGAATTGACACAACAGCTTATAGCCAACGAGTGGAACAACCGTTATTGTACTAAGTTGGACTCATAGTTTATAAAAATAAGATAGCTTTGACAAACTGAAACTGTTTCCATGTGGTGGACTAGCAAACATTTGTCCGAAGCAGGAGAGTAATAAATGGATTTCCATAAAGGTCAAATGACTTTTATCTAACAAGGAATGGTATCCGCATGAATAGGTTTATACTAATACCACCCATACCAATACCATCCCACCTATAACCCGTCATTAACTGAACAGCATATGAAATTAATAAAAGTAAAAACAACAGTACAATTCTGTTAAGGCAGTTATGAAAAATCAAACCTTCTAATAAGAAATACTTCATCGTATTTTGGAACAAAGTAAAATAACCAGAACGATTTGAGATGGTTTAATTTATTCTCTTGACAAGAAGTTAGTGTTATATCGCTGGTATCGTTGACAACTTTATTTCGTTTTGTCTGTGTTTACCGGCAAACAGTAAATATTTCTAGTTTGCTTATTTCAAAACATTTTAATGGAGAAGAAAAAGGCATTTGTTTGCAAAATTGTTAAAAAATATCTAATAACCCACCATATGCCCTAGTTAAGAGGCTATCGGACAATTATGTTTAAATTTATCAACGGCTGGAGCTAAACAGCATTGACATTCTAGCTAAAATGTTGTGGGTCTTATATCCAGTTTTGGGAAACAATAGAAAAACATGCCATTTATAGTTTATATAATATAGATACTATTATCTGATGAATACAATATAATATTCAACAAAAAAGAGAAAATAGTCGGACAGAAAACAATCCAATCAACCTACCATTCCATGAATGAACTGATTACAAGCAAAATACTCATTGATTTACCATTAATGACTTCAAGTAAAATTTTTTCTCTATGAGAAACAAATTATAGATTCATATTTTTAGTGTCAGAAAAGAAGTAGTGCAACTATTGTCAATATCTATATTCACAGCCACTGGCCGATTATAACTACCAAACGGTTTTTGATTTCGAAATCAAAATGAGATTTGGAATCAACCTAAAGCTATCATTATGCCAAAATGTTATGTTACCTCAATATGTTTATTTTCGAATCCTTCGAAGGATATTCGGTCAAATTTTGAATTTCCCTTATATGAAAAAAAGGGAGCTTACAGAATTTTATATTGAGGTCAATATTGCACGCATAATTTAAAAGACTCAGCTAGGCTGGGCACATAGCAGGGATGAAACAAAACGAAATCCCGAGGCGGGTGTTGGAAGAAGTAATCTACGTGGTAAGATGAGTTGGCAGACCGAATCTCAAGTGGCTGGATGGAGCAGAATATGATTACCCAGATCTATCCGCTGAAGGCTGACTAAGGAGGCCTGGTTGTAGCTCCGTAATTTCCTTCTTATTGAAAAATATGGAGGAAAATATTTATATATATATATATATATATATAAATATATCTACCTAGGACAGACAAGTATGCTGCTTGGTCCAAATGGAACTCTATGTTTTTATTATAACATCATATCGCGGAGCATACTCGAGCATTGTGATCCGTTCACAACTCTACGAGTCTAAGTAACTAATTCTTAGAGTAATTACACATATGACAATTGTTAGGAGCCAATTGTATTCGTGCGCAGAACAGTGTTCATAGTTGAAACTTTCAAAAATTTTAGAATTCACTTCGCCTATCGGAACATGGGGTAAGGGATAAGATGTTGCCTCTAGACCTTAAAGACGGCGCAATTGTATAAATGAACTAAACACTTCACAACCGGTGGAGAAGGAGACTGGTGATAATTGCACTTCACGGAGAAACCCATCGCAGCTCTAGGTTCCGTACAAATAGAATTTTTACGAACAATTATGTATCTCTGCAGAGACAATGTTTTTAAAGACAGTATTTTATTTTAGTATTTTAAAGATGATAATATGCTATCATTGCCTGGTTGCTTGCTCAAAAAGGATTGAGGATCGTGTATTCGTCACAATTTTGGATTTTAAAATACAATGAAAGTACTGCGTTGGCGTCGTGTGGAAATTCCACTCCATCCTGACTAATATGCTGGACTGAAATTGCAACAAAAATATCCACCGCCCGACGGCCAGCAGCCATCCTCCAATGGCCACTGCATCCACCCAAGTTTTTCTCGAGAACGAATTACAGAGACTTTTAGAAACGACTCTGAAATCCACCAGACGAGAGGCCGTCATCTGCAGGGTTCTTATGCCACTTGTAAATGGGCACTCGGGATGATATGTTCTGCATTTTCAGTAACATCGCAATTTATGTCAGCCCATTTTTTCCTGATACCAAATCTTCTTCGGAAGTGGACCATTATATTACCAGATACTTATATACTGTTATATTATACACCATTATATTAAAAACCGGACATACTCTCTGCAGGTAGTCTAAAACCACCGAACTGACGCCTTTAGCCCTGGCACCAAACCTCATTGGTACTTGCTTGACATCTTCATCCTAGGTGACAGAAGGAAGCAATCTTTGATAGGTATCATCTACATATTGAACAATTTTGAAATGTCACCAAAATATTTTTGTCTATATTTATGGCCAAAATCTTGAAACACCTTCCTAGGCATTGTAGGGAAATTCCATATCACTATCAACGCAGCATCAAGGCCATTTTCGCGGTCCGAATCCTTTTTCCTGACGTTCTCTTTTTCCATCCTTTTTCCAATCGTCCTTTCTACTCGGCTTTCTAGTTCATTTTGCTAGCTTACATTTCGAGTCCTACTCTATTTACCAGACATCTTACGATCCTTGGAATAATGCTCTGGGAACAAATTGTAAAAACCATATTTTGATATACTATTCTCTTCCAGGCTTTCTAGAAGGATCGGAAGAACTGAAGCCAGAGACTTCCTTCCAATAATTATCTGATATAATTAGGGTGAATTGGGATTCAGAACAGTAAAATATAGCAAAGAAATGATAGTTTAGATATGCGTAAGAAAACTTCTCAAATAGTTCCCGATAAGAAGGCAATAATGGGTAGATTGCCCGAATAAATCCAGGGCAGGGATAGACCAGGACGTCTCTGCACAACCAGCAATAAATGTCATAAAAGTCGACAAGGGTCCGAAAACCAGATGATCCTAGAAGACCAAAGATACTACAGAGCTAACCATACAAATAACAATAGGCCTTGAAAGGCAGTGGTGGAGTAAAAATCTAAAAACCCACAAGACAGCAAACCTACTACATTATTACTAAGGACGGTTATTAGTAGGCATAGGGCTAATCAGCTTTCCAATAGTGAGAGAACGGCTGTATTTCAATAACAGAAATAATCAACACTAACAATGATATTTGTGAATTTGGAGTAAAACCAACTGTTATATTTTTAAAGTAGCTATCATTATTGATTGAAAGTTATAATACGGTTTTTACTTTCCTAACCGCCAGCAGTAGTGGCTAGGTAAGGAAGGCATTGTAATCGGGTCAAATTTTAGTCATCCGGTTTTCAACAGATCTTTACGTTTCAGAGCTTCCATTGTCAAAAAACCGCATTGTCGGCCATTTGCCTATGTCTCTGTACCACGATTATTTCTTGAAGGGGTAGACCTATATTGTTGCTTTTCTGTTTTGTTTTGAAGGGATTTGCCCTTCGATGCCCGTGCACCAAATCGGATACCCAGTGCGCAATATCGGCGGCGCAATAGCCGAAAAACTTGTTTTTAATAGCTCCAAAACGGCTCTAACGATTTCGATGAAACTTGTCTTCTCCTTAAAGCTCTTTAACTTTGCATGCGTATATAGTACACCCCCAAGAAAAAAAGTACATCAGGAAAAAAAGTGATGACGAAAAGGAAATTTTATTTACACATGACTCAAAACGTGTGAATTTTATGGAAAATTCTGTACAATAACTTGAAAGGTAAATAAATTATTTACAAAACAAAATAAAAACATCTATTCGAACCAGTGTTAGCCAAGATACGGCGTATTGAACTTTATAATTTAAACAAAAGTTTTCTGCTCATGCGTTCTCATGGAAACGCGTTCAACAGTTTCGTTTCAGACGCTCGTTTGAAAGATAATTAAATTGCTTAAAATGCTTAATTAAAAAAAAAATCTTAAAGCTGGTTTACACAGAAGCCGGTATCAGATATAGACTCAAGTTCGTGCGGAATGCTCTCCAGTAGTTTCTCAAAGAAAATATATTTGCTAGTCCTCACAAAAGATATTTTCCGGAAGTTCTTCCGATGGAGAAGATATATTTTCATCTCTTGTTTTAATTAAGAATAAAAGAAGTTGGATTCATGAATTGAACAAGAAATGGAAGTAATCGGGTGAACACCACTAGCAGATCTAAGGGGGTGGCTTTTGGACTAAGGTCCTCCAAAATTTTTATTTTTTTTATTTTTAATGTTTGTCCATTTTTGTTACAATAAGTGATCTGAGCCAAATGATCAAACAACTAAAATATGTTATCTTTTTAAATTATAACGCATGAAAAAACAGCTTTGTTAGTGTAGGACTACAATTAAATATTTTTGTTCTCGTATTGTAACTTTCAAATTAACTATTTGCGATGATTTTGCATCAAATTCGCATATTGGCTTTTATCGTACGTCGATGCCTCGCACGCTAAAGGCAAAGGTAACACATAGTTGTAATTAAACTGTTCCATAACAGTTACATTTTTCAACTTTTTCTTCACAGTACCTTGCTTAAAATAATATCAATTTTTGGTAGTACAAAGAATAAAGAAATACAATTGAGGGATTAGCGTCTATCTGAATGAATGGTTAAAAACTACTAACTTCAGCTACTAAATATAAGCATTTGTCAAGAAAAAATATTAAAAATTTTCCTCAAATACATTATTGTTTCTGTAATTATCATTACTAAAAAAAATAGAAAGAAAGGAAAAAATCTAATGACTTAAGTTTACTAAAGTTTGTGAGATATCTACATCTACAGACCTCCGTTGTTAGCCCTTCCCAAATTAAATCCTGGATCCGCTACTGGTCATCGTCACCGATTATGCAGAGAACTTGAATCATATAAAGACGTTACTTTTCACTACCTTTTAGTTTGATTTAGTAAAACCTTATTGAAAAATATGCTTAACGCAAATGGTGCCGTGTTTTAATTCCATTATCACATTATACCGGTGTGAGGAACTGGAAATCGTCACATACGTGAGTGGGGCGTCAACTCCCAGCAAATGTTTACCTGATCTGTTTTCGTGTAATCAATTCCTGGTCATTTACTTCCTCGAATATATTTTGATAACAAAAATGATAGATGTTTTACATTTAGTTTCATGCTACATACATATTTCCATAGCTTGCAAACAGCAAAAATAAATTAAAAATAATAGCAATAAATAAATAAAAGGAACAACATTTTCTAAAAATATGTAAGCCGAAAATTTATGTTTTGCAATTTTATGCAGTTTGTTTTACTGGTCTTGAAGATCTTACGGTAAACAACTATAACTCATGTTTTATTCATTTTTTAAAATGATTTTACTAGATATAGAAATGGGAATCAACAAATTAAATACAAAAATGATAATTGCTATTGAAGAAATAAATTCGAATAAATAAAACATATTTAAATAAAAGGATAATTAAAATACAAATAAAAATAGATATTAGGCGGGGGGAAGGGAGGAAGTTAAATACCCATAGGAGTTAAGTATTCAGATTCTACAATATCAAAAAAGGAACGAAATTCAAGAAAAAATAAAAGCAAGGTTAAAGGAGGAAAATGCTTGTTATTTTTCAGTACTGGATGCAGCTATATACTATATAATAAATAAATAAATATATATATATATATATATATATATATATATATATATATATATATATATATATTTATACTATATAGCTATATACAGATTACATAGCTACTATACAGTATAAATAACTGCTATATAGCATATAGACATATAATTATATACAGCTATATATACAATATAAACAAAGATTGCAAGGGTAGTATTGGCATGGAACTTTCGGGTTCGTTAAGCACTGTTAAGTTATTTATTACTTTTATTATTATTAATGATTTTTTATATCTGAAAATTAATGTCTGTTTTTAGATGGATCCGTAACAGCTTTTTCGTGCCCACCGCACATGTAGTACTGGATATCCCCTATATGCGGAACTGAACTTCATTACTGTTAAATAAATATTTATATTTTTGAACATTTTTTAAAGATATTGAACCCGAATCCCATTAAGATAAGTATAGAATCTTACTTAAAGGCAATTCAGAAGAGAGACAGAAAATATAACATATAAAACACGAAAATAATTATAATTTAAAACAGAAGAAAATCTGTAAATACACATTTCAAGGAGTAAAAGAGACAGAAGGAGAAACTTTTGAAATATTAATTGATAATGATATTCTGAAGAAACTACAATTTACTAAACTGTGTAAAATGCTTTTGGATCATAAATTTTTATAGATACCACATATTTGCCTCCATGGAGTTGAAATAAAATTATTCACACTATTCTAAATCCATCATTTCGATTACTGTAAATGGGAAAAAAATATTTTAAATATTTAAAAAAAAAAAAATTAAAGCCAATTGGTCTAAATGTTAAGAAATAACTATTTATAATGTCAATTTTTGTTATTGTTATGTCGTTTCAGCTTAAACTAAAGCCATTTCTAAGCTTCATTTCTAAAAAAACAATTTTAATTTAGCAAAATACTAAAGCATAAATCTACATCCAGTTGAATCACAAGCAATCTGAATATTTTTCATACATATTTTTAATCACAAATCAAATTTTTATGTTAAAAATTTGATTTGTGATTAAAAATTTTATGGGATAGTTCATATTTAAAAAAATGGGATATTAAAATATTTATAATAATCAATCATTCATAGATTAAAACAGGACCACACAAGTCCCCCAAAACAATTTTATTAATAAAATCCCAACAATATTTATTAAATTACATTATAAAAATCAATATGACGTTTCGGTCTTTTGATTTTTGGCCATTTATATATACAACTCTTGGAAGTACCTGTTGAACATTGAAATGTTTTTGATTTTTTTTTCTTCTAAATAAACTTGTTCCACTACAATCCATGAAGGGTCTTGGGTTCAGTACTTGGTAAGGACTATACTGTTTCTTGTTCAAAGGCTCTGCAAGGAGATGATTTGGTCGAGATCACGCTCAACCATAGAGGCTGGGTAAGCCCCAGGAGGATCTCCCCGCCCCACAGGATTGATCCACGGCTTATAACAGAATACAAAATTATTTGTCACTGCTTGTCTCGAACCCAAGAATAGGAGAATAGGATCCTTACCAATGAGCTACCCCGCTTCCAATTTTCTTCTAAAAGCAGTCATTATTTTACCAGTATGGTCAAATGGTCAAATTGGTGATACAAATTCTCATTCAAAAATACCCATAATTTTTTTTCATTATCAAACAAAAATACATCTCACTTCAATGACCCTAACAGAAAAATAAAAAAATTATTAAAATCTCTTTAAAAAATATTCAATAAATAAAAATTTACAAAAAAAGCTCGTCGAATTTATTAACATTTTTGAGATATGAAAATTTTTAATAAATTTTACAGCAGCATCACAATAATATATAAGTTACAATCGTTATTATTAAAAGAATTTTTGTTAAAATATTACATTTTAAAATATATATTGAGATTTCTTATAATTGAACTAGATGTAGAATGTTCTTTGACTGCGTTATATTTAAAAAAATATAACTTTGGAAATTATGGCTTAATTTTAAGCCGTAACGTCTTATTAATAAAAATATGACAATTACTCGAGTTTTTCTAATCAGTAGACCAATAGGCCTTAATGAAAAAAATTGTCTTCAACTTAAATTGCATTTCTTTTATTCTTCCATGCTGTTGCCTCAATACAATGATTAGTGAGGCCAAGGCTGGAGACGGTTGGAAGGTAAGGAGAACTGGGAAAGTTCTTTTAAACGACAAATCATCCAGTAACATACTTAATTACCTACATCATCATCTTCAATAATTTTACTGTACGTGTATCGGGCTTATAATTTGGATAAAATTAGTTAACTTTTTAATTTTGAGATAGAAGAAATCGTATGCCTATTTTCTATAAATAATATGTTTGCTTGTTGGTCTATATTGGACATCTCCAAAAAACCAAAAAAACTTAGGTATATATTAATAAATCGTTTAATCTACAAAGTGAGACCATAAAGTACTAAAAAGATCAAATTTGTGAAATTAAATACCATCAGCTTTAACATGATCGCTTTGTACATAGGCGTTCGCAGCATCCTTTATCAGGGGGTGCACGAACCATAGTACCGGGGGGTCTTTCCATACTCCCTAGTAGGGCGGGGGGTCCGGGGATATTCTTTACTCCTCTGGAAAATCTTTTAAAGAATACGTTGTCTAGAACTTATACTAAACATTTTTTGTGTTAAAATTAAACCAAAAATTTAATACTCTTGGGCTACAAACAAGTTTTAGTTGAAGTTTCTGAACTTAAGTCCTAAGCAAAATGTTTTTATACTAAGTTGAATCCTTAAACTTTGCATTTATCTACTGTATTGTAGGGGAACGCAATATATTTCTGAGACATTAGGAGGTGCCTGTACACCTGTGGCACGCCACCCTATCCCCATGCGCACGCCAATGGCATTGTAAATAATACAACCATTGACAAGTCATAGTTCGTCACAGTTCATCACATTTTCCTTCGGCACGAAACTTACCTTCCTGTTTACCTTAATAACCACGAAATATCGCAAACCAACATACCAACATAGTTGGGGTTGACACTAGATAGAAAGATCCCAAATGCTAAGAAAAAAACGAAAACCAACGATTGTAACTAAAACATTAAATTCTAAGAATACTTTCTAAAACTCCAGAATTACTACAGATATACTAAAACCCGTATGGAATTATACTTGCCAAAATTACTGACCCACTAAAAAGTTCATATTCAGAACATATAAACGTTCAGATAAAAAATGCATGGAGTATATTATATATATATATATATATATATATATATATATATATATATATATATATATATATATATATTTTGAAACATATTTTCACTTCACTGAGTACTTCAGCAAATTAATAAAAAAAAAAAAAAAAAAAAAAAAAAAAAAAAAAAAAAAAAAAAAATGACAAATAACATACTAGTATTAGTTTTCTTTCTTTTTTTTTTTTTTTAATAATTTGTTGAAATATCCAGTTATTTGGTGGCCTAACCCTTGGTAATATGTGCGAATTTGAATTGAAATCAATCCTGAATTGGAATAACTAGGCCACCAAATAACTGGATACTTCAACAAATTATTAAAAAAAAAAAAAAAAAAAAAAAAAAAGAAAGAAAACTAATACTACTATGTTATTAGTCTTTTTTTTATTATTATTATTTTTTTTTTATTAATTTGATGAAATATTCAGCGAAGTCTGAAAATATGTAGGATGAGGGACATCCAGTCATAAGCATGTGTGAAATATTAAGAGAAAAAATATTAAATTCACTCTGATTCCGTCGCATGACCATCTGCAGCATATGTGTTTTTCTCGACTTAATATAGGAGTTTTCTGCTAACCTAATAGAGTGTAAAAGGCGACTACAGTTGTTTTACTTGGCACTACCCGTTTTAATGTATTGAAAAACTGAAATACAGGTATCAAATTTGAATTTTTTAAGCGGGCTCATTGTTACTGCCTTTTGATACAGACAAACTAAAATCAGAAACTAAAAATAAGACGGCAACCATGCCCAGTGTACGGCATATTATTTTTTTATTAACTTACTTACCTTGAAACCCAGCTATTGAAAAATATAATAAAAAAAAACAACATAAAAAACAAAACAAAAATATAATACAAAAATAATACAATAAAGCCGATGTGATACTTTTGCATATACATATATATATATATATATATATATATATATATATATATATCCTAATCTTAAATTTCATCACAAGCGAACCAGTAAATATTCAGAATAATACATACATAAGAGTCGGGAAAAGGAACACAGCATTAGTGCACTACTGGGTTCCAGCTTGTCATTGAGATGTCATTATTCATACAATCAAAATTAGGCACAAACTTGGTATGTAGCTTAGGGCTTGTAGGATATTCTGACGCCATTATTCATTCATGGGCGATATGAAACGATAAAAAATAATTAAATGTGAAAAATAGAAAAATAGGTTTGCAATAACAAATTAGAATTTTACTCGAAAAAAACAGAATTGTTAACATTCTCACAGAAAAGAACAGTACAATATTTGTTTAATTATCTCAGTAAAAAAAAACTCAAAGGAACCAACCTATTAACCTATTTTAGTAGTAGTATTTTTTGACAATAAGTTGAACTGGAGCAAACGATTAGACACATTTTATCAGATAGGATTATAGCAGAGCACTTTTGGGAGAATCGGGAAAAGGGACAGACAGTTTTCAATGATAACTTTAAAAATAATAAACGTAAAGTACGAGCATGGGTGTAAATAGATAACACCAGGGAGGGCCTGGTACCTGCCAGCACCCTAACAAATTTTTGAAAAAGAAATACTAGGAAGTAAAAAAACAAGAAAGCTTGTTTGGTTAGCTATGGGAGTCAACCTCCAAGCACATCGGCGTAGATAGGTATCTCCGGGGAGAGGAGCAGGACTGGTCCTCCCCTGGCCCCACCTATGGACCTATAGGGCTCCCTACTAGAGAATTTGGTTAGCTTTACCGAAGAGTACGAGGGATCTATTGCACTAAAACACCTCAAAAAAAGTTAAAGATACCACGAATTTAATTAACAAATGGGATACGACATTTGAATGGTAATTATAGGCGAAAACTTAGTGGGGAGGGATGAGGAGGGCGATCGCCCCCATTAATAAAAGAGAGGGGGCGATTAAACCAATAATTTGATTTACAAAAATATAAAAAAGTACAATAAAAATCAATAACAAATAATCTACTTGAACGCTTAACATATTTTAAACTAAAACCAATTGGGAAATTAGAAAAGTCGAATAGCTGTGCTAGGCTAAGGTTTAGAAGTAAGATTACATTTGAAGTAGAATCGAATTATGTAAGTATAGATCTACCCGTCGTTCGATCTTCGTAAAAGCAGTAAATAATTCCAGGAAGAAAAGCACTGCAAATTATTACACAATAGTTTATTCTTTCCAAATAGTTAAATTTCAAAAATATCTGGTGTGCCCATTCACGCGAGCATTTAGATTGTTCCGGAAGACGTAAAGTTTTCGAGTTATCAAATAACTAAACCGGTTTTTGTATGAACATTTACAGAATACAGGCGGGCGGCGGACGGACTTATTTTTTTTTATTCGATATTTGGATTCTACTTATCTTGAAACGTAAAAGCTCAAAGTTTGAGGGGTTATTTTTTTCTTTCTTGGTAGATTACAAAGGTTCATTACAGAAAATAATAAAAAACATTAATATATAATTTTTTTGTTTTAGTCCTTTTTATGCTGATTTCAACACTTATATGCATAAATGACGAAGTTGGGGGCATATAAAATATCAAATCTGCCACAGTTTTGAAATGAAATGGCGGATTGTGATGTCGAGTTCTGAGGGTCATCCTGGGGTGACCTATGATTTTGGTGCCAAATCTCAAGAAAATCACTCCATTAGTCTTGGAGAAAAGCCGCGGAGGGCGTTCGGCGGTCAGCGGACGAACGGATTTTTTAAAAATACGATAATTGGTTTCTATGCGTCTTGAAACGTAATCAAATTTTAGGAGGTTTACATTTTTTTTTTATATCTTTACTGAGACGTAGGGGAGGCGATTGCCCCTATCCACCTTCCAATCAAAATGGAAAGTCTACGCCTTTGATAGCATACAATGAACAAACTGTACACCCATAGACAACTGTGAAATCGAACGTGACTTTGTAATAAAACATAGGATTCGACAATACCAACATTGGTGACAAGAACTAAAAGAAAAACAAACAGAAAAAGATGACGCACATACAAATATCTAATCTGGCAGTGTTAGGAATAGAGGAGTGGGGGGGGGGGGGGGTGGCTTTCGTAATAATGTGAAATAATGAAAGTACTGTCATTTTGGTAATAATATTTTCTAATAGATGAGATTATAAACTTATACTCTATATAGTTGTATCTTACTCTGGTAGGAGTTTCATTAGAAAAGAATTGTCCCAAAGGATTTTATATAGCCGTCAACATGAGTGTGATCATATCGTCATTCCCATGGTAAACTAACGAATATGAAAATCACTATCTTTCACGAAAGCCAAAAAAACAGGATCAGGAGGATATATCACCCCTCCCCCGAAATGTAAATATAATTTTCATACCCATCAACATAAGATTTGTATTTTGAGTAATATTTTTAGTAATTTTAACAATAGTTTTTGAACCAATTATCATTGTTACCCTTAAAACTTACGCCACATTTGGTGATTCAATTAATTCAGTGAATTTTGAGATATTAATTAATTTACCACTTGAAATTACTTTGAAAACGGTTCCTAAATTAATAATTAATGAAAAGTCTATCCCTGTAATTTCGCTGCTTACTTGCGGACTTTCAAAAAATCTACTTGCGGTGTTACCGTCATTAGTAGAACCAAACCTAGGTTTTGGCATATCGATTAATAATCCCATTTTCTCTTTTAATGCAAGCTAAATCATCTTTTTATTTTTCTCAAAAAAGTTTCTTACATCTTCTCCTTTGACTTGCCACGTTTGTCGAGGAAGCCTGTAAGTGATGTTAAGTAAGCATTCAAATGACCTCATTCAACAAAGGCCACATTTATAACATTTATTTTAGGTGGTAAATTATCGACCATCTCTTTATTCATAAGCTTAAAAGTAGCTCCACAAATGTAACATGCTTGTGTAGAATTTGTCCCAGTAAAAATGTTTTGCTTGAATGTCCTGGCAAAATTATGTCATAAATTTCCCAAGGTACTCCTTCATTTTATCCAAAGATTCACATAAATTATATGCGCTCACAATCCTGTCATATAAAACATCATATCTTTTATATACTGGATTGCTGCGCCAGACTTCATGCAGCTGGTAATAGGTGTTTAAATCTAAAAGCGCACGGTGAAAGGGCAGTCAGAGGCAGATAAACTAAATATCAAAATAAAAGTAATGAAACGAATTAATTTTGGTTGAATTATGAAAAAAAAATATTCAAAGATTTTTCTTAAATCAGTCCCAAAGCGGTAAATTTTCGCTCTTTTGGACAAACTGATCAGATGAACAATTCAAAAAAGACTGGAGCTTTGAGTAGTCAAAATAGAAATGAAAATTTTGGAATAACATGATCCTAATTGGCAAAGTAAATATTTACAAACCGTGCCCGTTTTTATCTTCGCTGTTTGCATTAACATTTCAATTTAATTCTTACGTTTAAACCTTTGTTTTTATTTTGAAAACATGATGTTTTCTTTTTGTTCGGAGGTTCTATTTTTTGTCTCATTCCTCTAACAATTTTTTTTAGTATTTCATTTTTGTTTTATGTTTGTTGTCACAGCGATTATCTCAGCTCGTGACACTGTGGCATTACAGACAGCGAAAAAGTTAAGGAAGATAAAACAATTGAATTACCAATAACGTACAACTTGAAACTATAATCGGCTACATAACAAACATACAAAAAGACCGGCTATAGAGGGACAACTGAGTAACAAAGGTTAAATTGCACGAATACTTATCAAATAAATAAAAACCGAGGCGTTAGGATATAAGTATGCTCAGTAACGCTTACAAAGTAACACATTTCACATAAAAACATAAACCGATCATGAGTTATTTACGAAAAGACAGACTCCCAAATTAACCGATGTTACCGATTGGAGATCCAGAATTCTAACCATATTTTATAGGAATGATGATACTCAGAAATGGAGAGGATAGGCCTTAAAAACCTAATAATAATGTCTAAGCTTCCTCACTGAAAAGTTACCAAAAGGAATAAATTGTGCGTTTGCTGCAGTACAAACCTGGAGACGCGGGAATGATTTCCGAAACTTGTGAGAAATGTTTCATTGGAATAAAAGTCTGACCGGTTGCAAAGATCCACACCATTGTCAGCCACGTGATGATAAAAGAGTAGTTAATTAAAAACGGCCCTGCCTTGAAAAACAAAATTAAGGTTGTAAGTTATCAGTTACATTTGAGCAACTGATAAGGTAGGTAGGTCTCTCTTATTCAAAATACGTTTTTTCTGTATTTTTACATACAAAAATGAGTATAAATATTCTTTTTCATGGACATTATTTCTTTCATTTCACAGAGTTGTAACATTCCTACCCTTCCCTTAATATGATTTAGTAGTTTTAATAAAATCTGGCTTAAAACATTTGTTATTTTGTGAAGCACCAGTCTCTTCTGGGCAACAATTGGAATATTCCATGTGGAATAGTCCATATCCACAGTGAGCTTGGAAGGAACGGTTAAAGAGGTAGGATCTAAGGACTAGGTATAAGGAATGGGGTAAATTCAAACTCAAATTAAACCTCTATCTAATGCTCTAAATTTAGTAAAGAAGATGTAATACCAGTAGAGTATGGAATGTGGAAGTGGGGAATGTAATGTGGAAAAAATTCAAAACATTCATCTTCAATCTGCTGGATCACCAACTAATATTCACCGATGGGTCTAAATAAAAAATATACTCGGCAGCTATTAGTATTTGTCACAGCTAATACTACACAACAATGTAAGTTTCTATCAACTTTGTAGTATCTAGACCGCAGAGATTAACGCCATCGCAATGAATCTCTGATAAGACTCTCAGAATAACTTAGCGCCCATAAGTAACCATAAATAACATGGATTCAGATCATCCAAGAATCCAACACAATTCGACTTATTATAAAGATGTATTTCAGTTTTTCGCTTTGTCATATAGGATTCAAAGGTAATGAAATGGCCGAATGAAGAAAGCTGAATGAATGTTCTTCCAGGACGAGGTAAAGCATTCGAAACAGCATCAGAACTAACAGACAACAGCCCTGTAAGCAAACTAAAGGCTATCAAGAAGGAACTGAGACCGTGAAGCATCTCCAGTCAGAGCTACCGCAGAGAAGAAGTGGTACTTATAAAAGATTGATATATTAAATAATTACCAAATAAATTCCTCCTAGATTTCAAAAGTGTAGCAATGCATTTTAGAAACGTTTTACATTAGAAGGTAAAAAGAATTTGGGATATCATTGAACGTATCGGTAGCTCTAGTTCCGCCCAAAAATGGTCCTTTTAAAAATATTTATTAAAACTCCAAAACTTAAATGATTATCCGTCTATCTTTTTTTTTAATAAATTTTTTTGTATCCCCTTTAGGAATGTTTTTCGATATTTAAAAATATATAAATAAAATGTGTTGATGACGACATGGTTTACGCCTTAATCTTAAAATAATTAAGAGTTGAGCCATGAAAAATATTTTTTTTTTTATTGAACCACAATCTGGACGAGCTAGCTTATTGCGATGGGAGAGAAGGAGTGAGGTTTTCATCACATTCCCGAAAAAAGAGGTTTTATCCATCTCTAGCCTCGATGAGAGGGGGAATACGTATCCATATTAAACATGAACACAATTTCTACAGATATCAGAATGTCTGGGTAAAGACAATTTTTTTTACCTATCAAATAATTTTTGAAAAATTAAACCTGTTTCCTTACGAAAAAAAAAAAAATGATTCGAAGAGAGCAGGAACATGTGGCCTACATCTAACGGGAAGGAGCGATTTAGCTACGTCCACATTGTTCGACTTTCGATTCGAAATGTCGAACGGAGTGTTGCTTGCGATGTCGTCTGGAAAGTGGTATAGAAAGTCGAACAGTGTGGACATAGCTTCTGGTAGAGTTGGCAGATAGAGAAGCTATCAGCGAGGCTGACCCCGGCTACGTGTGGACGTGCCATTGGAACCGAACGTGCTCCAACTGGAGCCATTGGCTGATATATAGCCCTCGTCCCGCCCCGAGCGCCATAGTATAGTCGACATGAGGTACTCCCTGACCGCCGCATTCCTTCTTGCAGCCGTCGTCCTCCCTGCTTGGGTAAGTCTTCTACGGTCTAGTGCATCTTCTTCTCAACCTGTATCAGTGATCTTACAGAGGTTCGCGGCCTCCGCCGTTTCCCAATAGTTTTATACCTCAGACATAACAGCTCTTATACCAGTTCCATATCAAACGTGTGCATTTCAAAATATAGCAATACTTGTACAGTTGATTAATTGTTTCAATCACAATAGCCATGCATCGGATAACTTAATTACAAATTATCAAGTGCATCAGAATGGAAACCTATCTTAGAAGTGTCCTTGCATATGCTACTTACTTACCGCAGGGCAATCATTTACAAGAGACATGCGTAATAATTCTTATGTCTAAGAGACATGCATAACAATGTATTTTATAGCTATTGGTTTAAGTATCAAAATCTTTTTTATCTTCAAGCTATCATATCTTCAAGTCGGGTTCATTGACGCCTCTAATCCAAGTCTAGAAAAATGTGAAAGAAAATTTCGATTTCATAATAAATATTTTTTAAACGTAATAGAGAGATAATTTGACGGAAAATGGAAGCACGACGTAATCACAAAAAAAAAAAAAAAAAAGAAAAGAGAAAGAGCCTAAAACCGCTGAGAAAGCTGGAATAGAAAATTGATGAAACATCATTGGACTGATGAAAACCAACTGGGTACAATAGCCTCTGCACTTAAGATAAACAGCATTATTTGGTGGATAGTCTCAGCATTATCACTCATAACAGTTTTGTGTTTACATTTATAAGGCGAAGAGGCTTTGACAAAGGTTGATAGTTTTACTGATACGGGCGATAGCAAACTAATAGTAATCTGACAACCCAGAGATACATAATATTTATCTGAAACAAAAGCTACGTGTCAGCAATCATAATGAAATGATAAAAAACTCCAGTGAGCTGACCATGATTATTGCGTAATCCGCTTTAGCCAAACCCTTTGTAAAATTTTGGATTGTGTGTCAAAAAGAATTAATAAGCAGAATATTTTATTTTTACTTTTAATAAAAATACATTTTAGTAAACCGTTATGATTATTTTTGAATCAATACAATAAAAAATTATAAAACATACCTGCTAGCCACGTATACGGGACTTCAGTCACTGAATGTAATAGAAAATGTAATAAATAGTTTCAAATCGTACTATTACAACAGTTTAAGATAATTAAAATCAAAT
The DNA here is from genome assembly GCA_948150685.1 of Rhaphigaster nebulosa. Classification (NCBI taxonomy): domain Eukaryota; kingdom Metazoa; phylum Arthropoda; class Insecta; order Hemiptera; family Pentatomidae; genus Rhaphigaster; species Rhaphigaster nebulosa. The sequence goes on from OX411307.1 coordinate 23,084,452, forward strand.
TTAATATTACATATAAGTTATTTGAGTAAACAATGTAAACTATACATCCCCGAAGTTTCATCGGTTAGCACCTTCCATTTGAATAAAGATATGATGAGCTTTAGTATACTATATTTAAATTTTGTATCACTAACTAAAGCATCATTACAAATATATAATTTTTGAGTGATTCATTCAATGAAAATCGCTATTGTTGCTTTAGTATAAACCCAGAATCTAAAATGAATTTTCCATTTCTATATTTCAAACTAATTTTCAAGTTACCCAACTACATAGAAATAAAAATCAAAATTGCATATCAATGATTTATTTATATCTGTTCGATACATTTTAGTAGGTACACATAAGAGAGGGTCAAAATTTAGTTAGAAGCGATGTGAATGATATGGGGAGGGGAGGGGGAGGGGATAGTAGAAGTTAGTCAGCCATAAGCTATTTATATCCTCCTTTAATGATGATGCCTGTAGCCTTTATGTAGTGAGGAAAAAGAAAAACAAATTTTTTTTCATGATGCATCTTTTGGTTTTCCCTGTTGTTCCTCCTATCATTTCCTTCCATGAAAAACAGAATGGAGACAATGATCTGTTGCAGCAACAATACAAGCTGAACAGTCAAATTTTATATTTTTTAATGAAAAAATATCTTGAATACATGAGTTTAATTCAGTTACAACTAATCAGTCTTTACTCATATTTTAAAAAATTAAGATTAATTGAAACTAAAATACACTGGAAGCAGCTTTATTGCGACTGGTGTATGGTTCAGATCTGGAAATCTAAAAATATTTGTCAATTAGTTCAGTAGACTTATGATATAATGCAATTATACACAATAATTCTTAAATAAAAATGACAATGGAATATTAAATCAATTTTATGGTATTATTAGCTTAATCATACGTATTAAAAAAAATCACCAATAGAATCTATAACGAAATACGACTGGTTATCCAAGTAACGTATATGTTTTTATATATTCATTTATTGATATAACTTTGGCTCTTTTCAGTGTACCAGCAGGGCCGATTCAGAGAGCGCTGCGTTAACAAACCAAACCCCACCAGATAATCATCAAAGTTACGAATCATATCAAAGTCATGAATCATATGATCATAGCAGGCAAAATCCGGATTGGAAAAACTATTACCAGCAAAGCGGTCAACAACACTATGCCATGCCACAAGAACATAGTCAAGCCAGCTACCACCACGCCGGAGTACAAGCAACTCACCACCCAAACAAGGAGGAGGAAACTGCCTTAGAGAGCATCATGTTAAGACAGAAAGTGTAAGAGTTCATTATTATTATGAGTTTATTATATTTATTAAAATAATTTACTATCAAGTTAAAACATCTCTTTTCTATGATGGGGAAACCAAGCATCCGATTAAAGCATTATAAAATTATTGGCTGTTGTAACATGTAAAGCAGCTATAGCTAAGAATGAATAATGAATATTAGTCAATATGCAATGTTAAAATGTTTCATCTAGATTTCATTATACCAATTGCATGGCAATTTCTGTAATCTGTTACAGAACAAACGATGAAAATGAACAAAGAAACATCGCTTATCATCAGATGAAACAGGCTGCTCACTACCAAAGACCGAACATGATGATGAACGGCGCCCGCCCAGGCTCTCACCAGTACGCACTTCCACATAATAAGCTTGCGATGGAACAGCAGATGCAGATGCAGATGCAATTACAAAGACAGCAGCAGATGCAGATGCAGTTACAAAGACAGCAGCAGATGCAACAGATGCAGCAGATGCAGCAAATGCAGCAACGCATCGCGGCTGCCCAACATCAACCCTACATGAATCAACAACATCAAAATTTCGTCCAACCCCAGGCTCAACAGTTTGCCCAACCCCAGACTCAACAGTTTGCCCAACACCACGCTCAACAGTTTGTTCAACCCCAAGCTCAACAGTACGCTCAACATTATCAACCACCTGCGACCGCTGCCGGTGAGGCATTACATCAGTAAGTCACCCTACATTTTTAATGTTCAATATGTTACACTACATCTTTTAATGCTCAGTAAGTTACACTACATTTTTAAGTGTTTCACTTTTCCCAACCATTTTTACCCAGATAAAATATACTGACAACCTGTTATAAATTCTCTAGACTTTAGGGACCATTTATACTAATGTATACTTATTTAAAAATGTGCAGGTACGATTGGATAATGAGAAAAAAAATGACTTGTTATATGCGAAAAGCATACCAATAACAACAGAAGTCGCACATAGAATCTGACATTTACTAAAACTGCCTGCGGCAGTCCCTAATGAACATTGCCAGTATTTTAAACCAACATTTGGATATATCAGACCAGGGGTGGATTTGCTGTACTTCCACCCGCAGGCATGACAGATAATGTCACCATCCATCCGGTCCTATCTCCAAAAATAATTATTGCTTTATAGTTAAAAACTAAGTGAAAATAGTTTTTATATTTATGTGTTCTTAATTGAGCTGTTTTTTTTTATTTACAAATTCGTGTGAATTTAAAAATATATTTTCGCTCAAATTTTGACACTCCCCAAAAATTTCCGCCCCAGACGAGAGCTGTAATCAATAAATCCGTTACTGTACCAAATTCATTTTGCCAGCTTGTATTATATTAAATACAATAATTTTTTTTTAATTAATGGCACGGAAAACAATTTCATGATGATGAATTTTATCACAACGAATTTTTTTTCTGTGCCATTAATTTTTCAAAAATGTTTTCCCTGAGATGATAAGCAGTAAAAGAGAAAGATGACTGGGAGAAATAAAAATAAAACTTTTTGCAGGCTAGAGAGCTACCTGGGGAGTCGAAGAGGAGCTGGAGCAGTGAACGCTGGACGCTACCCTCAACCGTCTCAAGCAGCCGCCACCCACACCCCCACACACTATGCTGCAACCCCAGCAACCGCAGCCACACCGACCACCACCCCCCAGCCTTGGACACAGCCACAACAGCAGGCCTATTATGAAGAATACGACAATTCTCGACAAAAAGAATAAACCGGTCCGAATTACCACGAAACTCATCATAAACAAATATTCAAATCGCTTTCGGTGAGTGTTGGGCAAAATGTAATTCCAATTCCAATTACAATTTCTTACCAAATAATTAATTAATTCTAAGTAATTTGGAGTTACATGAATAAACTTACAGTAATTGGTAAGAAATTGAAATTGTAATTGCCCAACACTACTTTCGATTAGTTAATAAAATAGGTAAATAAAGAATTTTTCACATTAGTTGACCGTGAAATTTCTGAAGCTATCAGATTTTTTTTTTTTAAGTTGAACTCACGATTTATGTCTAATGAAAAATTCATAAATATGCTAGAACGGAATGACTGAAATGTACGAAGAGAACATAGCAAAAGTTATGTGTACAATAAATAAATTTGTTTGTTTTTAAATTATATTAATATAGCGCTTACCAAAATGCAATATTTCTATTCACCCTCAACGCATCAGTAACTATCTTTTTTTCAAAATAATTTTTGTTCAGGTTTTTGAAAAAAGTAGTATGGGCTATGAGAGGAAGTGCACGATTTTATACACAGAAAAAAAAAATTATGAACATTTCCAGTCAGTTTTCTAGGAAAGGTATTATCCGTTATTTTAAGATGTTTCTGTGTTAAAAAAAAAAAATAAATAAATAAAAATTACAACTAAAGTTAAGAATTGGAACTTACTGATGAAATAGAAAAATAATTTTCGTTACAAAATTAAATTTTGTGCACATTAAAAAAAAATACAAACAAACTAATAATGATTAACCATGAATTTCATTTTAAAAATAGAATGATTGCATTGTGGCAGGTTTGAACTGTTAATATTTATTGTTTATGTTTTCCAAAACATTAATTTTTTCGTTATTAAAAACAACAAAACACGTTTATGTGACGATCAAGTAAGATTTTCCCAATACGTTATTCTATCCGTTTAATTAAAGGAATATTGTAATATACTTTAGTTTGGTGTTTGGATACTATATATCAATATCATTTTCGAAATATATACCTAAAATACTGTGATAAAATTGTTTACTTTTATTGAAGAGGGGAGAGGTGAAAAAAGAAGGGGTGGCAAAATTAAGCTTGCCCCCCTTGCAAAAATCATAGTTCCGGTCCTGCCTACAGGTAATCATCGTACATAGGAACTTTTTATATTATATTATACATAAACATCCATATTATTAATAGTGGTTCTTGATAATTATATAATAATACCTTACTATAATATAGTTTTGTTTCCGGAAGTATGTAAGTATTTTCCATCATATAATATTGAAAAGCCAATTTATTTATATCTTCCTGTTATGAGCTATTATTTTTTTTTTTATTTTATTGAAAAATCATAGAAGCTCTCACACTAAAGGGCAATAGGAACTCGAATTAGTGATTTAAGAATAGAATTAAAATAGATTTTGTAGTATTTTTTTTTTAAGATTTAGAATAAATAATCCGTGTTGTAAGATCAGCAAATTAAAGACCCACTTTTTCTTTATAAAAAATAGCGGGCATGAGTGTAACAAAAAATAACAAAAACAACTCATTAACGAAAGAAGAACATAATAGTATCGTTAATTATAATCGAAAACGGATATCGAAAATATTATTAGTATCCTGAGATCTAAACATTAAAAGTTTACCAATCAAACTATTTTATGAGCTGTTATATTTTTTGGTAACTTAAGTGAAAATATTAAACATAAATTTTTAACTGGAAATTAGACAAAATATTTATATATCCATTTTACTTTTTAAGTTGGCATATTTTAGTATATTACCTACAACATTATGAGGCAATATTTTATGTAATTTTTTTAATAACTATTTCAGCATTGAAACTATAAATTTTTCAATAATTTTGAATACAAAAATAAAATAATAACCTGCGTATTATGGTAATTTATTTTAATGCTCGCAACTAATAGATAAAAAAGAAATCTAGGAACATTTTTTTTTTTCATTTATAATTATTAGGCAAGGAACATTGAGGGTACACTGTACTATATAAAATGTAATATAACTTGTTTTATGCATTGCTAATAATTAAAAAAAAATTAGTACCCAAGACAGATTCGACTGTCCTAAAGGTTTTAAGAATTTTTCATTAAAATTGGTAATATGGTTTTAACTGGAAAATAATATCTCTTTGTAGTAGCAGTAAACTTCGTAAATCCTCTTTATTCTTATGAAGGTCCTACCTACTTGTCTGTAGTATGTGACGAATAACATCGTCAGTGGGTGGTAGGGTACCTAACTTTGGAGCAATCAGAAAGGTTACACAGTCACATCGGAAAGAAAAAACTGCCATTAGTCTTACATAAGATGAGGAAAGGGAAGGCCTACGTCGTGTCGTTATACTCAACGCCGCTTCTGTTTGTGGTCTCTTCCCTACAAGCGCAATACCGGTAAAGTTTTATCAAACGAAACACATCTATAAGTAAGAAGGTTTCTGTTAATGTCTAAAATATCATTGTTGATTACTAGAAAAAATTAGCAAAAAGTATACATTGTATATACCAACGAAGCAGGGCAGGAAATGATTTTCTAGAACGCCGGCACAGACCTGTTTTGTGCTGTCTGATCTTAAAATTTATTGCGAAATAAATTTTAGGACACCCAAGTATTCGTTTCCTGATTTCTTTTTCAAAGAAAACACAATAATATAACAAAACAATTAATAAATAACCAACAACATTTGAAAAGAAATTGCGATACGTTCATTTATAAAAGAATGGCTGTAAAACAAATCTAGTAATTTTATGAACAGTCTGCAAAACCATTAACGACGAGACATTTTGGTTTTTGATATGTTAAAAAAACTGTCTCCAAAAATTAAAGGGATCAGTGATTTCGGTGATCTTTCTATTATCTCTTCCATTTACCAATATATATATATATATATATACAGCAAAACTTCAATTAATCGGCATTCGTTTATCTGTCAGCTTTTGCTAACCGTTGGTGCAGTAGAACCCGAAAAAAAAGGTAGTGCTATTAACTCGTGGTGTGAATATTTCAAAGAAAAATATTAACAAAAAATTAGACAAATAATTACGTAACGCACAGTAATACAAGGAATAATTGAATAGCTTATGCACCATATTTTATTAGATAAAAATAATTTTAGAAGAAAAATTAGTTTTAAGAAAAGTCAACTATGCATTTACGTTATACGTTGGTTAATTACATTCATAGGCTCAAAATCTGGGAATTATTTTTCAACAGGATGTAAAGGAATAAGAATTAAAAGTGAATTCTAAGAAAATTATAAACTAATAAATTTTAGAGAAAATTACTGATTATTTTCAAGCTCAATAATCACTTTAAAACCGTAAATTATAACTTGAATATTCCTTAAATACATAATATTATTTATTTTCTACTGTAAATATTTTGTAGTTATTAAATAAAAATTGTTTTTATATTGCAAATGTGTTTAATTTATGTGTATACCCTAATAAGAGTCAATTGATCGCTATTTATAGGATAAGGTATTTTTCTAATTGCATTTATGTCATCCGTCTATTCGCTTAACCTTCAAGTCCTTAGACCCGGCGATGACAATTATATATATATATATATATATATATATATATATATATATATATATATATATATATATATATATATATATATATATATATATATATATATATAATAAGTATGACAAAATAACTCTAAATACACCCCAATGAGCTAAAATCCTTTTAATAGAAATTCCTATCAGATTCAACGAGGCGGAATCTCTTCTTCGTTGCCTAGATTCTGTACCTATCATCTAGTTGGCATAGCGTAGGCTACACGGTCCTCCCAGGTCATCACAGTCCTGTCAACTCATTTTCTCATGTCCAAGCTCCTTTCCGATCAAATATTTACACGAATCTGTTTCGTAATTTCGATGTTTTATAAAGTTAGTGCACGCATAATAAAATGATGAGTACATTTCCTCCAGAAAGGACTCAGTATTGTTTCTTTAATCAAATAGAACAATGTTTCAATTATCAGACAGGCCAACTATGAAAAATAGTTTTTATAAAACTATATCATGGCACTCGAGGCGTGGTTTGGCGAGAGATGTTATATCAGATGACTTATAATAACCCAAATTGCTGACTTCTAGGGACCGGCTTGCAGAGCTAAATGTTTGAGGCAAGGAATAGCTTGGGAGCGCGCAACTTGCATCGAGATTAGGTGGCATCTGTATTCGGAACCGGTGGCGTCCGGTGAGCTACCACCATCGCCTAGCTAACCAGCAACCAACGGTTTGCCTGTATAATGCATAAGTCCTCATAGTTCATTCAGTTAGAATAGTTTGGTAACCTACGGGGATAACTCATCCCATATGCGTAAATTGGAGTAGGTTAGGGCGTTAAACACCAAAAGAAAAAAGTTTATCCAGATTATTATTGAGTCTTGGTAGCTACAACACGAATTCTGTGGGGTAGATTAGAACAAAATTAAATTTATAAAACAAATGATGAAATAATTGAGATATCTTGTGTAAAAACTGTACAATTAAAATTAAGATAAGGATTAAATAGAGGATGTCGTAAAGTAAGCTAGGCAGAATGATATGGGCACTAAATCCGACGAAATCTGTTTATTTAGTCACAGATTTATTCTGTGAATGTTCACCTCATTCACTCAAATGTTCACCTCATTTTTTTTTTTTTTAAATTTAAAGCAAATTAATTTAAAGTAAAATTTATGTTCACTTAACTGTTTGTTAAGCGTGCGACTGCGCACACTCGTCCTCTTCCCTGCTTGATTCGAATATATCCTGTTTGAACCGCCATGCTCAATGAAGCACATGCTAAAGTTAATACCGCTGGCTAAATCCTATTTAATTCATCTTATGAAGTTGCCATTTTGTTTCTTTTTGTTATGCTACGAATTTTTGATTTGTCGGTACGCTGAACAGGATGGATACTAGGGCAAACTGCTATCTCTCAGGGGTAAGAAACTTAGATTTTTAATTTCCATTTTGCATTTTGGCTAATTTGTATCCGGTTTTGATTACACTGGTTTCCCATGCCCTTTGTATTAAACCGCCGGTCTGCAAGATTGAAGGTAAGACATTTATTTTTTTATTTTCTTTTAATGTATTTTTTTATTTTATTTTAAATTATGTTTTCACACCTGTATACAGTCCACTTAACTAAACATATAGGGCTTTTGGTAGAATATTATCCAAAAAGAGTTAAAGCCAGTCCACTTTAATTTTAAAATTTTATATTTAAACAACGGATGGCCCTGTAAATTAATGGGTTTATGATTTAGGTAAGAACAATAGTTAGTAGTTTTGTTGTATGCTCCAAAAAGAATAAAAATGAAATACTTTTGAGCTTAATTACAATGTTTAAAGTTTGAAAACTACAATAAAAATAAACTTTATCATGGTTCAAATTGTATCCGAAGACTAAATACAACGGAATAAATAAACTTGAAATCAAGCAAAACGAGTATAATCAAATACATAGTAATAAATAATAAATATATTAATTACAGAAAACCGTCAACGCAAGAACCAAGGACGTGTCGGTTAGGTGAATAGACGCATGACAGAAATATCATTTAGAAAAACACCTTGAAACCGATAGACTAATTCAAACAGAACACCATATAAACAATATACGGATCCATAAAAAAATATCGCACATTGCTTCAAATGTTTACATAAAATGTTGTATTTACAGGGTCTAAATCACAACTGAGACCCGAAATAGTAGGATGGTAGAGGGAGGGTTTTATATTTTCTTAGTTTATGATTTTCTTAAAATCTTCTTTTCTCATTCTTTTTCCTTCACTTCTAATACAATAATATATATTCTAATACAATACATACAACAATAATAGTATTATTTCTAATAAAATAATACCGAGATTTTGAGCCCATGAATATAATTAACTTATTTTTTATGTATTGATGATTGACCGATAAATCAAAAAGAAGATCCGGGTGGCGGCCAAGAATAAAAGTGGTAACTATTGATTAAATGCCGAGGTTTCGACACACATTGTTGGTCTATCCCTATCTTCTTTTATTTTTGACCACCACCCGAAACATCTTCATAAATAACTTACGTATGTATGTAGTTGTTTATTTTAAAATCTAATTCGATTTTCTCAATTCTCAAATTATTTTTATCTAATGAAATATGGTGCGTATGTTATGAAATTATTCTACGCATTTACTGTACGTTACGCAATACTTTTTCTACTTTTCTGTTAATATTTTCCTCAAACCATGAGTTAAAAACCCGACCTTTGTTTGGGTACAACAGAACGGACGGTTTGGAGAAACTGACGGAAAAATGAGTGACGGTTAAACGAAGTTTTACTGTACAAAATAAAACAAATAAAACTGGAATAAATTATTGAAAAAAGTTAATACCACAAATGAAAATAACCTAAATCGGTGTAACGGCCATAATTTTAGTTATAGTTTCTAATTTTAAAAGCAATGTGCAATGTTGCTAATACTCAAAAGAAAGGAAATAAGACAAATGCATGTTTGATAGATAGTAGTAAAGTAGAAAATTTCAAATTTAATTACTGTAGCTCATTAATTATGAAATTTGCAAGAGAATATGCGAGAACGAGCACACGGACGAAAAAAAAAACGAGCATAAATTTAAGTGTACAAATATTTACACTTGATAGGTGAAGTAAAAAAAAAAGATTTTCAGGCCACGGAAAATAGATGACTTCGGACAGAAATGGGTAAGAAATTCCAAAATGGGGCGGTAGGAATTATAAAGGGATTGTCAAAGGAATTGTTTTATCAGAGTTTATAAAAAATCCATTTCCGCTGAGAAAAACTTTGAGGTAAGTAATGATTTTCGCTGTTAAAGACCTTATAATAAAAAGCCCTGATCTGCTCTAAGGAAATATCCCTTCCTTAGAAGTCGCTTAGTTTTTAAGGCGAGCTTCTCTTTTTTCAAGCATTCTATTATTTATCATATAATTAGCATGATCACTAGTTATTCTGACCTCAAAGAGATTCTGCCATCATCAGACATAATAGTTTCTGTGGATCCGGAAGAAGAATATTAGACATTACATAAATAAATCTCTTGATAATTGTTATCACACATTGACATCAATGATTTGATAAAACTAATCTTTTATGATAATGAATAATATAATATGATAATTTCAAAAATAATAATAATAATAATAATAATATATATATATATATATATATATATATATATATATATATATATATATATATATATATATAGCAATGACAAGTCTGTAACTTGTTGTGAAAATTATATAACAGAAGCCTTGATTGGGTAACTACCAACAGATACCCATTACTTAGCCGAAAGGAAAATGGTTTCAAGAAACAGCTATGAGAGTTACGCACTAGTTCTATTGGATCATGTAGTCTTATCTAGTTGTCCTATAATTTGTGAGAAATGTCATCAAAGGGAGTTCCGCGTATTTCGGAAATTGTTTTTCCTTTATAATGCGTAACCTCCGTAATTAGTAATGTCATTTTGAGCAAGAGCTTGAAGCAGGGAAAGGTGGAATGCAACGAACCATGCGCAACAATCATTCCTACTCCATTACAATTGTCAATTAGTCTGCTTATTTCTATATTTAATTACTTTCACATTTGAACGCAAGGTAAATCTGCCACATCAGGGACTGCTTAGAAATTGTTTTCTATAGCTGAAAGACGTTGAATAGAAACATATTATTTATAATGACTGTTCAATCGTTTCCAAATTGACATTTCTTTTTAGAATTGTACCTAATTTAATTAGTTCTAGCCTTTTTAGTCGTATTTTCCCCTAAAATAATAAAAAATTACACTATATCGAAGGTTATCGGAGGGGGAGTGCATTTTATATCCAGTTCTAGATTGATTCTTCTATACATTACAATTTAAATTAGATTGATCCTTCTCTACCATCATGCGTACGTCAACTTATTTTATATCCGTTTCATAACCCGATGTTAGAAGGTTTCGGGAAGTTTTGCCTCCCTCCCCCTTTAAATTCTACAATGTTTAAGAGTATCAGGATGAAATTTGGGAAATTCCGATTGGGTAAACTTTTTAAAGAAAACGGTTCAAGTAAACATTGTTGAGAATTACTAGGTTGTTACAAAAATCCTTGTACAAATAGTAAAGCTTTGTTTCAGATTACATATTATAAAGATTATTGAATACTACTCTTCTCGGCCAAGTCCATTGTTTTCAATTACTTACACCCATCTTTCTGCCAGTAATGGGATTTGATGCCGGTACCACTCCTTTGGTTTTGAGGCAAAGAACTCTTCACATCCAATTTTTACTTCCTCGTAATTATCAAAGATCCAATCTTTTAAAAAATGAGCCATTGATCTAAAAAACTCATAATCTTATGGTGAAATATGTGGGTTATACGCAGGATGAGGCAAAACGTTTGCTCTTTGCAGTTCCGATAATTTTTCCTCGGCCAAACGAGAACGATGTGCAGGGGTATTGTTATATTGCAAAATGTGTGGGTTCCTGTTGACCAAACCGAAGTACTTTGTACTCAAAACTGCATTAACTCTGTCTAGCTGTTCACATTAAAGGTTTGATTCCAATGCCCGACCTTCCAGATGGTCAAAATGCAAAACGCCTTCGAAGTTCCACCAAACATAAAGCATCACTATTTTCCCAAACCGATCTTGGCGAGCCTCCGGTTTTGCAGCTTCACCTGGATGGCCATTGGGTACTGCCTACTGCTGGGCGACCTGATCTGGGTTCATCTCCAAGGCTCATATTACAATTGTTGAAGCGCCTAAACCAAAGTGCGACAATATTTCGATGGATAATTGACTCTGCTTCTTTGGCACAAATTTCTTCGGCTTCCTTCTTTGCGCTTATATCTTTTTTCCAGTAATGCCTCAAAATACCGAGAATCACGATTTTTTCTTCTGACATTGCACGTGCGTTTTAAAAATGTAAAAGACCCCATAAAGCCAGCTCGTCACAAGAAACTAAAGGATTAGTCAAAGTAAGCATTGACATAAATAGTGGAAACAAAAATATTCTTATAGGATTAATTATGAGAGTTGGGATTAAGGGTTGTGTTCATGCATAAGGACTTTTGTAACAACCCAGTAAAATCATTTTGAAATGAGTCTACTTTCATTCCAGAACACTGAGTATTAGAGTGGTAATAGTAAAAAAGGGAACAGCAAAAATTATTATTGAAAAAAATATATTTATTCGATTATTAATACTAATATTATTATTTGTGTTTGTTTAATTATTGTATCATAAAAATGCATTAAGAAAACAAATAGCCGAAAGCTTCTATCTTTTTTTCTATTTTTGATATATTTTGCTGTTCTCTTATTTACGTTCGCCAGCGTTTACACCGAAATGTTACTAGCGAAATGCTAATAAAATTTTTGTTAACATTTGGATGCTTACCGTATACACTGAATAGCGAAATTTTATTAAAATTGCTAATAACAATCTTTATAACATTTTTTGTAATTAGTATTAGTATTTTTAATCAGCAAATGTTATTTTTCATAGCACATCTTCAAAAAATGTTATTAATTGTTAATAACACGTGTTATTAGCAAATCTTCGGTGTTAACACGCCTAAATACTCAGCGCTCTGGCATGAAAGTAGAGTCATTTCAAAGTGATTTTAATTCTCTATAATGTTTAGTCGAATAGTTTTCTGAAAAAAATGCTTTCCTTCAGAGAAATTTGTAACTTGGCATGCAGATTGTGTTTTAGCGTTTTTGCGATTAGCGCCTTTGGGGCTATCAGAAAAGTGCCCCATATGAATTCGTCTTAAAATTTCATTTCCTAACAGAATCCGTAGAAATCAAAAAAATATAAATAAAAAAATAACCCATCGCATTGGAAATTACAGAGATAGAGTAGCTAGAAGTCCTCCAGGGGGCATACGCCACAAATTAAATTGCCCAATAGCTTAAACATTCTACAATTTAAAGAGATTATCCCATTTCCTGCTGCATTTGGGCACTTTAAGCGGCCCCGCTTAAGCCTAATGAGCTGAAATTCATTATGTATGTTTTCTAGGTAGACAAATAAAACAGAAGTGGAAGTAGGATTTCAATTAAAATTTTGAGATATTTAATTGTTTCTTTCGCGATTTTCAAGGTTTAGCGCACCTCTGCTGCCTCTCCCAATTGATTTAAATGGTTGAAAATTTGTATGTGAATTGAGTTGGTGTTAGAGAAGTGCCTTTTGTGGGTATACCTTTTGTTATACCATCCACCGCGGTTTTTACGGTTTTGAGCACCTCTACATCCTCTCCAAACTGAGTTAGAGAGTTGAAAATTTGTATGTGAATTGAGTTGGTGTTAGAGAAGTGCCTTTTGTGGGTATACCTTTTGTTATACCATCCACCGCGGTTTTTACGGTTATGCGCACCTCTACATCCTCTCCAAACTGAATTAGAGAGTTGAAAATTTGTATGTGAATTGAGTTGGTGTTAGAGAAGTGCCTTTTGTGGGTATACCTTTTGATATACCATCCACCGCGGTTTTTACGGTTTTGCGCACCTCTACATCCTCTCCAAACTGAGTTAGAGAGTTGAAAATTTGTATGTGAATTGAGTTGGTGTTATAGAAATGCCTTTTGGGGGCTCAACTTTTTTCTTCAACCCCCGCAATTTGATATTTGCAATTTTATATTTTAGAGACAATACGACCTTAGCGACGGAGCTCTGCTGCTCACGTTTTTTTTTTTTTTTACTTTTGTGTGTGTGCGTGTATCTATTCAATTCAAGTTATATAATAAAATATTAAATCTAATAATTAAATAATTTGAGTGGTTTTATTAATATCTGTGGGTCAGAGTGCAATTAACATTGTAAGACATGCCTGGTCTTATCGTAAACTGTTTGTAATCTTACTTTTTCGATTTTCATCAGATCCGTTTATGGTTTATACATTCAAGTATAGTTTTTAATCCATATTTACATTATAAAGTTATTTATGCGTTTATCTAATTATATAAGAACTATAGTTTAGCTCATTTCAAATTCAAAGTAAAAAAAAAAAAAAAAAAAAAAATATTTGTTATAATAGCTTCTTTTTCTTGTTATTATTTAATTTTATATTTTTAATTTTGGTATTATGTATAAATTCTTCAAGTAATTACTGCTATTTTTAATCGGCCTCCGACAGAATATATCCTGGACAGGATATTCTATTCTGGCAATACTTTTTTGTTTCTCTTTTTTTTTTTTTTTTTATACTTATTGTTTTTATGTTTTGTTTTTTAAAATAAATGCAATTGTTATTATTATCATTACTCAATCTGATATAAAATTAAAAAAATATATATATCTAGATCGTTAAATAGGACTAGTATCTTCAGTTGATTTGTTAAAATGCTCAGGGACGCAGTTTCTCTCCTCACAGCATTGCAAACAATATTAAATTCAGGTATCAAGGTGAACAAAGTGTTTTGATTTCAAATGAAGTCAAGTGAAACGTGCCCTTAGCATGAATGCACTTCTTGAATTGATATTACATGGTCTTTATTCAATTCCTTTAGCAGTTTAAATGACATAACATAATTATTATGCTGTAAAATGTAGCTTAGGAGACTACATCACATACAAAACTAATTGTGCATTTAATTCTGCCAAGATTTATTCTCTCTCGTAAGCCCACCAAACCTCCTATTTCTGCAGTCCGAAAATTTATAACAACATGGGCAAGACGCCGGTTCCTAAGGAAGCAAAGTAGACCGGGCTGTTGAGGAACGATAGGAATGTTGGGAGTGCTCCTCCAAGGTCTTCTGTTTACAGCAGGTGGGCTTCCTCTCCAGCTCAACCTCGTCCATGGTGAATACTGAATACTACCTCTCATACAAAATACCTCATGTTAATTGTTTAAATAATTATATTCCATAGGTGGAATTATGTGATGCTTTGAATGGCCAATACCATTTCAAAAGAAAAAAGAATCTGTAACAGAATAACAATAAAAATATATGTGCAAGATATATACATATATAAACTTGAAATGAAAATATGAAGATACAACGCAGAAGAACAGGTGAATCAATAGAAGAAAACTATAGCAATCAGATAAGTAACCAAGAGTAAAATAACTGAAAATGAGATTAAAGCGTATAATAAATTTTAAAATGATTTGGGCAGAACAAAATAGAGGCAGATCAAATATTGTGATACAATATTCACAAACTTATAGACAAGAGTTAGCAAATGATATTAAGAGTCATCGGCAATATCGTTGAAAGAAAAAAAAAGTTCCTAATCAAACCAAAACATCTTGAGCACAATAAAATGTTCTAAAAATTCACTGTTAAAGGTGTGAATATTCAATTTAAACAATTTCATTAAAGAGGAGATTATTTATTTATATTTTTACCCTTGAATATTGGTTAAAAAAAACAACATCACGCACTACTGTTTACCTGAAACTATATCCACATCGCTTGGACAAACTCTAAATGTATTAAATGGTTGATTAGAATAAAAAATTTTTTTTAATTTTTTGGAAAAAATTATGAATTGAATTTATGATTTGAAAAGGAGTAAAACTCGAAGCTTTTATAGATAATGGGAATTGCTTACAGAAGCGAATCTAGAGCCATACTCATTACAATTTTTATTTAACAATGAAAATAAGTAGTTTATACCGAAAAAGTTAGTCATCAGTCAGGCTCTGGTCCTTTTGATCTATTATCACTATTGATTGCCATACATACGAAGATTACCAATTTTAAGTTCATTCATGGCTTAGTAGGACGTAAAAAAACTTCTTCTATTGATGAAACCTAAAACGGATTTCAGTTAAATAAAATTAAACACTTGATAGCTTGAAACATTGATGCAAACTTCCCAGCAATCGGCAAAATGAAAAATTTGGAAAATAGGATCGTCATAAATTCACCGATAAATAATCATCAACGTTTTATACTGAAAGTAACAGGCATTTGGAAAAATAACTAGAACTTGGATACCAGGCTGCCACATCAGCCCTACATTTTTAGACATCTGGTCCAATTCACAACCGAAACAAAAAAAAAAAAAAAAATAATAATAATAACGTAAGTGCTTATATTTTTTATATGTAGATTTTTTTTTAAACAAATGTATTTAAATTTTCAAATATTACAATCAGTTTTGATCAAAACGTTCTAAAAAATAATTTTTTGGAATTTTTTTAATAACATCTATAATTTTTCATTTTTGAATTATATTTCATTTTTTTTCGTAACAGAAATGAGGCCTGGACTCCGTATTATTTCTTAATACATCGTTGTGATACCGATACAAATCTACCTTTCTTTGAGAAAATCGTGACCTCACGACAAAAAATGAATCACAATGATTAAGAAACGCTAGAAATATTACGTTAAAGAATCATCAACCGTTAAGTATAAAATAAAATCAAACAAAGCGAAATAAAATGGCAAAGTAAACCCAAAGTATTTCAAGAATTATTTCTTGGGTAGGTTTTAAAACGCAGTACATACATTGCGTTAAATTAATATATATATATATATATATATATATATATATATATATATATATATATATATATATATATATATATATATATCTCAGATAAAATTTTCTTTTTCAAGTGTGAAATTCTACTCTGCTACCTACTATCATTAACCCAGGTATGCACCAGCTCGTCAAGATAGGTTATCTATCACTATCTGTCACTATTGCTTATTAGCCTTTAAGGTGCAATACATACTTTTAATTTTATTTAGACAAGGATGAGCCTATTTGAACTTAATTATCTCATTGAATATAAAATGCACTCTTTATTGCTTCCAGTTACCTTAAGACCACAGATTTTAATCATTTCACTTTGTTGAGATCTATATTCTTGTGTATATATATATATATATATATATATATATATTTTTATTCCTGAAGATGGCTCACATGTTTGGATCGAAACGTCGCCTTACATAATTAAATGATTACTGACTGATTTCCTTATTATTAATTACCCAAGATAATATATATTGCATAGTGAATATTTCTTGCAAGTCTCAAAAAGTGATCAGGATTTATATGAAAATAAAATTAATATAGTTTTAGGGATATTTACACCAGAAAATGCAAGCGATTAAATAAAGTACAGACATGACCTGAAGGCATAGAGGGAAAGAACATCTTATTTTCTTACTTTATTACTTTTGAAATTTTTATTAGAAGATTTTTTTTTTCTTTTTTGATTATTACCAATGTCGATTTTTTCGGCATGCAAATCGTTTACATGGTATGGACGCAGCGGAACAGCAGTGTCGTTGAAGCCTTATAGTTAATAAATCACTATCACAAAGTAATGCCTTCAATCAGTTTAATTACAGTTTTTACTCAGCTCTAAGCCACCATATTTTTTCGTTGTTGTTCTAATCTGCACTGCAACTGGTTGATTTACGTACAACCTTCTCGCTCAGTGTCATATTGATTTCATACAAGTATCTCCTTGTGGCAAAAAGGACCATGCTTAGGTGTCCATCCTCTCCAACGGCGATGGCGCAAGTCTCCCCCTTTTCAAGACACTTAATTACCCCAAAATGATACCAATAATTTTATTGTATAATTTGTAGCTTATATAATTTTCAGCAAAAAAACAACAACAAACAAACGTTGTATTACTTCTTAGCGCCTGTCAGACAGGGTTGCCATTCGTGCCATTAGATAACCAACCAAACTTGCCAAGCTAAAAGTTTTGCACTATCACACGTACGTGTGGCTCGGAAGCTTTAAACACCAATTAGCCATATAAACTGAAATAGTTTAAATGTCTGCTTAAAAACGGCAAGTGAAAGTAGAATCATAAAAATTGAAGTTTATTTAACTTGCTGCGTATCTGTTACATGTTATTTTTTCCATTTTCAATGGTTTGAAAGACCCTCAAAATTGAAACCCCATGAGAATATGGTTCCTTCCAAAAATGAATAAAACCGTAAAAATGTACCACCCTCCCAAAAAAAAAAAAAAAAAATTGTTAGCGCGACTTGCGCCATGCTACCCTCTTCTGGGCACCCCTATTAAGAAGGTTACTATATATAGATATATGCAAACATAGTAAGAAATTTTCATTTAATTTTCTTATCAGACTTTTTATAAATAAGTGACCTTATTAGTCCTTCTTGCCAAACTCTAACGGCTACCTAGAGGTTGCCGATCTTCCCAGAAATACCAGAATTCATTTAGCGGGACCCTCATGAATGAGAACTTAACGTTGAGGACAGAATCAAACCCATACCGCTCCAAACTGGCGCTCAGAGACCCCCCCCCCTCCCCTACATCCTCGGACATAAGGTATTGTTATTACAACCTTGACAAGAAAAAAAAATATACATATATATTTTCTCATCGAAGTAAGTTCCTTGAAACATAAAGACTAAGATTTAATAAAAAAAATTCCAACAAACGCAACAAAATAGAAGAATTATGTCAGAAAGAAAGTTTAATGATAATAATTATAGATTTCATTAGTCGGATAAAATCGATTACATCCAAGGAATATGAAGCATGAAACTAAGCGAATCTTTATTCGATTTAGCAGATTTTAATCAAGTAGACCACGTTGTGACGGTTATGGCTTTGTACCTTACGAAATCTCTGTGGGCTGGTGACAAAGACACTAATGCGGAAGTCGTAAAATGTAACATCGATTTCCAGTCTTTAATGGCTGTCATGTTATTAATTTCATTACAGAGAAAGGAAAAGTTTTAAACAAAAGTAAACCATATCTAACGCAATATTCTACCATATGTGAATCGATGATACAGATAAATTGTATTAGGTATAACGTGGATATATCAGTACGGTCTTAGGCAAGAATAACTTGGGCACATACTTTAAAATGAAGTAGTGTTTCGGCCAATGATGGACCTTCTCTGCCTGTGAATCGTAGTTACGATTGATGATTCAGGCTTACAAGAGAAAATAATTTTTTAGTGCCTAGGATTTTGGATCTGATTTTAGCTATATTTGGGGCGCTGGATCTAAATATGAAATCAGTTTTTTTTTCTATCAGCTCTACATTTTGAGATAAGTATGAAAAAAAGAAGTAAAATCGCCTGCTTGACTCAGGCCACTTCCTTCCTGCTTGACTTAAGCTACTTCCTTCCTGCTTGACCAGGCTGGGAATCCTCCCTTCGTCACTGAAAATCCCCCCCATCCATCATTTCAACGCTTCAACTAAATTTGAGGTCAGTTTGTGAGTTTTAGCCGTGCAGGATAGATCGAAGTTGATAAAAAATGAGTTCAAGTAGAAGAAGTAGTGTTAATCATCCTGATGTTTTGCTACATATATGGAGAATACACATTAAAGATAACATAAAGACTGTTAGTGACCTTATAAGATACTTTGGCGTTAAGGTTGGTGATCAGGATAAATCCTGGGCACCGCATCAGGTTTGTAAAACTTATACAGAACATTTAAGCCAATGAACTAGCGAGAAAAGAAAAAGTTTAAAATTCGGTGTACCTATGGTTTGGAGAGAACCCAAAAACAACATCGATGACGTTATTTCTGTCTAGTAAATATTACTGGAATCAATCGAAAGAACCGTATCAGGTGGACTTATCCCGATTTAGTGTCTGCAAGACGCCCGGTCCCTCGCTCAGAGGAAGTACCAATCCCAGCATTTCACCATCTTCCAGAGCTTTTTGAGGACGAATGCAAGGACAATCACCGTTCTGATACTAATGAAGGTGACAGCGATTATGAGGGGATATCAATACCTCAACGTATAACAATTCCTCGACGGTTCAACCAGAATGAGTTAAATGATCTGGTCAGAGATCTTAGCCTATCAAAAGAACCTTCTGAATTGCTGGCTTCCCGGTTGAACGACAAAAATTTACTGGAAAAGGGAACCAAAATTATTTTTTACCGTACAAGAGAAAAGGGTCTGCTAGCATTCTTCTCTCAAGAAGAAAATATATTGTATTTTGTCAAGATATTAGAGGACCCCTGGAAAAAATTAGTCTTCCTGAATATTTTCTAGACGATTGGAAGAATTATTGATAGCTCAAAGCGGAGTTTGAATGCGTTCTTCTTCGCAATGGGTACAAATATGGTTCAATACCAATTGCTCATTTTGGACAAAAAATGGAGAAGAACCAGAACATCTTCTACAAAATCATCAAAGGGATGAGGAAAGAAAGGCCGAAAACCCTCAAAGGAATCAACGATAAAGATGAAAACATTATATTGCAGGAATAAGATATAATGGAAAGATGGAGGGAGTATTTCATGGACCTAGGAGAGGCGTTAGTTCGGATGCGACCCGGAATTCGGTGGACTATCCAGATGAAGATTTTATCAGTAAAGAAGAAATACAGGAAGCAATCTTCAAGATAAAGCTTGGGAAGTCCGGAGGACTGGATGAAATAACCCCCGAAAAGATGCGGTACATGGGCAGCAAAGGTGAAGAAATATTCTTTCATATGTTGAATCTGGTATGGCATAAGAAAAGGATACAGAATAGATAGCTGTGGTTGTGCCAATTTATAAGAAGGGAGACCATAGGGAGTGCAATAACCACCGAGGCATATCCCTGCTCAGTGTGCCTAGCAAGCACTACTCCAGAATTCTAAAAACAAGAATTAGAAAAGTCATCGACTGCCAGATCGGAGAGGAGCAGTATGGGTTTAGAAACTTGAGAAGTACACAGGACCTGATTTTCACCTTGAGGCAGGTCATAGAAAAGTCCATCGAGGAAGGGAAAGAGCTTTCGGTCTGCTTTGTGGATCTGGAAAAGGCCTTCGAAAGAATAAGAAAGGAGGATATAGAGCGAGAGCTATCTGAAAGACAAGTAGATGCCGGCACGATCTTGGCCGTTTCGAATTAGAAGTCTCTTTCGCAAGACACGAAGAATTGTAAGGACTAGCAACTCCAACTCTAAGGAGTTCGAGACCTTGTAGGGAATACATCAGGGATGCAGTTTGAGTCCCCTACTCTTTATATTGGTCCTGGGTCGGGCGCCGAGGAGGGCTAAATCCAGGTTGAGTATCTTCCAGCTGAGATATAGGAACTGTCAGCCTAATTTCTATACAACGCTCGCATTTGCCGAAGATCTCGTCATATTCGCTGCTAAAGACAGGGATCTACAACATAATGTACATATCATGCAAGAAGAGCAGTCAAGCTTTAATGTACACAGTGGCCACACCAAATATCCTTGTTTTTTGTGCCTCTGGGATAGCAGAGACAAAACACACCACTGGGTTAGACAAGAGTGGCCTAAGAGAGAAGACATGGTCGTTAGAGAAAATAATCATCTATCCACCACTGCATATTAAGCTGGGCCTTATGAAGCAATTTGTAAAGTATCTTGATAAGGATCCATCATACTTTGCATTTATAGGGAGAAAAATGCCTCACTTGAGTAAGGAAAAAATTAAAGCAGGAATATTTAACGGTCCAGAAATAAGAAAATTCATTAAGGACCAAGCCTTCGTAAATTCCATCAATGAGACTGAGTGAAAATCCTAGATTTCATTTGTTGCAGTCGTCGGAAATTTTCTGGGCCAACGAAAAGCGGAAAACCATGTTGAACTAGTAAACGATATGCTTAAAAATTTCAAATCCCTTGGGTGCAATATGAGTATTAAGGTCACACTATTTACACAGCCACCTGGACTATTTTCCTGAATATTTAAGAGACAGCATTGAGGAGCAAGATGAAAGATTTCATCGAGATATTAAAATTATGGAGGACCGCTATCAAGGCAGATGGGATACGCACATGATGGCAGATTATTGCTGGAGTTTACAAAGGTCTTGAAAAAGGAGCTTCCGAAGTGTTTAGTGACTAGTTGGTGCCATCGATGACTTGGTATTATCTTTGTATATATAATAATGTAAATATTTTATAATAATAGTTGTACGATATAATGATATTTGTAAAAAATAACAATATTTGTGTAATTTAATAATTAAAATTTCATGTTTAATTTTTAGATTTGATTCATCGATTTGAACTAGTATAACGTAAAACGTACATTTCACTAAAACGTTATATCTTAGAAATTTGACCTCCTAGGCAAAAACTAATGCCATATTTGAATTCAGGACACCAAATTCATGCATTGATTGTAGAATTTATTCATGATCTTAGTCGGATTATTAGATTGGAATTGAATGAAAACATTTACTAAAAGGTATGAATTTATTTTGTCAATTAATACAGAGTCTTAGAAAAGGAAATTGAACAATGGATAACTCAATGTCCTAATTATTTTTTTTTTCAATGTCATAATGTCTTTTGTTTCATTCCATTAAACTATTACTACCATCATTCATTTTTTTAGTCCCATTACTTCTTATTGCTATCACTTTTTTTATTATTGTTGGAAATTATTCAAAAACACCATATTACAGTTGAGTTAAGCTCACAGATTTATAATTTCTAGGAAAGATTAATATATCGCCATGCTACTTTATAGTAAATATTTATTTATTAAAAACTCACCTTTCGGCATTCCACAAGGACCTTTGGTGTTGAAGTTACCCAGGAAATCTAGGTCATACTTCCTGGCTGGAGGGAAGGTAAGAGAGATGTGGGTGTATCCGGTTGACAGAAGACAGAACAGGACTGCTGCCGCCAACATCCTGCAAATAAGTATCTAGTAATTAGTTCTTGCCAAGCTCAAGAAGCGAATGCTATGAAAATTAAGGTAAATCTGAGAAGTGCCTTGAAAAATAATATATCAAAACAGTTGTTATATTTAGGTTGTTACTGGGGTAGGCACAATATCTATGTCTTTTACCCCTTTTATTTGATTTGATTATTACAGGCAGTCCAAGACTGAGGTGATGTTTGCCTACGCACAAATACATTATCCTTTTTGTATCTAAAAGCTCTCATGTTATTAATTTGATAACAAAAAAACGAAACCTTATAAACAGTAAACCTCGACACAGTAAATAAAACAGTTTACTAAATTTTTCTTATCTCCTATAGTTTATATTTCTATTTTAAAATTATAATTATGCAGATATTATAATTTTCCTTTTCAAGGCTAAGGAAATAAGATACGAAAATAATTAAACATAATGGTGTTATGATAGAGGAAAATGAAGTCAGATTACAGGGAGGAAATGTACCAAAACTAATATAGAATACATAAATAAAAAATTATAGACGTATTTTATTCTAAGTTGTATAAAACTGGAAACATAAATATATCGCTACCTTGGAAGAAGCGATTACTCAAAAATTAACGATTTTCCAATTTTTGTTTAATCATAATCAACGAAATGATTATTTTTTATATTTAAGAGAACTACAAAATATATTCATCGTGTGACCGCTGGGGAGCAATTGTTTTTTAAGCAAAACTGTGAAAAAATTAAGGCCTAAAGATATGTTTGTAATAAAAAAATACCTTACACATGTTACATTCAAGAATTTACTAGGAAATAGGTTCAAGAAGCTATTTACATAATCGTAAGAAAACCTGTAATAATCATTTGGAATTCTATGAGGAAAACTTCTAGCGGCGTGCCGTTTTCTTCAAAGTACCTGCAGCTTTTGAAGTTGTTAACGTCCACATAATGGTATAGAAGGATCAATCTAATTAGGGATTGATAAATAATTTGCCACTTCTTTGGAGTTTCGCCGGTCTTCTTCCAAGGTAGTGATATATTACATGTAATGGTAGGAAGTGGAGCGGGGAGAGTGGTTAAAGATGCGAAAGAAAATAAATTAGAAAATTAGCAACGTTTAATAAAAAACAAAAACACTAGATAAAATGGCGAATATTAAAGAGAAGTATAAAAAATAAAGGTTTAAAAAAAGATAAAAGAATATAAAAACTGTACCAAAATCCGTTCAAACTATGTGTATGCTAAAATTATTTTTTTTTTGCAGTCGGAGCAACTTACCGAAATATGAAAAACAATATTACTGTGAGTGGTATTTATTACTATGAGTGATATTTATTACTATGAGTGATATTTATTACTATGAGTGATATTTATTACTATGAGTGATATTTATTACTATGGGTGATATTTATTACTATGAGTGATATTTATTACTATGAGTGATATTTATTACTATGAGTGATATTTATTATTATGAGAAAATCGAACGAATCTTATTTTTCGCCTGATTTGGAATAGAACAAATTGATTGTGTCGGGACCAATCTCGCTGTCGTTATTGAAACTTGTTCTAGTCTAGAGAGCATTGTTCTTCTCCATATCGTGTCTACAAAAAATGATACTGTTCAGTTATTTCAGATTTACTGGGATCATTCTAAGCAGTGAATAAAAGAAATAGATGAAAAGCTGTCGAGTTCGGAATCAAGATGGAAAATAATCACATATCCTCCATGGCCGAGGATGCAAACGGGTAATTGACAGTGATTTAAATTATTTGAGTAAATGACGTTTAACTGCATTACAGTAGAGGAAAAAATAGAAAAAAATAAAACAACAAAATTTATAAATTTATGAAACTTTGGTCATAACTACTGGCCATGGAAGTAGGAATAGAAATCTGAAGAGTCCGCCCAAATTTCCAGACGTCAATCCTCCCAAATAGTTTTTCAATTGCTCCAGCGTTAAATAGACAAAATTCCCTGTAATATAGTTTGGCTTAACTAAATCTCAGCCCCCTGTTGGACTTCTGATACCCCTCTTTTATGAAAACTTCTACTTTTATTAAGCTTTATTTTCGTATAAAGGAAGTACAGGTTTCTTTTGGAATTGATCTAGAATTAGATCCTGATTTGCCAAAACGTGTGGTGTGGAATTAGGTTTCCCCAACAAAGAATGAAATTTATTAAATTCACTTTATTTCTAGTCAATAAAATAACACGGAAGTACAGAATAAAAGCTACTTCGTGAAATAAAACAAAACTTTACTAATAAAAAATATCTGTAATATCTGTAAATTCAACAAAAAACGTGCGTGACACATTAAAAAAAAAAAACTTAAATTTTCTGCTTTTTGTTTGGGTTCGGACCATGGGCCAACATGAAATGTTTTGTAGCTCTTGAGGTCTATTATCATATCTTTAAATATTTCCCCATAACTTGCGGGACACCCTTTATATAGTTCAGCTATAAAATGTGATTTGTTTATGTTTTTACCTAAAATAAGTAAAAACTTCTTATATTGACTAAAAAATAAAATCAAACTAAGAAACGATATCTTACTCGACTTAATTTGTGCAAATTATTTTGTGAATATCCCACCCTTCATTTCGACCCCATCCCCTCCCCAATCCCAGGGGTATTGCCCGAAATATGGGTGGACTCTGCAGATCTTGATTTATACTACCAAGACGATACTATGACCGAAGTTTCCTGAATGTACAAATTTCGTAGTTTATTTGGTCGATTTGGGCCCATTTTTCCTATAATATTGAAACATAAAACGAATATAATAATTGTAATATTTAATTAACAGATGTAAAATAAATAAATATATGACAGAAAAATGTCATTTAACTCTGATTCCAATTTATATTGACTTTGAGGAATGCTTTATGCCGTGACACTACATGTTCTAAATGCAAATATGTTCTGTTCAATGGAGAAGAAGTTTTTTTTTTTTTTTCACACTGAAAATGTTACTTATGCCAAGTCGCCCTCTTTCTCATGATAACTAAAACCGCATGTTTTACATTAAAAACAAGGCGTAGCTAAGTCTCGTTATGCTCTGGTTGTAAGCAAGTTAGTTGCACTGAAGGAAAATGCTAAAAAAGTGAATATTCTTTTTTAACAGGGAATATTATATATAAACCTATTATTTCAATTCTAGAGTAATGATACTTGTTATTTATGTTTTCAGCCATTTCTAATGCAAACATAATTATTTTCAACCTTGGTTAGTTTCATTCAAAAAGGGTCTTTCACTAAAGTCGTCAAGATAAATAAAGCTTTTTTATTCAGAAAGAGTTCATCAATTATATTGATCTATGTCTAAAACGGATTATATTAGAAAATGATAGCTGATTTTTCAACTCATAGTTTATTAATAAGAATCTCACTTTGACAAGTGCCCTACCGTGAAACGAAGCACGTACCAGTTGAAGGCAATTTAAGAAAGAAAAAAAATCGAGTAATATTTGATGTAGTAGTAATGTGTATTCCCTTCAATGGCTCCTTGCCTGAAATATGAATAAGTATAACCAGAACATAAAAAAAAATAAAAAATGTAAGGGTCAAAAATTGTTCTATAGAGGACACTTGACAATTTAAATAAGGACATTAAAACAAATGAACGAAATATTAATATCATAAATGTCATTTTTATTTTGAATTAATACAAACATGAGATAAAAATAACAATACAAAGTCATGTTTTATTTGGCAATGGAGCTTCTGGTGTTGAGAAGTGAATTTATGACTGCTGGTTCATACTTGGATAACGTCTTACAACCAATATCTGATGGTAACCTCTCATCCGATATCTTCCATATCAAGGTCCATTACTGGTTTATTGGAGGCCCCTTTTATGAAAATACTATCGATTCTAACAATGTACGCTGTTGCATCGATTTATTTTAACTTTTCCGACATTAAATTCAATTATTATTAATTAATGTATGATAAACTCAAGGTTGGAAAGTTCTTTTTTATCATTTTACAACTGTGTTTGCTTTAAGCGATATTAATAGTAAACGGAAATGCGCATGCTCGATCGAATATCCTATAACAAATTAGGAATTTGCGTTCTTAAAAACCTGATAAACGATCCATGTGCCGAAAAATCCTGTAAAAGTAATAATTAATCGATTTTTTTGGAAAATTCATAATTTGCATCTTCGAAAACCAATGCGCGCTATATCGATTAAAATGCACCTCCTATACCCAAATAATCAAGCGTAATACCGAAGATATCCGAAAAGTTTAAATAAATCAATCCACGACCGCGTAATCCTTAAATTCATAGTATTTTCCAAAACTACGTCCCTGATAACATAAAAATAGACCTTACGATCGATGAAATGCGAAAAGATTGAATAAATAGATATGGGAGAGCGCGATCATAAAATCGATAGTATTTTCATAAAAAGGGCCTCCGATAATGCAATAATGTAGAACTCCATATAGAAGATATCCGAAAAGTTAATAATAATTAATTCAACTAAATTTTCATCAGCAACATTCGTATTGTTCAACTCATCGAAATCAGCACCGATTAAACTAAATCATCTACACAGCTCCACAGAGCAACCCATTCCTCTTCTTTTTCTGAACATGAAGAGTCTCGAGTCTTTCTTCTCTTTGTCCTCTTTGGGTAAGTTTCCTGGGTTTTTTGTTCGGCTTATCTTTTTTTTAAGTACCTCATTTTCTTTTTTTTTTCTTTATTCGCTCTAGGGCTCTTTCTTTCTTCTGCCTCAATAATTTATATTTTTTTTGTTTGTGGTATCCCTGCCTTACATCATAAATTATCACACAAGGAATTTTATCCTTTTTTAAACTAGATTTTATTTTTTATAGTGAATGACATATCGAATTGCTTGATAACAGGGAAGGTTCTACTGGCCTACTAGCCCACAAATATTTCTAATTAAACACAAATGAAGTTTTATACCAGTTCTAGTAGTTGAAATATTTAGTTCTAAAACTTGACACCACCAGTCAACTACTGGTTCTGATCAAGGAATTCGAAGTTGACCAAGTCAGTTAGCCCATTTTTATTGAATTATAACTTTTAAAATGCAATGAGGTAGATAATTAAATTTATATTCAGTTTATTAGTATAGTGTCAACTACTGGAAGAAAATGCCTTTTGGTGAACCAGCAATTGACATGCTTTTATTGGAGGTTCCAATGATAAAATAAGACCAAAATAACAAGAAGTAGTAATTGACAAACATCAAACAGTATTTTCATTTAAAAAGGGTTAATTATCACTAATAATTGTATAATAATAAGAATAATATATTAAACAAACTAATTAGCAAATTAAAACTATTTGCTAGACTCTAATTTTACTAACCATAACTTGTAAGAGTAAAGAATTTTTGGGCAGTAAACTATTGTTGCCTTTACCCTAATTGGTCAAAAAATTAAGATTAAATTTTTTTTTTAAACAAAAAAGTAACCTGTTATCAGTGAGTAAAGGGACAGCGATTAACCTAAATAGGCAAATTTAAAGGCTTCTTCTATAAAATTTCACCTTTTCGGACAGTGGCACTCTTCTTCCTAAAGAACGATATATTGTCATATAAACGCAAATCAATTTCCTTTTAAAAATAAAAATCATTGAGGAAAAATTATGCTTTCTTTTTGTTGTATAGAAAATGAGTCTATCTAATATTCGTGCCTGAAGTACCGAAACGCACTAAAAATGCCGAAGTTAACAGAATGGTTGTATGACTGGTAACCTGTCAGTAGTAACGTGAGATACAACTAGATGCATGTTAAAGTTTAACAGATTAATATGTTGAACGAATAAAATAATTCATATAAATAATATAGTTTAAATAGAATGACCGTATTTTTTTTTAAATAATGAATGAGCAGTATAAATTTGATTTTGTGTAAGAAAGAGGATCTGTAATAATAAAGAGTTTGGCTTTTTTTCAATAACCCTTCGGGATACAATAGGGAAAAGATATACAAGCTAAATTGATTCACTACAGTCAAAGAAGGCAATAAGTTTAGAAAGTAGTCGGAGAAAGAGAAATGCCTCATACAATGTGGCTATGTGGGATAGACACGTTCCTGTCTATGAGATATTGCGTCTTGATCCTTCCAGTTTGCGATATCTATTTTTTTTTTTCCCAAAACAGTTTCATAAAGATATCAGGGTAGCTCTAGTGACATATGTACATCTAAAAAAATAAAAAATATTAGTCCATTATTTAATTCTCCATTATTACTGCGTACCGCGTACTACTAGCTACTGCGTACGGAATAGATTTCAATCAGTAATGCAAGGAGAATTAATATAAGGAAAAAAATAACACGTTTGTTAAAAGTCGCGTTCGTCATTTCGGTGATTTCCGTTTTTTTTTTTAAGTATCTTTTTTATAATTCTTTTGTTATTGTTGTAAGATTAATTTGCTTAATTTTTTTTCTCACGGAACGGCCTTAGAGACCACGCGAATATCATTATTTTCACTTCCCCTCACACCCCTTCTCTCCTTCTTTCTTTCTTCCCACCTTTTCCTCATTCTTTCCGATTGTTCTTTCCTTCTTTCTTCGGTCCACGCCACTCCTTTTCTCGCATCTCTCTCTCCCACAAGGACCTTAATTTCTTTTAGTCTTATTCAGTCTTATTTATAAAATGTTGAGCACTATCATCTCTGTAGCTAATATAATATGCTAGCTAATATAATGTGCTATGATAATGTGGGACCGTTGACATACCTTGTGTTATTATTTAAATTTTTCTAGCTTGAATCAGCTCTAAAATTGTCAAAGGTTTCTTTTATCAATGTTCATGAAAATGACCTGATAAAAGTACTTGAAAAAAACAAGGGATTCTACAGTTTCTAGTCAGATTATCATCCATTAATCGTAGCCATTCCGCATTTTCATTGTTCCCTTCAAAAGAAAAAATTATGTTTTCCATTTCGGAACGTATAAGCTACGTTTATGAATTTATATAAAATTATCAGTGGAAGAGCCCATCTCAAGGAGGGTTGAAAATATACAAAAAAATAATATTTATTTATTCCACTTAGTTTCACTAAAAAACATTGGAAACAGATATCAGCAAACAATATCTGCAAGATCCTAAAATACAAAATAACTTAATACATGAAGTTATAAACTTCTTTTTTCTTTTCTTTTTTTTCCCTCATCCCTCAAAATGAGAAATAAGTAGCAAGAATTAATAAACGTTAAGCTAATAAAATATGTGTTGTGAACTTCCTTCCACGGGTATGAAGTTACCATGACAACGATTACGAAAAGCAACGAAGACAAGCTTTTTATTACATAGAAGTATGAATAAACTTTTAAAATTTAACTTTATAAAACATTTTAATCGCTGTTTCGGCTATATTAAACTTTCTGACAATCCTAGAATTTTTTTATTTAGATTATTACAATCACACGACTTGATGAGTTACGGGGATGTCCCATATACGAGTAAATTTATATATTTATGCCGCTACATTTAGCGGCTCCCTTTAGATCAAATCACCTGAAATTCGGTATGCATGGTTGTTTTCTGGGCAGAGCAGTACCATTGATGCAGGGATAAATTTCAGTCAAAATTTCGGCATCTATGCGATATGAATCGGTTTTTCGCACTTCCAAACCGAGTTACAGGGTCGAAAGTTTGTATGAAGTGCCTTTTGGGATCTTAACTTTTTTAAAGTCATGAAATACCCGTCATTTTGGTATTTTCAATTTTGTATTTTAATTATTATTAAAGATAATTTAAAATACTTTATTGACGGAGCTCAGGTCATACTGCTGCACACACTTTTTTTTTCATTTAAAATATAATTTAATCGACTCACAATTACTGGAATTTTCGAAAATCGATCGAGGGATTTGGTCGTAATCCAGTAACAAAGACAGAAAGACAAACGAAATACCAACTTGTCGAGTTGAAACAGGACCTCACTTAAGCTCGGTCTACTAAAAGAGTAAGTAATGTTACTATAGTCAATAATTTTAAACACACACATCGATATATATATATATATATATATATATATATATATATATATAATCGTTGTTGCCACCGCGAAACTTCCTATGCGTCAAATACATGATTTTAAAGGACGAATGAAAAACTGATTTATAAGCAATGTTATAAAATATAATTTTATAGACTAATTAGAAATATTATAACATGGTAGCTAAAAACTGCGAAACCATCTATGCAAAGACTGTCTTGGAAATGTTACATGGCTAATGCCTAACGGTAATTGTTGCCAATGCGATTAACACTAACAATAAGAGGAGGATTCTTTTTAATCAATTTAAATTATGTTACGATTTTGTAACATATGAGTGCGTTGATTACATTAATTACAGTAAATTGAAGGTTTTTACTTTTCTGGGAAGATTTTTAAATTCTTGGTCAACTTTTTTCAATTTTTTCGTCATTTAAAAACTGGATTATTAAATGGTGTAGTCATAATAGAGTTGGTTTCAACTTTAAATTGAAAAGCGCAAGAAATAAGGTACTTTGATGTTTTTATTTGTTTCGAAGATAAATACAAACGGAAAAAATCAAAAAGAACATTAATTGCATCATATAATAATAAGAATAAGCATTGGATCGGTCTTATGTGACTTTATTATGAAAATCTTCAATTTTACAGTAAATAACAAATAGTGACCAACCAGTCGCAAATATATTATTATTTCAAACACTATCCATCTCAATTCTAGTTCTTACAGCGTTTTCTTCTTACTTCCTTCAGAAGTAAAGAACAAAGTTTCTTCTTGAAGTTGGGCTTCTTCAAGGCACACTTCGGAAGGTACAACAGTAAACCTATTTCCTATTACTGATGTCACTCAGCATCTATTCAGAAAATTCAGTTATCAAAATCGATATTTCATCTTCGATTAGTCGAATATTTTATCGTACAACATACCTGACTGGAAATATGACTTATAAGAAATATATAGTGAATGATTAGCTGATAAATACATTTCCGATAAAAGGAACGGACTATCTGTCTCTCTGATGAATTACCTAGAAACAGTGGACGAAATCTTAGGAAGAAGACAATATGTCCCCAGGAGAAAAAAATCCAGAAAAACTGAAATAATAACCCAGAGAAGAAGCTTAAAAACTAAAGAAATGGACCATGTTCCAAAAGTAAATAATTTAAAAATACCTGAGGGCTTCAATAAAAAATAACTCGGTTGGATAGGCCGGGATAGATTTTGCAGCAATATGTTGTAATCCAAAGAATTTCGATTACATGACCTTTGATCAGAGCAAGGCCAGCAGAGAGTGGATGTACACCATAACCCGGCCCACATAGCGGCTCCCTATGGTCCTTCCACCCTATAATACATTCACTTAAAATCAGAATTTTTAACCTTTTTTAAACAGGGTGTTAGATGGGTTCCCGCTAGATTCTAACATCGTTTCAGTTTTCCTTGCTTTTTTAAGGTGTCAGCTATCGAAATACTACCATATCACACACAAGCAAGAAATTATTATTATTATTATTAAAAAATAATTTATTTACGGTTCGATTTTAAAGGATAATACATAAATTAATTTTGAAACTGGGACGTTAACTAATTCGATTGCGGAGTTGCCGTACGCTGTGGTACAGTTAACATCAACAGAGTTGGTTTTTTGATGATCCAATATCTTCCTTAACTTGAAATTTGTTATATAGAGAGAAAAAGGAAAACGGCTAGAATAAAAAATTTTGAAAACATGTATTGAGCGGTTTTCATTAATGATTTTGTATAATTTAGAGTGAAAATTGGAGTAACGGGAATAATAATTTGTAAACAGTGCTTCGTGCGGACATGCGCTGATTATCTCTTTATACTATTAAAATAACTATCTTCAATGATCTTCTAATTTGATTTATATTTCTTTTGCATTTCAAACCTGAGTCTTTTATTAGGAGTAAATGATGAAGGAGTTGAAAGTGATAGAAGTAATTTAAAAAGCCACAAGAATTTCCAAATTTGTAAATTGTGATTTGTAATTGAAGTATTTTGAGAGTTTTAAGATGAGCAAGCTAACAAACAACTTGGTTACATTTTTTCAATAAAATCAGGTGTTCAGTTCAAAACGGCGTTTCAACACGTCAATGAATCCAATAGTAATTGGTTTCGTGAGAGCTAAAATCAGATGGATTGATAAAATAAACAAAAATATCACAAAGATACAGAGGCAGACGTCGGATCAGGCTGAGGCGGCGAAGTATCTAAAAGGTCTGTAAAGTCTATAGAAACAAATAATATACACGGGGAATACCTTCTCAACTCGGAACCTCCTTCCTCGTGTACAGAATCACACTCAACCTAAAATATGCCGGATTCAGTTGGATGCCTTGACACTACTACCTCCTACCCAAAAATGAATTTAGCTGAAAAATTTCTATCCCGCATCTGAAAGGATTGTGCCAGAGTATCCAACTCAATCCATCATTCATCATTCGAGAAATTTGACCTTATATTGAGAACCATTAAGTTTCAAGTGACCAACCTTCAGTTTACAGATGATCATACGGTCATATCATCATATAAGTTTTCTCTCCAAACAGAAATAAGAATGTAACGCTCCTTCCTGACAGAACAAGTTTATTTGGATCAGAATCATGGACGGTGACAAAAGCATAAGCAAATAAATTACTGTCTCTAGAGAACGATTTTAGGAGAAGAAGCTGTGCGATATCCAGGTTGCAGAGGAATCCGAAATAAGTAATAGAGTAAAGGCTTAAGCAAATATTCTCAGTGAAATTAGGTAAAGAAGATTGATATGGTACGAACACGGCATGTGAATGGAAGAAACTTGTTGGCCCTTCCGAATACTTAAGTATTGCCCGGAGAAGAGAAAAAAACAAGTGAGAGCTCGGAAACTCTCGATAGAGAACGACAGAGAAAATATGACGGATAGAGGTCTGACAGAGTCGATATATATATATATATATATACTCTAAATAAATACATAAATAGCTCATCCACGATAAAATTGTATTTATATATTTCTAAATATCGACTATAGTAGAGATAATAATAAGAATAATAATAACAATCCAAATAACGGAATATATATAGATATATATTGCAAAGGTATAAAAATATTCAATCCTTCTTGTGAATTAAGATTTCCTTTAGCATCTTAAGTATCATTAGACAACACGAGTACGTAACAGACAAGCTTCTTTCAATGTTTTCATCTTTCAACTTTCAAGACTTGTGATTACGCTCTTTATACAGAATAACATTTCAATTAACTACTCGAACGCGAACACAGGTTGATCTTCAATACGATCCATTTAAGTAACACCTGTTACACTCAAGATACATAACAAACATCAGGTCGGGAAGATCCACTGTTACTACTTCAAGCCACATTATGCCTCAGGCTTAGAATCTAATGGGGTGAAATCAGTGTTGCTTTATACGGCAAGGGAATTGTTCTCCTTAGCTTCCTAATGGTGTTTTCCAGGCAATCGGTTTAATAACTTTTCCTCCTTTAATATTAAAAACATTAACAATCGAAGATCTAGGGCACAAAGAAGCATTGCAGAAGTATTATGGGACATGGAATACAAATTGGAACCAAACCCTTCCCTCAGAATATAGGCGAATAATGAAATTCAAAAGAGAGATTCTGCCATAATTTATGAGATTCTGTCATTTGGTGCTTGGGATTAAATTTAAATAACTTAACACAGGGTTCAGCAACATATTACCTTCCAAGTAATATCGAGCGGCTTCCTCTACTTCTTCTATGGATATAACAAAAATGGGCAGTAGATTTTTTTATCTCTATTCTGAATATATATATATATATATATATATATATATATATATATATATATATATATATATATATATATATATTTATTTATATCATAAGCGTGCGCTCGGAGGGTGTCATAGGTGCACAGGCATCTGCTAATAAGTCAGTATTATTATATATTTTTTGTAGGCCTTGATTGTCAAATTTTTCGTTTAATTTTAGCACAAAAATTGTTTAAAAAACGTTTTAGACAGCGGATCTTTTAAAAAAAGTTTTCCTGGGGAGTAATAAATATCCCCGGACCCCTTGCCCGACTGAGTAGTATGGAAGGATCCTCCCGACACTATGGTTAGTGCACCCCCTACTAAAGGATGCTGCGCAGGCCGATGATGAGGAGGATTATGAGACCCATGATCAAATGGTGAGGAGAAATTAAAGGGATAAAAGACATACAATTGTAAAAAGTTCCTGTCATCTCCTTAAAACTGTACCTCACATTCCAACCCTGTTCCTAAACAATAATCCCATACAATTCTACCCAACCATCAAAAACCTTGGAATCACTTTGACCAAACCTTGCCCTGAAAAAAAACATGTTTCCGATATCTCCGGCCGTACCTTTTCCACCATAAAGCGACTCAATTATCTTCGTCACCTATTCCCATTTGAAACTCGAAAACTTCTAGTTACCTCCTTAATAATTTCTCACTTTCACTACTGCCTTAGAAAACAGAGTTACTAGAAAATCCTTAAATTTTAACAATAACGAGCCTCATCCTTAACGAGTACATTACGTTAAGTCGTTAAAAATGAGCTAGTTGAATGGTTAGATCGCCCATCTAAAGTACTCATACTTATTAACAAAGTTCTTATTATCAACATAGGACAAAGCGGTTAGGTGACTCCCCTAAATTTTCTTCTTCGTTCGCAAGGACATTCGTTAAATTTTCCCAAAATCTTTAATGTAGGATGGGTTCGAATTGTATTCCGAAAACTTCTTATCTTTAACGTATTTTGAATCACTCGCCGTTAAAATATCTGTTAAACCTTAAAAAGGATACTTTTAGAAACGGATCTCACCATCAGACTACAAAAATATTGTGCAATGTGAAAAGATAATACTTAGCAGGTGAAATATGCTGATGCTGAAGTTTTTGTAACTTTCTCTTCCAATCACAAGATAAGCGAAGTAACCGAGGGTATAAAGAAGATAAGAGTCGAGATAATGGAGTACCTGAATGCTGATGGCATACCTCAGGGTCCATTACTGACTATTTCAAGCAGTTGTGCAACATTGTTTTGGCCAAGGAAGAAGGGAAAGGGAAACGTGCTGACCCGGAAAGAGGAAGTTCAAATGATATTCGATAGGTTTTTATTAAAGAGATATTGACAGTAATGATAGGGACATCGGGGACGGAACATTTCACCAAAGGGTTCTTTAAAAAAGTGAAGACAGACCAGGATGTTTGTTGGAGTGAAATTCCTCCCCACTGATCATGGCATACATATCTAAGAATACCCGGCCAACCATCATTTAAACAATATTGAAATACAGACATTGCATACTATATTGAACAACAGGAACATTAATTAAGGTCATTACTGGTAATGCCATTTGTGATATAATGTGGAGCGTTAATGAATTTACGAAGGGTTTCGTATTGCAAGGATTGAATACGGGATGAATAATTTAATAGTTGAGTGGTACACCAAAATTCAATTCTGTAGATCAAACAGGTCTCATTATAGTCAAGTAGATGAGTTTCTTGTTATAAATCGGAAGTTTAGATCGTTTGTCAGGCAATGTTGATGTGGTTTGATACAACGAGCAGTTTCAATCTTGTACGAGGATTCCAATGTTAAGCCATGGTCAATATTATTTCAATATCGAATTTCGTCAAAATATTGAGCGTTCGAGGGGTATAATATAACAATAATATTGATACGTATGATATATATACCACATTCAATAATATTGCTTCAATAACATTGACTCAATAATATTGACGTGTAAGGGGGACTTTAGTCTCTTGTCCAGATTGACTAGACGTGCCATATAACGTTTGCCATATATGGTTTATAACGTAGCCATATAACCATTAAAGCCCGGGCCATATAACGCAAGTGGTAATATTCACGCGGGGCATATCACATTTAAAAAATTTCTTAAAATTATATTTTATAGTGAGAATTCAGGAATATGGAGAGGATTATTAAAAAATATCATGCAATTAAATGAATTTAAGGTAAGAATTGATAATATTTCTGTATAATTGTCCTATTTTCCTTTTGTTTCAGAGGGCCACAAAACACTACGCAGTTTCCAGTTTGACTCCCTTTATATTAGATAGGCGAAGCAACATCAGTTCTACCGAGATAAGCGGAAAGTTATTACAGGATACTATTATTTGATTATGAATTTATTAAAATGATTAAAACTTATAATTTTAATAAATACAATTTTTAATAATTCAAATTCTTTATTATATTGTATAAAAGAATTATATTATTTCATTTTTATTTTAGGTAATTTTTGTGAAGTAATTTCTTCCAGTATCCTTATTCTTTTATTAGAATTTTAATTACATCATTATCGCCAACGTTTCGAGCCATTTTCTCATCTTCAGGACAAATCTCTGTATTATTTATAGAACAATATAATTAGAATTCAGATAAATTGTTTAAAATATGCTCAAAATTTAACAATTATATATTAATTTACAATTATACTAGTCTAATTTCTTGTCTATCCATGTCTTTTAGCACTATTTACAATTAGAAACCTCTAAAAAATTAATAACTAGAAATATAAAACATGAAATTAACACAGTGTAATGTGCAATCATAATTTTGATTATGAAAATACAACAATACTGAATAGTTAAATCAACCAAAAATAGATTAATTGAAGCATATTACAAAGAGCATAAAGTATCTGTTAATTTTAAAACTGACACGATAAACCTAAATACCCATTATGCAGATATAATCAATAAACTTAACAGAATATAAATCAGGTAAATTGAATGATGCCACATATAATATTTATTAATAAAATAATCAATGTTTAATTAGTTGTTATGAATAATAACTAGAGATTTATAGGAGAGGGAATTGTAATAGATAAATTGAGATCAGTACAATGCAAATTTCTAATAATGTGCATTGTGAAAATTAAAACAAAATATGAAAACTCTTCTTATAAGTTTTAATAAATGAAATAGTGGCAGTTAAAATTAAGACGAAATAATAGTAATTATGAAAAAAAGAGTGTATAATATTGTGAATAGTAAATTAATTTTATTTTGCTAAGTGTTGATCAAGTGAGGAAATACCCCGAAATGTTGGCAATAATAGTTTGTAGATAATTCTAATAAAAGAATAAGAATACAGCAAGAAATTATTTCCACAAAAATCAACTAAAATAAAAGTAATGACATTTTGAATTAATGTTGTTATGACTCATTTAAAGGATCCAAAATACCCAATTTTAGAAATAATAATAATCGTACCTATATATGTAATACTAATATAAATTCGAATAATATTCATAAGGCTAACTATGCAAGAAAAAATAGTTGAATTAAAAACAAAAACCAACAACATTGATTTATTTAAAAAAAAAAAAGTTTGATGAAAAAGGAGCATTTAAATAATAGTGGGACTAATAATATAAAGCAGGTTTTAAGGTCAAGTAGCAATTAAAGTATATTTCTTGTGTGAGATGCTAAGACAAAGGAAATAAGTAACGCTTGTTATTCAGCAGCGTAAATTATTAGCGTTAGTACACTAATTAACAAACTATTGGGTCGTGATGGTGGGGAGAGGAGAGTGAGGTATCCTCCTACTTTAGCTCTCCTTTCAAGTTTCAACTCACTTTTCTTTTTCTTTTTTTTTAAAGTGTAATAATTTTAAGATTTAATAATTATTCAAAACAATTGCCGCCTAAAGTCGGGAACAAATATACCTATATCTTGGTATTTATATGTGTGTGTATATATAACATATAATATAGTGACAAGTAAATAAGAATGTATTATACGTACATTATTTTCAAAAAAAGAATAGACGCAATATATTAGTTATTCAAAATAAGATTCGCCCAAGCGGCATCTTTTATTAGAATTAAATTTTGAGGATTGAAATTTTTTTTGAAGTTTTAAAACCTATACCATTACAACCCATGGAGAGTCATGGATTCATTACTTGTTTCTAAGCCAACGGTTGTGCAAGAAGGTGATTTGGGCGAGGTCACGCTCAACCGCCAGGTTTTCCCCCCGATTATGGGCATCCAATTTATTGAGGCTGGGTGAACCACATGAAGGTCTCCTGACAGGGTCAACCGACGGCTGATAACAGAATAAATTATCTGTCACAGTCGAATCCGGGACTAGGAGAACAGGAGATGCCTCACCACCGAGCTACCCAGCTCCGTTTTGGAAAAAAATAAAATTAACGATCACAGACGTTCAAAAATGTATGTGCATTTTTTTTTTTTTTTTTTTAACTTTTCAAAATATAAATTTAATTTTAGCATTTTCAAATAAAAAATGTGTTCATCGGCATTTACTAAAGACAAGTATTAAACTATACTAATGTGTAGTATGAACGTACATGCAAACGAATAGATAATGATGTTTTTTATTATTCGATAAAGTTACTTCTAACGTCTTTCTTTTGTGAAAATGTTTGTTTGATTTATAAAAAAAATATTTCATTGACAGAAAGTGAATTGGTGATAACAATTCAAAGTTCCTGGAATAATTCCATAAATAGAGATTTAAGGTACATTAAAGTTGAATTTACTGAGGTTCACTTGTACAATAATTATTCAAAAATATTGGTATGACTATGATTCATAAGGCACTTACTCTATTTGGAATCAACGATTCGTTCCTCCTGGCTTACCTAAACAATAAGAAATAAATGTAACGTAAATAAAACAAGGACTAAAAAATATAATTTTAATGCAATATAGCAGAAATAATAACTTATAAAATAACAATACATCTATGTATATTTTGAATTAAAATAAACTAACCAATTCTTCCAATTCCGTAATTCCATCATGATCCAAATCTTCATGGCCTAATACAATATTCCCATCTATGTTTTAATGGAGCCCTATGACATTTTCCCATAGGTTTAGCGCTGATTCTCTTATTGATTCGTTCGATCTTCGACCCGATAGTTTTACCAGAATTAGTTCTACGATCAACGATACCTTCGCCATAATTGAAAATATTTTACAAATATTTATTATACTATATTATTTATTTTTTAATTTCCACTTTATCAGTACGGTATCCACTCACACGGTATCAGTTTTACAAATTATAATTTGTGCATATGGCATAAGTTTTATTTTTTTCCATCGTAATTATTTTGATAAAAATACTTCCATTGTATGTCTTCTAGAAACCAATTACTTCCACTCTTGTCTTGTTTATTTTTTATTTAATAGTTTAATCATTCATGAACAGTTATATATGGCCGATTCTGAAAAAAAATAAAAACAAATAGAATGCAAGTGAAATTTGATCATCAAGTAGTATAATCGAGTATAATCAAATGTGCGTTACATCAGAACAAAATATATATATATATATATATATATATATATATATATATATATATATATATATATATATATATATATATATATAAGCCTTAAAAAAAAACAAAATAAAGGACGGAAATCCCCCTATTTTTCGAACATTACTTATTTTACGAAAGTGTTACTCATCCATTGTACTAAGACTTTGCATATGTTTAGAAATATAGAAAATATTTTGTGGGAGTTAATTATTATACCAACGAAGTTTCTGAAAGGATGAAGGCACATTAAATATTTTAATTGAAATGATCAGAAAATTTTGAAATGTAAACTGGGTGTAAGGATTTTAGGGCTAAAACAACTGAAACAATAATTTTTATAACAAATTTAAAAGAAATACAAAATGTTTCAACATAGCGTATTATGATACTTATTGTTTTTTTATTCTTTTTGATAATTATCACAACAACAAAATGTTTTAAGGATATCATTTACCGAAAGTCATAGGCAGGCCATCCAACTGTTTATATTCATTGATCCCAGAAACTATTTATTTAAATCTAGTAATAATATATATATATATATATATATATATATATATATATATATATATATATATATATACGATATAGTATAAATATATTATATTTAATGATCAAAATATCATAATTTTAATTAATGTAGCTGTTGGATCCACTATGTTAAATTTAATATTCAGCAACATCACAAAAAAAATAAATTCGAATTTAAATTACACTGTATTCAGTGTGCCATTTTAATTGCCATTTAATCTCATATATCTGATATGAGATTAAGTATCTGCGACGAAAAAAAAAACATAATTATATTTTACTTTCTGTAATTTTCATTTTATTTTACCAGACATATTTAATCTACGAACTCTTA
Source organism: Rhaphigaster nebulosa (assembly GCA_948150685.1). Classification (NCBI taxonomy): domain Eukaryota; kingdom Metazoa; phylum Arthropoda; class Insecta; order Hemiptera; family Pentatomidae; genus Rhaphigaster; species Rhaphigaster nebulosa. The sequence continues at coordinate 23,125,318 of OX411307.1, forward strand.
ACAGCAAGTTTTTGCCCTTTAGGGCGAACATTTTTCGATAAAAAAGTATGCGTCAAATACTTTCATATCCCTAAACATGTGCAAAGTGTTTTTGTTTTTTTTTAAATCGATGAGTGTTGAGTTGAGTTGTACTTATAAGCACCACTTCTCTTTGCAAGAAGGGACGTCCTCTCCGTCCGCCTTTTGTTGTGTTGTGTTCGGTGACCTTTTCTCGGCTGGCAGTACTTCCATAAGGCGCCATTAGAACTAGTCATTAGATATTGCCTAATCTCTTATAGACCACTCCTCCAATCAAGAATTTTGACAGGATACAGAAAGCGGAATCCACTTTCTCTCGGTCGAGGAAAGCCCATTATATTTTAGAGTCGTGATTTCACTATTTCTTTGTGACCTTTGTCGTTTGGAAATCTGGAAATGTATATGCTGTTTCGTTTCTCATTTTTTATCCCTTTGTAATCCAATAGGAAAATAATCCCATGTATTCAGTTGCACGAGTAATAAATTAAACATGTGTATTGCCGCAACCCTACCACCATATACATAATTGTGTAATTCACATTTCCAGTTTGAACATCGTAAGAATCACATAACAATAAAAACAAAAAATAAATAATAATAAATAACGAACAATGGAGAGGTATAAGACTACGTACTACTAAACTAAGAAATAAGACTACACAACAGACAATATGTTTAAAATGTCTTTTTGTATTTTAATCAAATGTAACGTTCGACAGTATCACATCATTCAAGTTCAATTTCCATTGGGTGATAATGGATGCCCAGAGCACTTTTCCAATTCCTAAGCCATTGGGTGATAATGGATGCCCAGAGCACTTTTCCAATTCCTAAGCCTACTTCAAAAGAGCAAGGAAGTGCTTTCTCGCCTTGATTTTAATAATAACAAAAAAAATCATAGTTTGAGAAAAGTGCCCAGTTCTGATTGGTGTGATAAAATAAAACCATTTTATCTTTCTGGAATTGCAGTGTTTGTCATAGTCTGTCAACTTGATACCAGGGATGTATCCGTAAGTTTGAGTTGAAAATAGGTAGATACGCGATTTTCTAAAAAATAAATAAATTGTTCTTATTGAAAAATTACTATCAAGGTTCGATTGAGGTTAATGACGTTTCTTGGACGAAGGGGGATATTTAGGAACTAGTGTATCGTGTACTGGCTTCTTATGATTAGATAGTAATAATAATTATTATAGTACTGACTATTTATTATCTATTTAATGGGCCTATCTTGGTGATCTGGGATTGGAGGGAATTAGATCGCTCAGGATTACACCGGTAAAAACCTCTAAACCACGTGTCGGACATAGCCTAAACACTTTCAATTAGAAAAATACCCAAAGGGTACAACTTTACAAGAGAGGCGCGTTATCACTGGTACTCCCGATCTTACCCTAAAGCCGCCGGACTAGCACACTCTAGCGCCATTTGTGCTAACTAACTGATTTGCATTCAATTGTAACATTCGTATCCATTGCAATTATTAAAATTATTACTGCCTTAATTACAATAAATAATAATTACAATAATAATAATAATAATAAATAAATAATAATATATTAAAAATAATAATAATAATAATATTAATTAAAAATAATAATAATAAATAAATATAATAATAATAAATAATAATTACAATAAATTTAAAATTGTTAGTGCTGTCGACTTCCGGTGATCTGGGGAAGTTGTAGTAATAATTTAAAGGAGTGATAATTTAAATTACGGTAAGGACCAGACCTCAACTGAAAAGAAACTTTTGGGGTTTTGTTTATTTTATGGGCGAACGTAATGAGCGGAAGTCGAAAGCACTGATAATTATAAATAATATATAATAAAAGCAGTAATAATTTTAATAATTCCAAGTAACACGAATGTTACCATTGAATGCAAAGCAGTTAGTTAGCACAAATAGAGCTAGAGTAGGCTAGTTCGGCGACCTTCGGTAAGATCGGGAGGAATAATTGATAAGGCGCCCCTCTTGTAAACTTGTACCACCCAAAGCGCTTAGTAACAGAACAAAAGCTGTATGCCCTGATGAAAAGAAAAAAATCACTTTAGATGGCCACAGAGAGCTTAAACATTATTACATAAAACATTCCGTGACATGAAAAATAATAATTCAAATTCAAGGAATTAGAACCATTACTGGTAACGGTGTTGTTTGCAGCTGATGGGCTTAAATTGAGCTTATAACGGAAAGTGCTCGGAATGAGAGAGTAAACATAAAAAGCTAGTTTTATTCCATGAATCTCAAAAGCAGATTTTAAAAATGCTATGAAAAAAACACTTGCAAGGAGTGAAATAGAAAATTCTAATATACCCACCGAATCACTTGTACATTGCTCCTTTAGATTTTTTAGTTGCAGTCAACCCTTATTAAATATCACTTAAATTTTCGCGGTAATATTAAAAAATAGCTTCAAAGGGAACTAGATTTATTTATTGGTGGTAACTACATATGGTAGGATAGATGCTGTAGATTCTTAACAAACTTTGATTAAGTCCCACGAAAAAAAACTATACATTTAAAAAAAATAAAAATCCTCATTTAATTTCTTTACACATATTGGGTAAGTTACTAAACTCAACAATCATTCCGCCGATGAAATCCAACAACCGATTGAGTTCATCGGGGATGGACAGTGATTTACGAAACAACCTATTGATTCAAACGGAATATTTCTACTCGAAAGGTAGCAAACCCCATAGATAAACTTCATAGGTAATTTTATTCAGCAGTTTAGTTTACAATTATTTTTGTTTATGTGCTAGTCTAGCACAATTAAAAATAATATCCAATAATTGATTGTTGCCTCTAGTAAAGAACCGCTAATGCAAATAAGTGATTTAAAATCGATGTTTGAGTAGGCCGGCACAACATTTACCACGTAGTTTTTAATTATTACGTGCTCCCAATCTGCCCTCAAAAGTTCCTCTTCTGCACTACTACCCTGGAACTCACTGTAAGAAGAATCACTCTTGTACTTTCTTCCGCACGAAAGATTCCATTTCGAGACGAAATACTGTAAGAGACCCATTGTTGATTTCAAAAACAGAAATAACAGCATGGAACCGATGGGTCATCAGTAATTTAATCGTTGACTAAAGAGACGGCCAGATAGTTTCCATCCATGAGTTTAGAGACAGTCTGATGGATATACGATGTCATGGAAGAGCTAATCGGTGAACTTAGAAACTTACCCATTTATAAAATATTTAGGAATAATATGAATCTCTTTGATAATAATTCAGAGCCAATAATCGATAACCCATCGCAAGTGCTCAAGAACGTTTTCCTACAACCTTTTAAAAGCTGGATAATTGAACCATTGTTCCAAAACAAAACAAAAAAAACTTCCCCAAACGAAGAGAAAATAAACCCCGGCCTCAGGTATAAGGAAACGGTAAAAAAAAAAAAAAAAAGAAGACAAGCGATTCTTCACGGAATAGTAGAATTTTCTAGCAGACAATGAAGATCTGAATATTAGTGGACGGCTATCTGACAACAATGGGAAAAGCTTTCCTCACTCGTGCTTTTTGTTGAAAAGGTTCCAATCAGGAACTACTCAAGTCAATGATACTTATCGGTAAGTAATTACAAATTACGAATTAAAGAAAAAAAAGGTGAAAGTAGTTTATTGCTCAGTTCTAGAGACGTCGGCATGGGAGGGGTAGGGGGTATGCCATCCTTCCCCGCTAATAGCTTGAAAATCCCAAAATTTGGGAAATTTGAGAGCCTACTGCGAAATTTTGGTAAAACATTTTATTTTACTCATAAAGTATCAAAAATTTAAAATCAATACCTATATCTTTTAAGTTCAGAAATAGGGATTTTATACAAATAATGTTGCGTTTGAATAGAAAAGAAAAATATTGTTGAGAAATCCGGTCAAAATTTTTGAGAAGTTTTAGATTTTGCCTCCCACCTCCAATAAATTGTTGTACCAGTTTTCCTGCTCAGTTCTATTGAATTTTGTAGTAAACAATATGATCTTATTTATTCAATTATGTAATACAAAACCGTTATTAATGTAAAATTATTCTGGTTATTAATATACCTATTTATTATTGAATGTCAAGGCGTTATAAATGGGCAATCCAGGTTTTAAAAAATTTGTTGAATTTGCACAGGCTCTGAATTTTTTTGACATACTGAAGTTGAAAAGTTGTTAGGGGCCTTCCTTGCAGAGAAATGAGCACATATTAGTGATAATGCTTCTTCTTCCATCGGCGCGTCAACCCATTACTGGGTCCTGGCTTCCTCAAGCAGCTTCCGCCAGTTGAATCAATGAAGTGCAGCTACCCTCCAATTCCAAATTCCAAGTATGCTCCTCAAGTCTTTTCTAACACCACCCACCCAACGAAGCTTCGGGTGGCATCTAGGTCGGGTACCTGAAACCATATAGTTCTTCCTCTAGAAGTTTTTTTCGGATCTCCTAGGGCCCCATCCTGGCGACATGACCTGCCCATCGTAGCCTACTGAGCCTGGCAACTCTTGCAACATCAGGCTCATTAAGCAAAGAATTTCTTTTGAGGCTTCTCTATTTGTGTGCCTTCTCCACGTTGAGCCATTTTCCACTTAGCCATAGATACGTCGAAGAATTTTCCTCTCAAATGTCAGGAGATCCCTTTCATCGGACTTAGAGGACCTGTAAGCAAACACTGATCTGATCAGTGTCTTGTATAACTTTGTTTTTTAAGCTCTTGATATCGAGCTACTTTCTAGATGCCGACGTAGTCCAAAATAGCATCTGTTGGCTGATGCAGTGCGCCTCCTTATCTCATCCGAAACGTCATTACCTGTATTAACCTGTGATCTCAGGTACACAAACTGTTCAACTCGTTCGAATGAGTAAGGGCCAATCTGGAAAAAATCTTCGTTAGGTTCTGTAGCTTGATCAGAAATCATTTTGTTTTCGAAGTATTGATAGCAAGTCTCAGCTTCTTAGCAGCATCCTCGAGGGCAAAGAAGGCTTCTTCTATTGCAGCTTTTGATCTCCCAACAATATCGAGGCCATCCTCGATCCTACAAGCCCAGAATTTGTACCATACGATTAAAGATCGTTCCGCTGATCTGGGTCTTTGATTCTCACAGCTTTTTTGAAACCAATATTGAAGAATACACAGGCAAGGAAATTCTCTTGTCGAATGCCATTATCAGAGGTAAATCCTTCAGATAGATCCCCTTGAACACGCGCCACACACTCAATATTGCTCAACGCCCGTTTTACCAGGCGGATAAGTTTAATATGAAGGTCTTTCATCGCCTGATACAGAGGCTCACGTTGGATACTGTCTTTCACTGTTGGATAGTAATAATATATATGATATATAACAGGAGTGGACCTTCATCTTATGATAAACCTCATACATGTCCATGGAGTGCCCCTGGGGTACATAATTAAATGAACATATTAAAATTAAATTGAATTAATATGGTGACATATTCTACAATTCATTGAACACAAATATTAAGTATTTTATAAGTTACGAATATATTTAAAACAATAGTATTGTGTATAATAAAATACGAAAGAACCACTTCAAAGGGACTTGAGTTTTCCACGAGTTTTACTTATCTTGAGGAAGAGCCGCATTTGCTAACTCTTGATATATAATATATTTATAAAATGAGGATTTTATCGTAATATTAATGCCTTCTTTTTAATAGTTATTTTACTGTTAGATCCATATTAACGGCTATCATTAAACCTCTCCTTACGGAACACGTATAATTTAAGAAAAATTTACATAACAAGGGCGACTGCAATAGCCTGAGGTAACGTGCTACACGACATGGTCTGGTTGCAAACGTTAAAAGTTTTGAATATGTGAAGCTGGACGTTACCGAAGGAAGTATTTCGTGACTGTAATATACTAAGCATATACTGACATGTTTGCTTTTGGCATCTCAAATATTCACTCATCCGAGAGAGAGCGTTCCATCAGCGGAGAAATTTCGACTCACGTTCATAGGGAAGGGGTGTTCAGACCAAACAGAGAAGTAGAGAGTATATAAACAAGAGAAATAAACTGCTGTTCTAGATCTTTTCCGATTTCAGTATAAATCGGCCGAAATGTAATCGCCGATGCAAGTGTATAAGATATCATCTACACACTGCATATCTACTGCTTTATACGCAAATAAAATATAATTTATAGTTAAATCCCGATTTTCCAAATCATCTCTCATCTCAAAAGATCCCTTAAAATGCACTTTGCAGAGTGCAAGATGCAAAATAACTAATGGAGAATGGGGAAAAGATAATGAAGAGTGAATTGTTAAGACATGAACGTTACTCAATTAGGAATATGTAGAAATATTGATAGGCTAAATATAATATTGATTATTTTACGATTCTATAGGGAAATAAATAATCAAGACGATGGTTGGTAACAAAAATATATAATTAGTAACAACAAATAATTTTGTCAGGACCGAGACCCACGGAAGATAATGGAGGCCAGACCTACTGGCTCAAGATCTCGAGGAAGACCCAGGATTGCCTACAATGAATATATCCGCAAGTTGGGAGAAAAGAAGGGGAAAAATCTTGTTCAAATGAGACAACTCACACAAGATAGAGAGGAATGGATGAGATGGGTTGAGGCTTCTCCACACTGAAAGGTACAAGGAGGAAGGAAAAGAAGAAGAAAAAATAATTTTGAATTTAAAATTTTATTTTAAAGCGTTTTAATAGCTTCAACATTTCTGTAATTTGGTTTCATTCAAAAATCTATATTATATCTAATAGTTATAATTAGGCCTACAGGACTGGGAAGTGCAATGCCGATTATTGTAACGATAGGAACATATCTTTTTTCGCTCGACTCCTTCAAAACCTGAATCTACAAGACCGTTGGTCCAGCACAACACGCCGATTGATGTAGCCGGATTAAATTACTTCAATTATTTACCAAGTATAGGTTAATATAGCCGACTCATTCTTCTTCTGACTAAATATCCTACATAGTTCTTAGGATATAAATGGAAATTCCAAATAAGTAGCCTAGAATCTCAAAAATAACAGAAAATAACTAACCTGTCGGTATTCTGCCAAGTCGGGCATCATAAACATATACATAAAGAACAAAATGCAGCACATCTCACATCCACAGTCAAAAAAGAAAACAACCAGAGACAGAACTACCCCAAGACACCCGACACATACAAAAGGAAACGGGAGTTTACATGACATGCTAAGAAGGGATAAATTATTAAAAGCTGATCATAAAAAAACAGAAAATGCACATATCAAACAACCAAAAATGTACAAAAGATCATTCATAAAAAAATCTAATCATAAGAAGAAAAGAAATATATATATAAAAAAAACATAGTCCTTTTTCTTTTGTATTTTTTATACCTCTTTTCTTCTTATGATTAGATTTTTTATATGTATGTAATGTATGTACTACATTATCCTTTTTTTTACGATCAGCTGTTAGTAATTTAACCTCTCCCAACTGCCAGTATATAAAATTCCGTTTCTTTTAGTATGTGTGTCTGGGTGCCTTGGGGTGGGGTGATGTTTCTCGTAGATTTCTTTTTGGACTGTGGATGTGAGATGTGCTGCATTTTGTTTTATATATATATATATATATATATATATATATATATATATATATATATATATATATATATATGTGTGTTTATTATTTTTTTTCCTCTGCTTCTGTCCTGATGAAGCCTGAATAGGCGAAATACCGATAGATGATATGTGTTTCTGTCATTTTTGAGACTCTAGGCTACGTGTTTGGAACTTTCCATTTATATCCTAACAATGATTTTATGTCTCATTCTGAGCTTTTGCTCTTTCATAATAATTCTACGTAAAACCTAATTTTGTAATTTGAATATTATACCTGCGATATAATTTTATTTCATTAAAAACCACATGCTTATCAACAGTACATTGGTTTTATTAAAAATGCACGTTTTTATAACTTTGGTTACAACTCATTTCACCTAATATGCTATTAGTTCTTGTAGAAATTAGATATTTAAGAAAGATAACAGGGGGAGGTTATGTGAAGGTAGCTATGGGGCTTCCAATTAACAGCTTATATGTATTTACATATTTAAAGAATGATCCGACCATTATGAAATGAAATAAATAATTAATCATAATTTTGAGATACTCGGCCCCCTAAGAATAACAAAAATAATCCAAGCAGTCCAGTATTTGTCTAGCTGCTTTATTAATACATACAATAAGTTAAATTATAAACTAAAATCCAAATAATAAATAATTATATAAATAAAATAGAAATTGAAAATAGATACACATATACATATTTGCACAAACTTACATAGACATATATTTTTTACAAGTATGCCGAAGATTGATCGTGGAGGAAATAAATAAATAAATGTTTTTTAAATGAGGTTAGGGAGAGGAGGCTTCACGAATAGAGGGCGATAAGAAATTCCAAAATGATGAGTGAGTTAGCGAAATATAAAACTATTAACCTACATTATTGTATTTTCATTATCTTAAAAAGAAACAGCTTCTTATAGCACATATTAGGGTAACAATAACAAAACATCAATGGAAACGCTAGGCGCAAGATACGGACGTCACACTGCCGAAAAGGACCGAAGGCAACAGCGACAGCAGGCTATAGGCCACCATAACGGGGGAGGAAGGGGGCAGTGACTGTGGTAAGTGGTTATAAACTGCTGATGTGAATGGTACCAGCCCGCTGGAGGTGAACGGACTCCAAGATTGGAGCAGCTGATGGAATGTGGCCGCAGACCGCATCTCGCCGATCAGTAACTTCATTGGAAACGCGACTCGACGTCATTACTGCCGTTCATTTGATGTGGCTAGTGGAACACCAGCAACAGATACAAAGAACAAAACAAATACATCTAGAAGCGATTCCTACTTCTTCCTTTATATAAACAATATAGAACACCAAAATATAACGGAGGTGATGATGGAATAATTCTACAATTTACTATTATACCATAATATATCAATTACCAAAATTGAAAACATGCTGTATAATAGTAAATTGTTTATCAATAATCAATCCTTAATATTCTGCAAATTATATACATACCTTTTCATGAATAAACAAAAAATTACCAAAGCATACAATATTTGCTACTTAGGCACAGAGACTACAAGCAAGTTGCAATATCGATTTATTTGTCTTCTTGGTGATGAATCCTGTCTGTATCTGAAAATGAACGAATCACTAAGAAAGGAAGCAGCACATATAGAAAGGAGTATTTGAGCCTTAAAACCGGGCAAAATTATTTGAAGGTTTTTTTACTTTCTAACAACTGCACAAAATCTTAAAACCAAGCATAATTCCGAATTAGGGAGTTTGTGAAAAACTCCATTAAACCCATCATTCTTCAAGCTAGATAACCCATTTTCTTCTCTCTTTTTTCAGGATGTCATATAATTTTTCGTGGTGTATTCTGGACGGTATCAATAGAATTAAAAGAAAATACAAAAAAAAAGTTGTCCGAGACTTAGGTGGGAGTATTAGAGTGGTATCGACATCGACCTTCGGTTCCGCTAAACCTTTTAATATTAATATCATGGCTGTTGTGCGCTTAACAATGTTCTCTGAAATATTAAATGGACTGTTTTCTTCTTTCAGTTTAGCAAAATCATATCTTTTCCTCGGATTTAAAAAAAGCATTTACTTTTTTCTCGTTAGTTAAATCTCAACAAGTATTTTCGAAACCAAAACAATTGTAAGTTGACACATGATAGTATAAAAGGACCAATCTAATTAGGGTTTGATAAATTATTTGCCACATCTATAATTTTGTTTTTATAGAAAACTAGTTTCAAATATTATACATTCATCTTCAGTTCAAGGTTTAAGTAAATTATATCAAACATAAAAAGCTTGCATATTTAGAGTTAAATAGAGAAAATATAGGCCGAAATCATTATATGATGTCGTGTTTAGAAGTTACAGTCAATTAATTCTAATTAGCTGGACTTACTTATTAATCTTGTTACTTCTTGCCGTTCATTAAACTCAAACATTGAAGTTAATTCAAAGTATTAATCAACATAATATACTTTAAAATTAAAAGGTGATTAACTTGCGTTACTAATAGTGCATAACGAGATACAAAATTTTTGCGTTTTTAGAATTCGATGTCATTAGTAAAATGATATCTGTAATTAATAAACCATTGAGCCCAGCTATTTATATTAAATATATTTCTTGTGGCAGCGATTGGTGGAAATAAGCCAGCTATTATGGTATTTTTACCGTAATATTTGGGTAACATGCTTATCTGTCCTTATGAAATACATTTAAATCATGCTGATCAGAAAAATAAGAATGGTATGCGTTCATATAATGAGTTACAACTTTTTTTTTTTTTTTTTTCCGCCCTTAAACATCACAATGTATTATAGGAATGGGTCTTTGGGGTTTGGAGATCGGAAAGGTTGTAAGCACCATCTGCTTTACGAGGTCGATTCATTCAAGGAAACGAAAGGTCAATCGTGTGGATATGGCCGAAAGGATGGGGATTGAATGAGATTCCTAGCGGAGCTAATGAAGACCGTTTTCCATTGGTCGGATAACGGCGCCCAAACATAGGACGGGGTGGGGAACAGTTGTCACACTACAGGCTGCTTGACACGGCTCATCTAGCCTATATCTTCTTGTCAACAATAGTCTACAACCTAGTTCTCAATCTTGATAGACATTCTGTAATCCCAAGTCCAACATATTCAAAAAAGATTTCTGGCCATTTCTTTTTATAATCTAAGATAATTGCACCAGATAATATTTGCATGGATCAATTTTAAGTAAAATATATCAAATATAAAGCACATGCATATATTCCCTTTACTGTCTACAACCCCGATTTGTCAAAATTTTTAATAATAACGGAAAAACATATTTCTTATATGTAAAAAGACTGCTTAGTTAGAGAAAATGCGGAAGAATATGGAGTGATTCGTTTCACCTCAGTGTTTCACCTCAGTGTTTCGAAAAAAGCATGAAATATTTGACAAACTCAAGAAATGCCGATTCTTGCAAAGGATCTGATTTTTCCAAATCTGTATGTTGCAGCCGATTCAACTCAAATCAAACTCCATACATACGTGTTTTTACTCCAAACAAAATAATTGAAAATGTCAACAGAGTTTTTCAGCTCTGTGAGTTATTGTATAGTTGTGAATACGAGTTTGTCTCTGTTGTAATGCGAGATTAGATCATTAAAATGTCTGCAGGATCTTATCTTACGGCTCAGATTTCAGAGATTAGATTTTCAAGCCTAACTAGACTATGTAAAAAGGCACTTAGTAAACCAGTAAACAGGTAATACTCATATTCTGTTAAATGTATTTATAGAACATCATTCCTGAACACAGAAATACAGGATCTGAAAATTATTAAAATGAATTCAACGAAAATATGCATCTTTTAAACAGTTGTCTTCAACAATATTTATCTTTTTTGAAATTAATAATATTATAAAAAAAAATCTAACTATGAAAAGTGTTTCATACTCATGTACAAGGCTTGAATTATATTATACGACACGACACGGCTCCTGTCAGACATGGCACGTGTCAGACAGTAATAATTTATTTATAATTTTCATTCAATAATAGCATTTTCATTCAATTGTAACTCAGTTTTTCAATACATTTACTATAAATGAATGTACTGAAACGGATGATCAAATACACAAGCTAAAAGTCATAAGAATATAAACTTATAATATTGAAATAGATTTCACTTCAAATATATAAAATATATCGAAAAAAGGTAATTCATGTTGAAAGTACGTATTGATTTTATAGAAAAAATTGGATACCCAAGCGATGTTTTTTAGATCCTGTTAGCATAATATATTAGAAAAGAATTGAAAACAACTCTTTTTCTTACCATAAATTTCATTCATGGTCAGATCTAATTTATTTATTAAATTTTCCTCTTCGTTTCATTGTCACAATAATCTTTTTCTTCTAAATTATAAAGAAGTGGGAAATTCCTCCGTGGGCATTTACTTTTATGAATATATAAACTACACGAACACTATATAGGTATATTAAAAATAAAATCTTAAAATATACAATATAAAAGCTTCAGTAATCGTAAAGAGTGGACGGAGTCTAAAACTACTCCCAGTATACGACAGGCCCATGTTCAGATACCTTCAGACAGGTTGCATGTCAGGCAAAATATTCTTTTCGACAATGCCGGTCGTCTTTGTCTAACACGCGACGTGTCTGAGAGTGTCTGACACGCTCTAGATGTACGCACTTCCTATTGAATATATCAAAGAATGTATAGGAGCTTTCTATTAAAAGTTAATATATCCACTTCTCAAAAACAAAGATTTTTTGAAGAATTAATATTCTACACCTAAAAATCATTCAGTTTATTTCAAATATTTAATTTTCCTATGTCAAATAGGTGTTATAAATAAACATTTTCAATAGCAATTTTCCTTATATTCATGGGATGCGACCAATACAACCTAATCAACAATAGAAATTGAATATTTTTCATGCAAAAAAAAATATTCATACAGTAACGGTTGTCTTGAAAACAATCTTTTCACGTAGAACATAATCATTTCGACTTACGGGCCATTTCGGGTGAATTATCCTTCTATTTGGAACATTGGGCCCATTTTTGGTTTGTATTTGAATAAGAGATTATGTATCAAGTGACAACCATGAGCTGAGAACAAACTAACAAGCTATTTTGAATACAACTGTTACTGCATAAATACTTTTTTTGCATGATAAATTTTCAATTTTTCTTGTTAATTAATTTAACAACCTATTCCCCCAAAATGGGTCGTAAATCGAAATGATTAAGTTCTACCAGCAAAGATGAATTGTTCAATTATTGCTGTTAATTAGGTTTTACGGGTTTCTAATTTTCTTAGCCTGTGAAAATTAATGCGGAATGTTGTTGTTCATCATATCTATCAGTTAATTTATGTTCAATAAATGGTTAAACATAATTTATCCGAAAAACTAGTTGTGTATATATATATATATATATATATATATATATATATATATATATATATATATATAAAACTATAGTTTGGGCTTCGCAAGGATTAGAAAAACCAGTGAGTCTTGAAGTTCGTCCTATTTGATGACACTGAACGACATTTTCAAAAACGGAATATGCAATAGCATTGTCCTTTTTGAAATATGACAGGAGCATTTATGTTGGTTCTATTTTTTTTTTCAATATTACTGGGCATGAAATATGATATAAAATGCAAATAAAAACGATAATGTACATAACAGCGTTAAATTTTCGACACAAACTTCCCATCCTCATGTTCATGATAATTGAAAAAGTATGAAATCAAGAAGGCATGACGGCTGACTCGACCGATAGCGGCAACAGATTAATATATTTCGCAATGGTGGCATATTGTCATGCTGCTTTGGGAGTAAAATCGGGTCCAACAATGTGAGCTGTACTCCTTCATTACGCCACAGTTCGCTAAAGGTTGGGAAATTCTTGCATATAATTCTTTTTCCTCCATGGATTTCAAGCTATTCCGTTACAGGAATATTGCGAAATGGCACTGACCAAGTCAGCTGTAGAATTATGACCAATTAATTACACGGATTAGATTAACTTTCTATAAAAAAGTAATTAAATCAGTATCTCGTCTGAGCGGATGAAGGAGAAATTTAAATATTTGTTTGTGTTTTTATGTTTTATAGTCCATCAAAAATTTTAAAAATTCCAAAAAAATTTTAAAAAATCAATAGCCAGCTACAATACCTCAAGGTCGGTCAGTAACTATTTACCGCTATAAAAAAAATACAATAAATAAAGATTCATAACAATGCTATATTGTATAACTATTTTCCTTACAGGCCATTCTACCTTATTCTTAACAATTCTATCCAGGAGTTTCATACAAGATTGAAGGCACATACGTGGTGCTCTAAACAATAACGGCGAATCCGTCTTGTATATATATATATATATATATATATATATATATATATATATATATATATATATATATATATATATATATATATATATGCCGAGAATACCATATATAATATTGTACCAGTGATCAAATTAAAAAAAAAATAATGGTGACATGGTGGATTAGCCCTCTGTAATTTGACTATTTGATTTTCAAGCGTTATAAGAAAACGTTATATTGCGTATAAATTAAGGATGCAAGGCTATAGTGGAGGAAACAAAACAAAAATAAAAAGCCCTCAAACATCCTTCATTTGAAAATTTTCAATATCAACTGCAACTTTTCCATTTCAGTCTTAACAGGTAAGTCTCTTAATTACTATTACACTATATCGAGTTCAGTTCAGTCCTTGAAGGATTATTATGATCCACGATCCATCGAACAAAAGGTTTCCATTAATATAACAAGCCATCAAAATGATATACAGTAGATCCTGTGTTCTACACGGTAAGACATAAACAATTCAAAACCAGCTATTTTCGAGTAACACATTTGCACTAATTCATACACTCGAACTTTCATACAGTGATTAATTTCATAAGTAATTTATCATTCGTTTAATTTATCAAAAGGAATTCCGTCTTTCCAAACCGAACATATTCACAAGTTTTCACATACTTTGCCTGAGGAAGGTGGGAAGGAGCCAGTTCCTTACTGAGCACTGCGATTCCGTCAATTATGTAAATCAGCTGTTGGCCGTTTACTGTGGGAATAACCTTCATTAAAATAAAATGTAAAGCCATTAAACAGCCGCAGGATAATAACAATAACAAAGCATTACGTTTAATTACAAAGCATTTTTCCGATTCTAAAAACTGATTAGGACAAACAAAAAAATTCGTTAACAAATATTTTAAAAATAAAAATATATACTATTATTATTAGTCAGAAAAATGTATAACTTAGAATTAATGTTCAGCTTGTTATTGTTTTAAATAAAAATTAAAGAACGCTACAATGACTAACTAAATTCTTTCATATAATTTTTAAAGCAAGTATTAAAATTGAAAAAATAATTATTATTTATTTAATTCGTTAGAATGTAAAAATATAATTTCGCTCGAATTTTGCCGCTCCTCAAAAATTATGTCTGGGCCTGTGCGTAAATTCGTCTCTAGTGTTGACTATTTCCTACATTGTTAACTTAATAAAAGAGTTAGTTTAATAAAAAGAACCTAATTTTCTTTTTAGACAATATGTATATACAATATGTAACAATATTTAATATAGTTACAATATATAATTATTAAAATAGTTATATAATTAATCATTAACTAATATGTATAATTACAATATGCATATACAATATGTTTTCTTATATGTGTATATATATATATATATATATATATATATATATATATATATATATATAAGAAAAGTTATTTTTTTATTTATTTAATTATTTTTATTTATTTATTTATTTTTCCTTAATTATTTTTATTATTTTTTTCTTTACTCTGTATATATGGAGTGAATGGATACTTACAGCTCTAATACCTATTGCCCTTGAATTTGGCAGCTTATATTATTTTTAAATAAAAAAAAACAGTCATTAATAAAAAAAATAACAATATTATTATTATTTCGCACTTCTCAGTCTATGCTGGGAATATTCGCTTACCCGGACTCAAGTTAGTCAAGGAATAGGCTCGTTTCATAAACAAGGTTAATGAAATATTTAAAACTTTTCTGGCAATGCTGGCTATTCATAGTAACACGGCCCTCTGTCCTTCTTCCAGGATATAATCAACAAGTCCCAATTCTTTGCAGCTTCTAATCGTAGCCTCTAGGAACAATCCGTTACTGGACATGATCAAACACTTAGCCTTCTTTTAGGCGTTATAGTTGCTTCAGTTCTTCGCAGAGCTGTTGATACTTTCTAATTTTCTTTCCAACCACTTTATAGCATATTGTCGTCATTGGGAATACATATTATTGGGAATACAATATTATTAATTCTAAACGTCTGATTTCATGACGATTGGCGTGATCTGTGTAATTTTGTGACATAACAATAACAAACATTTCCTGTTTTTAACCTTGCTTCTATTTCCTCTTGAATTCCGTTACTTTTAGTTATTGTAGACCCCTGTTAGTGACTGACATTTCTCAACATATTCGAACTTATTTTTCCGTATATCTGTATACCGAAATTAAAATACATATATTTGGTTTCATTCGTACTTATTTCGAAAGTTAATTCTTCACCAGCGTTCAATATTGTTGTATTTAACTTAATAGCCTCCTCATTTTCAACCAACAAGGCAAAATCATCAGTATTATAAACCATGCGTGTTTTACAGCCCAAAGTTGATGGTATTAACATCATAATGATGTATTCCAGTGCTAAATTGAAAAGAAACAAAAAAAAAAGGGAAATGGAATGGCGTCCCTGTTCTAAAATATGTTGTCATTTCAAAATAAAAACGTAACACACAAACCAAACTATTGATAAAAAACATATTGTGCTGAATGCCAGAGGTACTGTTACGAATTTCGGAATGTTCTAGGTGAAACATAGAGCACAATAAAAGTGTCGAAACATCTATGGAAAAATCACATACTCACTTTCCCATATGTAAAAGGGCCTGGAGGCTATGAATGAGATACACTGGAGAAGAGGGAGGGGGCAAAGGAATGAGGAAGCGGTTTCACTACAGCTTTCTTCTCTACCAGCTCCAACCCATCGAAAATATTTCTACGACTGAAAATATCGCGGAATTCGAGGTCGAAAATATTTTGAAATATTCAGTTCTCGAAATGGAGGGCATGCCAACATACTGGCAAATGAAGCAAGAAATTGTTCACAAGTAGCCGGAGTAAGAAGCAAGCTTTAAGATAGAAAATTAAGGATCCTAATTTGGCTAAAATCATTCTTAAAATTAAATAAGCGCACATTCAAAACCCGGAACCTATTTTATGAGGAAGAGCGTCTTATCTCGCGGATATCGTGAAGAAAAATTCAAGAAGTAGAAGGGAATATAAATGTTAAGGTTGCCATAAACGACATGCCAGTGTAAATTTTTTAATTTTTGTTTTGAACGCTACGGTAAAAAATAATAATGGTTATTAGTGCTGTCGTGTGAATAATAAGGTCAATGAAGTAGTGATTAAGTCACAAAAGATCATAACCCGGCCTCAACTGACTCCGATTGTTAACTTCATAATCACATGTTATTATTTACATTATGTAATCGGTTATAACACTACCCCTGAACCACTGGAGCAGTTCTAATGGCAACGATACACAGGAGTGGGGGTAGGGGGGAAGGTGAGTCAGTGGTGTACTTGTAACCTGTCGTCCTTCGGGAGCACTCGCTTATTATGGTCCACTAATGAAGGCGATTAAAAAAATATAGCAATAATTCGACAATTTTCTTCAATGTTGACACTTTTGTCTTAAAAAAGCAATAATAAAAAAAAAAGAGAATTCTATTTTTACATTAATTTTTAGGAGTTTCAGGAAAAGATTAGCTTAGTTAAAAGTAAAATTTGTTATAATTGAAAATAAAAAAAATATGTAGGTAATTAATAAGAATTTTCTAGAAGCTATGATTATTTAAGAAAAAAAATATATGACCAAGAAAGAAGGGTTGGCCACCAAAAGATTACCGCTCCTAGTCGGTCTCGATAAAACAATGCCGCCAGCGCGGGCCTATATGCAGATTTTAACAAAGCGAAATCTCATAAAAATAAATCTTATTTTAATTTAAATATCACAAATCAGCCCATATTTAATGTAGCTAAAAAATGCAAAATAAATTACCTCCATGGTGTACTCATACCGACCTCCACTAGATACTATCGTAACATTAATGCTCTGGTAAATCGTTCATCTTGACATTGCTGTTATATTAAAAGAAATTGGGCTAGAGAAACGACCCCTCACTAAGAGAGTTAACAAACAAAAAACAGAAAAAGGAAAGCGGAAAAATAGGCGTATTATAAAATAGTCACCAACCCATCAATCGTTCCGTCTGTATATGACTTCTGAGATTCACCAGCATGTGTGATAAGGTTCGCTGTACTAAAAGTAATAAAGATTTTTTTTTTCTCAACTTCAATTTTCGTTCAATAAGTTATACAGATCTGTGAAGTTGAATGAGTTGTACTTGAAAATACCATGGATATAATCATTATAAAGATCAGGATTGAAAGGCCTATAAATAATGGTAAGGGATCTTGCGGTAACTCCATTATCCAATCGAGACTGATTAGACAGTTCTTTAGGTTTCTACGACAACATACCATGAGTGGTTTCATCGGAACCGATTGATTCTCGATCGTTCTTCGTTAAAATGTCAGTCAAATGGTCAACGAGTAAAATTATAATTATAGCAATGTTTAATCTCGAATTATAACAATTCGAAAAATGGTCGGTTTTATAGCTGAGTATATCTACTAATAAGCATTGGCGTAGATGATCAAATATTCTAGGGGAGCCGACAGGAGCCGAGGACGACTAGTTTTCCTACTCTCCCCTGGAGAAATCTATGTATTTATCTACGACAATGTGCTTGGAGGATGCCACCATAGGCGTAACTAACAAAATGCTTTCGTGCGTGTAGAGGTATATATATATATATATATATATATATATATATATATATATATATATATATATATAAATATGCAAGAGTAAAAACTCTAAATGGGACATAAAAAATTGTAAGGACATAAATGGAAAATTCCAAACAAGAAGCCAAGAATCTCAAAAATAACAGAAAATAAATCACCTGTCGACATTTCACCAATTCAGACATCATCTGGACAGGAGGAGAGGAAGAAAAAAAATATAAAGAAAAAACCTAATCAAGAACAAAATGCAGCACATCTCACATTCTCAGTCAAAAAATACACTAACCAGAGACAGCACCCCAGACCAAGACCCTCAGACACATACTGAGAGAAAAGGGAGGTTACATGGCAACAGCTGGAAAAAAAAAAAAAAAAAAGGAATTGCTCATACTAAATACCCAAAAGTGTACAAAAAATCATTTTATTTGTTTTTCTTTTTTTTTTTTTTTATTATTCAATTTTTTTATTTCTCTCCTTCTGTCCTGATGCCTGAATTGGCGAAATATCGACATGTGTTTTATTTTCTGTTATTTTTGAGACTCTTGGCTTCTTGTTCGGAATTTTCCATTTATGTCCAGTATATATATATATATATATATATATATATATATATATATATATATATATATGTAATATTTTAGGGGGGCTAACACTGCCTTGGAGACACAGGCTCCCCAGGAGATACCTAACAATACTTGGTATATGGATATAGCAATATACATGCCAATAAGACTTCTTTTTAAAGAGTCCGATTTCCAAACCAACCATCATCAGAATTCTAAAGATTAAGCGGAAGAATAACCAAAAGAAAGTTGGGTTGTCAGTGAAAGTTCGACATATGTCAACAAAACCACAACCATTAGTAAAAAAAAACCTTCCTTTCCAAAGAAATAAATACAATTTTTTAAGAATTATTTATGTTATATAATTTTAGTGCGTTTATCATTTCTATTAACCCATAGCGCGACACCACCTTTTTTACCCACCTGGGCGACACCAGTGAGTATGACACTCACATTGTGCTTTCCGAAATTGGAGGGTTTTACTAATAAAAAAAAAGGCGATAAAAGAGAAAATACATATTTAATATACAATATAATACAATAGATATACAATACACAATGACGACGGGATTATGTCTGCGAGCCTAGAGGCAAGCGATACAACATTTGCGTGAGCATTCCAAACAAACTGGAATGCCACAGCGAACACATTTATAAATTGTGTATCGGTGCTTTTTATAATCACAGAATGAGCAATATTTCCTCTTCTCCAATTCGTCGTTGGTATTTGGCATTTGAGCTCTTTCTTCTTGCCGTGCTCCAAGCTGAGGTTCTTCAATATTCAAAATCTTTCTGATCCACATCTTCACGTCGTGGTTTATTTTTGGATTTATTAGTCTATCTCTGAGATGGGGCTCAATGAGCTGCAGTGCCAGCTTCTCCATGAATTTGAATCTAGAATCGAGAGCTGATTTTGCGAAGGACTTGTAAATAATGAAAGCGTTGACCATGGCTATATTCAGCATGCCACTGAAAAAACACATGGGCCATTCTTTGTTTGCCTTGTAAATCGAAGTGAGAAGCAACAAACCAATGAACGCATTTATTTCATGAATGGAAGAGTCAAAGTAATTTTTCACGTTTGATTGTCTTGCTTTCGACCGAGAATCAGCAAGGTGAGCTTGGCTGTACTTGAAAATATTCTGTACCATTTGCTCATCAACAACCTGCTTCCAAACATCTAACTCAGATGGCTCAGAATGCAACAGATTGAGTGCCGTCCTACTCGGGTCAGGCAACTTGGATTTCAAAATTCTCGTCCCAACAAACACAAATAATTTTACAGGATTAAACACCTAAACCTAAAAATTACCAGAAGAGTAATTTTTATTAACTAATAAGCTAAACAACTAAAATAAGCTCGTTTAAACCCCTTGAATTGCAAGAGAACCGATAAAATTTATTGTTTTACATTAAAAAATATGGAATGACACCAGGAGTGTGTCAGATTCACATGGTACCGCGGCGACATCAGTGAGTATGCCAGACTCACTATGTTGTAGGAAAATATCACTTACCAACGCACGTGAAGTCCGACAGGGATGGGACTGGATGGATCAGGTAGAAGACTAGACTGGTCGAATTTACGAAGTAGCTGCCTTACCTGGAAGCGCGCAGTGCTGCCTAACGCGCGCTCTGAATATTCTCTGTGTGTCCCATACTCAGGTGTCGCGGTAAGGGTTAAGAATATATCTTGAATATTTTTTTTTTATCATAACAACGTATTACTCTCAATTCTCAGGTGAATGGATGGAATTGACTAACAATAACATGAGGAAGCAACGAAGCTTCCAAAACCTGATGTTTTTGATGCAATGGTTGACAATCGGCCTTATTAATACCGTCCAGAGATAACTAAACAATTGGCAGAACTATTAAGGGGCAGTTTTTTTTTGTCTGACTAAGAAATATAAATGGAATAGAACACAAAATAGTTGGTATAAAAGGAAGGCTCTGCTGACAAGGTGAAGTTGGGATCACATACAAAGAACAGGAAAAGATGTTCTGATGACTGTATAAACAACAAAGGTGGCGTCACTGTTTTTTTTTCAGGCTCCTAATATGAACAGGATTTCGGTAATGGTTAAAAAACAAAATATTTATAAGTGTATGCTACTAAAACTGACCAAGTCAATAATTTTAAAGTTTTATATTAATAATCATAAAACTGTATGCCTAAAATAATTGCTATTATATATTATATAGTAACTTAATAAACTATATATCTCAAAATGGTAAAATTTGACTTGGTCAGTTTTAGTTGCAAACTGACGATCAGAGTTGGGCATTAGTTAACTAATTTTTTATTTAACTAAATTTGTAATTAAATAAGTAATAGTTGTTATATTAATCGCAATTAAAATGCAAATAATTTAGTTATTACTTACTGCTTGGTAACTAATTTCTTAACAAGGAAATTAGTTTTAGCTGTAGTTGCGAATAACAATTAAAGTTAATATTATGTTTATTTGTTGAATTTTGACTTTGAACCTAAATGCCAGTCTAACAGTCGCTCATACCAAGGACTGGATTGATTTTATATTCACAAATAATAAAGTAGAAAATTCTATATAAAAAATTTCCAAGACATTTAATTGTAACCTTTTTCAAATTAATTATCACCTTTTCCGTTTCAATTGTAGCTTTTTCCATTTGAATTGTAACCTTTTCCATTTCAATTGTAACTCTTTCCAATTCAAATTTATCTTTTTCTATTTTAATAGTAACAGTTTTTATTTAATTGCAACCCAACCGGGTATGAATTAATTCATTTTTTTTTATTGAAAAATAATTATTTTGATTAAAATAATGACTAAAAATGACTGAAATAATTTCGGTATGTTCTTTCGACATTTTTTTCGTTTATTAGATAATTGTAATTCAGTGCTAATTTCAAATAATTTTTGGAAAAAAAAGTTGCTCGTGTCGAATTTACTATCGAAATTTTGTTGGGCAACGAGCATTTCTAATTAATTATTAGTTTGCAAAATACTTTGGTATAGGTATCGTTTATTAGGTTTTCAAGGATGCTATATACGAATTGACCATCGGATTTCCGATTGTGGATGCGTATTTTGGTTTTCCGTTACTTTTTATATTTTTATTATATAGAGATAGTTTTTTATGTTTTCTAGGGTCCTGATTCCATTTGTTGAATCGGATTTTTGATGGAGCATGCGCATTTTGATAAACTGCTACTGTTCTCTTCCATATAACGATCGTTGATTAGGTTTTTGAAGGTTCTCATTCTACTTTTTTAATTGGATTATTTATCAAGCATGTGATTTAAAATTAAAATTTCATTTGACATTTTTTAGCGTATAAATTTTGTTTAAAAGTAAATAACATCATTTTTTTTCAAATATTTTTACTAGTTGAAATTATCACTGAATATAAATTATCCAATAAACGAAAAAATATCATAAGGATATGCCGATATTATTTCAAAAGTCATTATTTTAAGTAAAATAATTTTTTTTTAAAAATTAAATAAATAAAATAGAATTAATTCCTGAAGGGCACAGGAGTATGCCTCAAGCTGATATAGTACCTATAAGCAGCTAAAGAAAACAAATAATACGTATTTGAAAAAAAAATAAAAATTTACTTAATTAGTTGTTATTCGTCAAACACGAATACAATGAAATAGTTGTAATTGCCATTGCAACTAATATTTTATAGCTAAAAAAAAATTACTATATTACTATAACTACTATATTAGTTATCAGTTGAAATAGGTAATCAACTGATAACTAATATAGTTATAAAAGTGAGTTATCTGTAGACGAATAACAACTAATGGTTCAGTTGTGAGTTCAACAGAATTACAACTAAATTAGTTGTGGTTTTTAGTTATTAGTTACAGTTATTTTTTCGCAACTCTGCCGACGATATACATACTCATACAAAATTTATTTATTTAGAATGATAGCTAGTTGGGTACAAAAAAACTCATTATATACACCTTGATAGTATAGGCACAACAGATGCTTAATTCTCAAAATATAGGCCATCATTTTCTATTAAGATTACTATACGATGCTCCTCGCAGGTTCCCTGAACGTGCCATACTTTCGAGGGTCCTGCCAACATTTATAATTTTAACAAAATCGTATCTGCCCATCCTATGTCGAAACCAAAACATTCTCATTCACTTCATTGATCTCCTAAACGATGGTTGCGGCCTTACATTACATGGATTTACAAAAATTGCTTAGAACTAGAGAGAGATACAATACAGCATTTCCAATTCAATTGTAACCTTTTCCAAATCAATTGTCAACTTTTCCATTTCAATTGTAACCCTTTCCAAATCAATTGTCACCTTTTCCAATTCAATTGCTACCTTTTCCATTCCAATTGTAACTTTTTTCATTTCAATTGCAACCCAACCGGTTAATGCATTAATTCTATTTTATTATTGAAAAGTAATAATTTTAATTACAATAATGACTTTTGAAATAATATTGGCTTATTCTTCCTTCATTTTTTTATTTTATTAGATAGTTAATATTAAGTGCCGATTTCAAGTCAAATGATGAAAATGTTACAATTGACTTAATAATTGACTTAATAAACGATTCCTACATCATAGAAACTTTAACAGTAACAGAAAAGCAGAAGCACATGCGCTATCAAGAATCCAATTCAAAAAATGAAATTAGAGCCCTCGAAAAACTAATAAACCATTCCAATATAAGAAAAAACTTCAACAGCAACGGAAAATCGAAATGCGTATGCGTGACCGAAAATTCGATGGGAAATTCAAAAATAGCGCCCTTGAAAACCTAGTAAACGATACCTATACCGAAGAATTTTTAAAACTAATAATTTAGTAGTAAATTTGACGTTAGAAACTTCCAAAAGCCTAATGAAACATCAAATCGATTATATCCACCCCCCACCCCCTCTCCAAATAAATAAATATTACAATAATTATTAGTGTCATGATTCTACAATGGCCGTTATGTAATTTGATGATAAGTGCATAACTATATGCTACGTAATCATCCAAGCCGCACATCAAACTGTGGTAACTATCTTCTTTTCAAGTACTAAGATTCTATAAGCCACCGAAAGGAATGGATGAAACGATTAGAGAGCTTTTCCGGTATATTTTACCCAGGTATTAGATTTCCGGAGTGGAAAAACATTAACACCAATTATCGATAGTTTAAATAAAAACTCAATCGGTTTTCCAGCAGTTAGAATCGGTTGATTGCCCTCCAATTTTTTGCGTCATTTTTTTATTGAAAATAATGGTAGATTATTCGGTATGGATCTGGTATGAAAAAATGTTTTAATAAATTTCATATATTTGAGATTTCAAAATCCAGACAGACGTATCATGTTATTAAAAAATCTGGTGCGGTGCGCGCATCACACAACTTTCCCTTACCGCCCTATAATAATTATCTTTTTAATATAATTCTAAAGAGTTCACATAAACAATACTTGAAATAAACTCAGCAGCATTCAATTCTTCGCCCACTAAAGTATAATAAAATAGTTTTTAAAACAATTTTAGTACAACAATTCTGTACACTACCTCTATATCTTAACTTTGTCAAGTTGCAAATATATATGTTAAAAGTTGCTGGTTTAGTTTCTATGGAAACATTTTCTTTCCATTAAATAATGCGAAAGTAGAAATTATTAAGTTAATTTCCATTTTTGTATTCTTAAATTACTTTGTTACAGAGCGTATTGTTTGCAACAGATTGGCGGATTGGTGGGAGGAAGTTCGGTCGCTTCTATCTCCTTTCGGATGCGCTTGGTTATCCATCTATTTTATGCTCCTCATAAAATACACTGTATCTTTGCTAATACTTGTCCGATTTTGATAATTTTTTTTTTTTAGATACTTTAATAACCTTTCATATAATTCTGTACATAATTTACTATAAATTGCATATTTTTTAAGCCATGCGAAAATAAAATATTCTTTTCTTCATAACTTTTTTTCCTGCATTTTCTCGGTGATTTACTACATAAATGAAAAGTTAAAGGACTTTATGAAGAATAATTTTGGCAAGTTTCATCAAAATCGTTAGAGCCGTTTTTGAGAAAAATATAAAAAAGTGTAAAATCCATGATATAATAGCTATTTCCGGTCAGTCCGATGCGCTGTATCTTTGCTATTATTGGTCCGATTTTGATGATTCTTTTATTTTTTTTTAGATAATTTAATTATCTTTCATACAAGTCTATAGATGATTTACCATAAATTGCACGCTTTTGAAGTTATGCGTAAATAAAATATACTTTTCATCATAACTTTTTTCCCTGCAATTTCTCGGTGATGTACCATATATATATGAAAAGTTAAAGGTCTTTATGAAGAATAATTTAGGCAAGTTTCATCAAAATCGTTAGAGCCGTTTTCGAGAAAATTGTAAAAATGTGTAATATCCATAATATAATAGCTATTTCCGGTTAGTCCGATGCGCTGTATCTTTGCTATTATTGGTCCGATTTTGATGATTCTTTTATTCTTTTTTAGATGATTTAATTACCTTTCATAAAAGTCTATAGATAAATTACCGTAAAATGCATACTTTTTAAGCTATGCGCAAATAAAATATTCTTTTCATCATAACTTTTTTCCCTGCAATTTCTCGGTGATGTACCACATATATGAAAAGTTAAAGGTCTTTATGAAGAATAATTTAGGCAAGTTTAATCAAAATCGTTAGAGCCGTTTTCGAGAAAATTGTAAAAATGTGTAAAATCGATTATATAAAGTGGCACTTCCGGTTAGTCGATTTTGACGAAAATGTTGCTGTAACATCACATGCATGTGCTAACCTTAAATATGTAATTTCAGTATCGTACAGCTTTCCGTTTTTGAGCTAGACTGATCACATACACACAGACACACAGACCATTTTGCGAGACTTGGTCATTTGGACTCAGGGGACCTTAAAACATGTATTTCCGTTGAAAACTCGAATTCGAAAATTTTCACGATCGCAATACTTCCCCTTACTATATACTTCGTATATAGGTAAGGGAAAGTAAAAAAAAATCACTGAAACCGGAGGGTATTGGAAGTAGCGTTTCTTTTCGGTTATACCAGGAGATGATCTGACCAGAATTCAACATCCAGGTTTTTCAACCAATTGAAGGATCTAGGCCCCAGAAGAACAGTTTAAAATTTGAAAAGTTTTAAGGACATTGTAAGATGAGTATAAAAATATTTCTAATAGCTATGCTGTATTCAATTTTTTTCACTTTGGTGAAGTATTTATTTCGTAAAATACATTTTCTTTAGGAGGAATCAGACAGACTAACTGTTAATAAACTTATTTTATTTTTAGAATTAATTAAGAGTTTCATTAGGGATAATTATGTATATTACTCATAAAATTATGAAACACTATTTTGTGTTGAATTTTTATTTCTATGAATTTATCAGCATTGGATTTTCTTTAAAAAAATATTTGTATAAAACTATAAACCAGAAGTCTACATATTTCGGTAATTTATTTTAGTCTCCACTACTGAAAGTTCGAAACTATCAAGTGTCCGCAAATACATTTTGGAGAACAAACACAACTTCCCTTATTTTGTCTTTATTTTTATAATATTAGCATTGATTTCCCAAGCAAACCGACTTTTTGAAATATTCTTTCATCCTCTGGGTTTTCTTTCTTAAATTTGCTATTATTTTCTAATATATAATAGTTGGCAGTAATTCCACAAGTCTGTTTATTTTCCATTAGTAATTATTTCATCTATTTGTCCAATATTAAAAGTATTTTTTAAACTACTATTATATAACGATTGTCTGCAATGACTGATATCGATGTCACACTGTGTTCACATTGGAAAATAATTAATTATTGGAGAAAATTATTAGAAATTAATAATTAGAAATTATTAGAACATTAGAAAATAACAGCAAATTTAAGAAAGAAAGTAAGAAAACCCAGATGAAGGAATACTTCGAAACGTCGGTTTGTATGGAAACAAAATTTTAATATTATAAAAATAAAGATATAATAAGGAAAGTTGTGTTTGTTCACAAAAAAACATTATAAAATACATTCCGGAGATTTTTTTTTTTTTTTTATAATCTAATGACAATTATTTGAATTTAAACTAAAGCGGCCTACACATATGGGAACATCGGTTCGCCAACAACGGTTCGGCGAGCCATGTTTCCATTTGTGTAGAACTGATGAACAACGATTCGTAAATTTTTCTTTGTTCGCATAGTATGAAGAGAGCCACGAACCGAACTCCGGTTCGCCGAACCGTTGTTCGCGAACCAATATTCCATGTTCCATGTGCGTAGGCCGCTTTAGGAACCATATAAGGAATATGCATTGTAATATAAAATCCTACACCAATTATTTCTTGTTCTGTTTCTATTAATATACTTTTTAAGAGTAGTTAAGTTTAACCTAGTAACTGTCGAGTACTGGCAGGTATTTGTACCCTAATTGGAGAGCAGCCAACCGCCATTCCTCAAATCAGGGCCGGAACTAGGATTTCTACCAGTGGGAGGGGAAGCTAAATTTTGCCGCTCCTTCTTTCACCCTCTACCCTCTCCAATAAAAGTCAAAAGTATTTTAGGTAACATAAATATCAACAGCTAACCCATTTTATTGACTGAATTAATGCCAAAACAGGACAAAAAGCAGAAAAACTTAAACATCATTGCGGCAACCGATTCGCAGCTCTTGTATCTTTCAATAAATCTTGTGCTGGCTTTAATAATTTTAAATAAATTTATTAATGTAGACGAGAGGGGAAGGGGGTACAAGGGACGAGTATTATTATCAGCTAAGAGTAATTACGTAAGATCTATTTTTTTCCTTCAGTGATGCAGTCGTTTACCAAGTATACTGGACCTTGACCGGTTGACTTTTAATGGCCACTCTAGTTTTTTGTATAATCTTACGATCTCTTATGCAACAATTTTATTAGTTATAAATTACTCTATTTTATGTGTGTGAGCATCAAAAGACGGCTGCAGTCATTCTTGTTGACTTGGAGTAATAATTAATTTTTAATCAAATATAAAAAGAGGAATACAAGTGAAATCAGTTTTATAAAAGAGCAATTTGTGAATCATGTATCATTAAAAAAATACAGTAACAAGGTTTCTCCAAACATATGTTTAGTGATATTAAAAAAAACAAAAAAAAAAAAAAACTTTTTCATTGTTAGAAATAATTCATAATTATCGCACAAACAAAAACTGTTTTATAAATTTTATATTTATCTTATGAAATTAATATAATTTTGAAACATAATGTAATGCTAAGAACACAAAAAGTTACGGGATTATTTTCTATTCAAGTGCTTAGTCGGATTATCAACGTCTGATTATCAACATTGTTAAAGGCGCAAGGTTATATGCTAGCAACAGTGTTGTAAGAAGTTATTTATGAGTAGTTATAATAAACGGGTATGACGGTGATATTTATTTTTTGAAAATATTTTGTTGTAACAGATGGCCCGGAAAATTTGAAGCACACGAAATTAAGTGCTACAATGAAGTCACGCTTAAAAACTGACGTTGAAAAAAAAAAGTGTTGAACAATTTCATTATATTGATACTAAAGATATGCTTTTTCATTTAACAATTTAACTTCCCACTACATGTCGCTAATATTTATGAGTTTTTTCGAGAGCACGGCAATTTGGATCAAAGTGCGAACTTAGGACCATAGTTTTGCAAAATTACGGTAGAAAATTTAACTGGCATGAATAAAAAAAGTAATATTAAGTCAAGGAGATCGATAGTGTTTGATAGTAAAAGATACTGGAGCATTTTTATACAGTATCTGTTTTCTGAAACACATTCCCATAATTTGAATGAGAAAGCTATCCAGCCATCACGTTTTCTCTAGATTCGTCGGCAGATAGCTTCCTTTTCGATCGAAGTAACAAGTTTAAGACAAATACCGACCACTTCCAAAAAAGTACAGAATCCAGCTTATAACTGGATTCGTACAAATTTATTTTTGAAACCCGTCTCTTTCCAACGAAAAGTTTTGATAAAACCGAATGAAAGTACTTACATAACTGGAATATTATTCCAAAAAGTTCTAATTCTGATTTTCCTTCAAATTTAATATTTGACCTCTACACCACTTACGTTTATTTATAAATGCTCGTAACTAAAATAAGTTATATCAGGCAATAATAAGATTCATTTTATTTTTCGAGACGTCAACACAATAATGTAATATTTTAGATTTTCTTTGTTTCAATCCTCTGTACAATAAAATGTTATAACTAGACTAATCAAGCACGCCCTACATACGTAACCACATAATTCCTATTGAAGATCATTCCAAGTATATTTTCCACGCATTGTCGATTGTCTGATATTATTATTCTACAATAAGTCTGTTGCATACATAAATGATAGAACGTACATCGTCCTTCCGCACGGACACGAAGTCCTGCCTTCTTCAGCAGGACGCGTCCGGACGGCCGAAATTACCACCAGAAACTTCAGAAAATCTTGAGCTATTACAAAAAAATAATAATAAAAAATTTCAAATTTTATTATTTTTATGAGAATTTCGAAATTCAGAAATTGGCTACCTAAAATAAAATTTGCCTTCTAAAACCCAATCTAGGTGTGTCAGAACGATCGTTTCAAAGTTTAACATTTGGAACTAGCCGGAAAAATTAAGCGGAAATAAAAAAAAAGAGGGGATAAAACCAAGAAACCACAGTGCGACCTTTGATAGATTGAACAACTACCTGTTTTTTGTCACTTCTATTCACTATGTCGAAAACAATAAAACCGGGAAAATCAAAAGCCATTCAGCCCATGTACAACAGTCCTTGGAAGATTTTGACCAGTACGTTCAATCATTAATATTTAATTGTTGCCTATTTTTGCGCAGAAAAAAAACAACTACATATTGCTACACAATGGTTTACTATTTCCAAATAGATATACCAACAAACAATAAAAAGTTTTTTCGGAATCATAATTAAAAATTTTATGGATTTTTGTTTTTACTGGTGGCAAAAAAAAAAAAAAAAAAAAATGTAAAAAAGTGTAAAATCCATGATATAATAGCTAAATCCGGTTAGTCCGATGCACTGTATCTTTGCTAATACTGGTCCGATTTTGATGATTCTTTTATTGTTTTTTAGATGATTTAATCACCTTTCATACAAGTCTATAGATAATTTACTATAAATTGCTCGCTTTTGAAGATATGCGTAAATAAAATATTCTTTTCATCATAAATTTTTTCCCTGCATTTCCTCGGGGATGTACCACATATATGAAAAGTTAAAGGTCTTTATGAAGAATAATTTAGGCAAGTTTCATCAAAATCGTTAGAGCTCTTTTCGAGAAAATTGTAAAAAAGTGTAAAATCGATTATACAAAGTGGCACTTCCGGTAAGTCGATTTTGACGAAAATGTTGCTGTAACATCACATGCATGTGCCAACCTTAAATACATAATTTCAGTATCGTACAACGTTTCGTTTTTGAGCTAGACTGATCACATACACACAGAAACACACCATTTTGCGAGACTTAGTAATTTGGACTCAGGGTAACTTAAAACATGTATTTCCGTTCCGAATTCGAAAATTTTCATGATCGCAATACTTCCCCTTACAATATACTTCGTATATAGGTAAGGGAAAGTAAAAAAATCGGCCCAGTTGTTTCTGAGAAAAGCCACGGACGGCATAGGGGCACTGTGGTTGAAAGGCGGAAAAAAACTATTTTTTTAAGTGCTGGAATTTTTTTTTTACTATTAATAAATAGATTAGCTACCTGAAATATTTTACCAATTTAATCGGAAATTGTTCAATTTTTACACCTGTAGTAACAAGCCTCTCAAATCCAAATGGTTGATTTTCAAAAAAAAAATAATCGATTTTATTATTATTATTATAGCAACTCATATTTTTTTTTCTTAAAGCGATAAACAACAGTTATACCAATATATTAAGTGAAAAAACCCGTCAATTTTTGTTGTTTTTTAAGCTAAAAATTATATCCCGAATAAATACCTAAAAAAATCCAATAATAGTTTTTTTGTTAGTATATATCTTATGAATACAGCTGACCGCAGGTCTAAAATCAATAATTTTATTAAAACAAGACTCCTATTAAAATATGGAAAAGATCCGACTGCGTCTGTGTGCACAATTTGATTATGAAATTGGAATTATTATTGTTTTTTCTTTATTGCTTCTTCAGTACTGAAGCTGTCAAATCTATAAGAGGCGCATAACCCCTACTAATCTTAATCCGTTTTTGATGACATTTTCAGTGATTCTGCGTATTGGTACCTAGATGCCAGTATCAATTTTATCCAATTTCATTCCCTACTTTCGCATAAACACGCACAAATGTTAATACACCTATATTTCAATAATGGTTTGTCCGATTTAGCTCAAAGTTGGAAGGAAGTTAGCGATTAGAGTAAAAATGATCCCTAAGAAATTTTCGCTTACGTATATGCAAACGTATTTTCCTTAATACACCCATATTTCAGAAATGGCTTGTCCGATTAAAATTGGGGGAAATTGTAGATTAGTGTAGTCACGTATCAATGTTGCCCAATTCCATTCGCTAATTTCGTTTAGTCACGCGAAAGCGTATTTTTCTTGACTCATATATATTTTAAAAACGGTTCGTCGGATTTGACCTAAAGTTTGAGAAGAGGCTGACACTGGTGTGCAAATGGTCAAGTATCAATTTCATCAAATTCTATCGATTTAAAAAAAAAAAAAGATATATATATATATATATATATATATATATATATATATATATATATATATACACATTTAATGTATAAATTAGTAAATCTTTTTATTATAGTTTAATTTATCATTTTGGCCTTAAGAAATAATTAGTAGCTAAAAAAAAAAAAACTTGTTTAGTGTTCATTTATTTTGTGTTAAAAAACTCGTAATTTGTGATTTTGCGGACAGATGGAGGGTTAGCAGTTTATTTTGGGTTAAATACCAGAAACTCCAACGTATTTAGGTTTTTATCTATCCGCAAAATCACTTTATTTAGGTAGTTTAGAAAGATGAGAAATAATGTCAGTTTTTCTTTCCGAAATAGTCATCTTAAAATTTCACCGGCTACATTAGAGGTGAAAACTCTTAAAAGTATACTTCTTAATCCAAATTTCATTGCAATTAAGATGGTATCAAAATTATTTTGCTGTGGCTCATAGATCGGGCTTGACAAGTTTTTTTTTCAGAAAAAAGTCGATTTCCAACCACTGTGTGGCGTACGGACGGATTTTATTTTTTATTCGATTTTTGGATTCTACGTATCTTGAAGATTACAACCTCAAATTAATTTTACTTATTATTCAAAATTAACTCCTTGGCTTATATCATTCTCTAAAACAAGTTTTTTTCATTCCGTGCGCACATAAGCTTAGCGCTAAGACAAATTTCTGGAAGATGTATTGTATATTTGTACCAGTTTGGAACGAAAGGTTTTTTTAAAGGATATTCATTGTCGGGTGAATATTGATGAACTTTAGTCCTAATGCTGCAATTATAAAATAAACAGCAACAAAGTATTATAAAGAAGAGAAAGACGTAAAATGAGTTTGATAATTATGTACGCAAATTAGGATTACTAAAACTCCATCAAAAACAATGACAATCCCATGAACAAGATACAGAATACTTATTCGAACCGAGTTCACAACATTTCGAAATTCAAGACAATGAAAAAAAAAACAGTAGCAACACTGGGATAGTTGCGAAAGTAGCGTCAATACGAAATGATGTGGATCAGGATACAAAAGCGGGGTCGTGTTCTCTTATTAGTGGAAAACATTACAAAATAGGGAATGATTTATATATCAGAGTGGGAAGCAGGGCAAGTCTCTATGAGAGCTATATTCACATCAAACAGCGGACCAACTTCCAACATATTTTCAGAGTTTCAAGAACAAAAACAGACCTGACTACACTATAAGGAGATTGGAATTGGAAGTCGGAAGTCATACGGGATATGAGTCCTTGGCACACATCTACCTAGTCAACTCCTTGCCATAAATGCTTCAACATCCTTGATAAAGCTCGCTATATTAACAACCTTTTTAATATTAAACAGACTTCGCCATTTTTCATCACGAAAGAAGATAAAAAATGATTAAATAAAAAAAATCTTGATGGTATTTCTTCACATACTAAAGAAACAAAACAGAAACTGTATAGGTATTTGTGGGTTATATTGAGCTGAATTTTTACATTTTTTTTTGTTTTAAATTCCACTTTAAAATATCTGATGTGGACAATACATGACTTCCTTGTACGCTTATTAAACTATAAATCGGTGGCTCAAAAAGTGATCCTGAATTTGGTTACTAGTTTCCAAAGATCGCAGTATCTCAAAAACAACACTCGGCGTCGCGACATCCATCTATTGACACACACACACACACAAATAGGGAGGAAAATCAGTATTTTACACTAAATTTTAACACTTAAAACAAGTAATAAAAATGTTTAATTGGATTGGAAACCAAATTGCGTTTGTAACCTTTATTACCGAAACATATGATTTACGTATTTAATTTAAATATAATTTTCTATGTAAGGTTATTATGGCCTTCAAGTAAAGTACCGTTTTCGGCTCACCAATTTTAACCAAAATATAGTAAATACATTCACATCAATATAAAAGTCCTATTTACCAAATTTGAGATGTTTAACATTATATTTTAATATAATTTTTTATGAAAGTGTACTATGACCTTAAAGTAAATTACCGCTCCCGGTTTTCCAATTTAGACCAAAATCTAGTATGTTATTTAAATGAAAATATAAGTTATAAATACCAAATTTGAGAAGTTTTGCAAAGTATTTTACTATAATTTTTTATGGAAATCAATTATGACCTTCAAGTAAAGTACCACTTACGGTGATTAAGCAGTGACCAAAAAGGGAGGTTCACAACTATATTTTACAACAATCCTAAATACAAAATTTCAACTTTCTACGGCGAACCGTTTTTGAGTTATGCGAAATACGAACGTACGTACGAACATACCAACGTACGTGCAGACGCCACGACGAAACTAGTCAAAATGGATTCAGGGATGGTAAAAATGGATATTTCCGTTGAAATCTGAAAATTTTCGTGATTACAATACTTCCTTTACTTCATACAAGGAAGTAAAAATACATATGTGCATATCAATTTTATTAGCTTATTATTAAAAAGTGGACCTTATTAAGCACTTACTTCATTTTCATATATCTATACAATTCTACACATTTCAGGTTTCCAACGTTTCGGTGCTACAATAATCATCTTTTCTTGGTCGAAACTATGTATAATCTTAACAGTTTACGCATATTATGTCCCATCCTAAACCATAATATACAGGATGTCCGATGGAAATTGGCTCAAATAATTCTCACGGCCAAACGGATCATATAATTAAAAAATCCCAGAGAAAAATTCCGTAGGGCTGCTTGTGAAGTTTCAACAACCGGTGGGTTTGCAGATAACACCTAATTTTTAATAAGCTCATTTATAGCTATTAAAAAGTTTTGAAATACTCTGCAAATTGTATTTCGATATCTTAAACATTGAAGAATTTACATCATTTTAGAATCCTGTATTAAAAAAAAAAAAAAAGTAATTTCATAAATGATTTTTCCACAGTTATGAAAGGGAAATTGATTGTATGAATTCGAAATGTTTATTAATTTAACTAGAAACATTTTCTTACATTTCTAATTAGGGATTGATAAATTATTTGCCACTTCTATAAATTTGTTTTATTGAAAACTAGTTTCGAATATTATACATTCATCCTCAGTTCTAAAAACACACAAAAATTCAAAACTGATTTATATTAATCTAATTTAATATGTATAATAATACCAAACTATATTTTGAATTGCTTATTTTTGAATTTTTTGTGTGTTTTTAGAACTGAGGATGAATGCATAACATTCGAAACTAGTTTTCAATAAAACAAATTTATAGAAGTGGCAAATAATTTATGAATCCCTAATTAGATTGATCCTTCTATACCATCATGCGGATGTCAACCTGTTACATTTCAGTCATTTTGGCTTCCAACATTTCTCAGTTTTTTCACAGTGCAGTTTTTCTCGATGCTGATTTGAGGGATCCTCCTTACTTTAACAACAATATTAACATATTCCGTGCAGTGATATTAAATTATAATATTAAATGTCCTTTAGCCACTTTCTTCTCTTTGCCGAGGATTGTGTACTATACGCAATGCAATGGAAACGGTATTCATTGATACCTAAGAGACTTAATTACCTTAGGGATTAACCCTCAAGGTGGTGAGTTCTGTTCTGTTTATGAGGGCATTCATTTGCAATTAGTTGCTGATACGTTTAATATCTATCACCAAGATATATGGATCTCTATACATACCAAGTGAAATTGTTGATGTGATTATGGTGTTCGGACAAACGATAGTTTTTTTATGATTTCTTTTTCTTCTAAATCTTGTATGAATATTTTTATACATTATTATTATTGCTCATCAAGTCCATGCTTCTATTGTTCAATTAATAAACTTTTTGAATTCAAGCGATCAATTTCCCTTTCATAACTGTGGAAAGATACTTTCAAAAATTACTTTTTGAATTTTCCAGAAAAAATACAACCTCTACAGGCTTTGCAATATTTATAATAGAAAGACGATGAAAAAATACATAAAAAAGATGTACCACATCTCCATGATGCCAGCAGGCAGCACTGAGGTGCCTGAAAAATAATTTTAACGCTGGGAATTCAAGATTCTAAAATGGTGAAAACCCTTCGATTTTGAAGATGTAGAAATGCAATTTGAGGGGTCTTTCATAACGTTTTAATGGATATAAATGAGTGTATTATAACGTACGTGTTATCTGAAAGCTCTAAGTTTTCGCCTCGCGTCAACCGCACGTGTAGTGCCAAAGTAAAAAAAAAACAATAGCAATCGGTGAAACTATAGGAGTAGACCTACGATGTTTTCTTTCAGCATTTTTTTATTAGATCGTCCGTTTGGCCGTGAGAATCATATAAGCCGATTTATATTGGACATCCTGTATATTATGCATTATGATAGGATATAATAGGAGTAAAATGAAGAATTGCTTAAATAAAATAAACTAAAGGAAGCCTTTAATAAAGTTCACTTTTAATATTAAAAAGGGAAGTGAACGATGTGTCCGTCGCCGATTTTGATCAAATTTTTTTGGGCGATTCTGCATTGAAAAAAAGTCGACCTATCCTACCGCTTTGTCCAATGAGCTGAGAAAAAAAAAATAATAAAACATGGTGATAATGCTTTATTTTATATCTCGTCTTCGAAAAATGATATCGACATGCATTTTTAAGCTAAATATTTGTTTTTTTTAGAGTATATTAAAGAAAAAAATCTAAACATTAAAAAATAATTGATTTTTGGTAAAAAATCGTTTAAATTATAAATTAAACTAGCCTTATAGATTTCTTCACACCAAAAATTATGGCATATTTATATCCATCACATCAAAAAACCTTAATGCTGAAAAAATCATCGAAAACAAAAAAAAAAATTTCAGTTCCGAATGTGCTCAAAAGTTTTTAAAAAAACCCAAAATTACGTTTGGGTTTGAAACTCTGTAAACTCGTCTTCAGTTTATCCGATATTGACGTTCCTGGACTCTTTAAAAAGAGAGGAGTTTCTTCTTCCCATACATATAAAAAAAACTATAGC
Organism: Rhaphigaster nebulosa; assembly: GCA_948150685.1. Classification (NCBI taxonomy): domain Eukaryota; kingdom Metazoa; phylum Arthropoda; class Insecta; order Hemiptera; family Pentatomidae; genus Rhaphigaster; species Rhaphigaster nebulosa. The sequence continues at coordinate 23,162,171 of OX411307.1, forward strand.
ATTTCCTTAGAAGGTCTGTGTAAAAAAAAGGCGATTACCATATAAAACCAAAATTGAAGTTTTTTGCGGATAGCGTTGTTCTAAAACACAGAAACATCCCGGTTAAAGGAAATCGCGTAGTTTAAGAACCTTTATCGATAGCCCAAATTTGGTTTGAATTGTTCAAAGTGTTCCTGATTTATCAGCGATTACTTAAATCTTAAAAAAAAAATGTCAAATCCAAACGTAATTTTGTGGCTTTAAAAATTTTGAGCACAAATTCAAAAAATCTTAGGATTTTAGATGTGCTGAAACAAATCTGCCATCATTTTTAGTATCAAGAAATCTATGAGGTTAGTTTACTTTATAATCTAAACACTTTTTAAAATTTATTTGACCAAATAGCAATTATTCTTTAACGTTTAGATTTTTTTTTTTTATATACTCTAATAAAACAATGATTAGCTGAAAAATGCACGTAGATATCATTTTTCGAGTATAAAATATCATTTCCAGGAAATATAAAATATAAAATAAAGAATTTTCAGCATGTTTTTTTTCCTCAGCTGCTAGGGCCCATTGTACAAAACGGTAGGATATGGGTCGATTTTTTTTCATTGGAGAATTACCCAAAAAAGTTTGATGGAAATCGGCAACGGACAGAACATGCACTCTCCTCGTAAGTTATTCAAATAAGCCTTCCAATAAATAGAACTTTTTATAAGAAATTTTATTATTCATTTGCGTAATTACATAGGAAGTTATTCGAACAAATTGTGATTTGGAAGGACCATCAATCAATGTAGTTCAGTGCTGAAGAATGAAAGGGTGATTAATCTACTGCTGTAGACAACCTTAGGTTATTAATGAATAGGCGGGAAATATTGGATGTTCCATCTAGTCAGAGAAACACTAAGGATAGCTGATGGTCGGGCACCCACTCTTCATTCTTTATAATTTCCTGACGAAAACACTCGATGATGAACTAAAATATGTAAATAAACTGGGGAGACATTAATGAGAAGAATGAGTTATGCAGGAAATATTTGGTGTATGTATGCAAGGGCGTGAATACACTTTAGTTTCATGTCAGCACTTGTCAGGATTCTCAATATCTTCTTGGAATTTTAAACTGTAATTAACGACCATTACAGCTGGTTCACCAAGGTTAACCGATACATCCATTAAAAAAATATGAATTAATAATATGACCTTGAATTTTATACCTTGTGAATGTTACAGGAGTGTAAGCTGAACAACCGTTAAACTTCTTCATCAAGACTCAAAATACAATAGAAAGAGTTAATGTCTCTATTATCAGTGGGCATTTGAAGAAACATGTGTCTACTGATTATTTTAATTCGAGGGTTAAAAATTCCAAACACTCCTGAATAAGAAAGCTCAAATGTGAAAGTAACAACGAATTCCGTCAAATTATGGTTTGGAAAGTGCGGTCATGTGTTGGGGTTTCAAAATTAAATAAAACTGATTTGAAAGTGAATGTGTCAACAAACTTTTAAAGTTTTTGATTTAGTTGATTGCAACCCAAAAATTCTAGGATACCGTACAGATTAACATATTTTTGTGTCAAGTTACGATATATTATTCATAATTAGCCGTAGATATATTCTGATTATTTAGTACAATTAATCCATGCAAAAAAAATGTTTGTAATTTTCTACCAATAAAACAAAAAATACATGATCGTTTGAATAAGCCCACGTCTATATTAAATTGATCCATGATGATAGAGGTCCTTATACCATCTGTTCTGATCCTGTGGTTCTGGAATACGTTATGGGCCCATCAACTATTTCAAGGGTATCGGGATCATATATCTTAGAAGCTGATACATTGATGCGAATCCACATCATTCAGGATAAACATTAGAAACATCCATATTTGTTTTCGTAGGGTTTCTCAAATTAAAATAAAAATCATTAATATAGGCTATGAATGGTTTAATTAGAGCAAAATGTCTGTCTCGTAAACAAACAGGCATATTATTGAAAAAAAACACAGCCTTTTCTGACTTAATATTTAAATCTTTCAATATTATTAAATCAGTAAACAAAATTAGATGTCGCCTGATGACAGATGTCTTATGTTATCAGTACCCCGATTAATTGCTGAATTACTAGTTTATGTATACAACAAAAAAAAAAGAAAATTGCTCTAGGAAGGATGTCGGTGACTTTCGAATTTTCTTTTGAAATAAATCCTTACCAAAGACTGAACGCTGGAACACTGGAAGGAAGATCTTGAGTGGTACCGAAGCTCTGGAAGCTCTTCTCCTGAAGACAATTACCCCTACCTTAGTTCCCACACTCATAACTTTTCCCTGGTCATTTTTTTTTATTTTTAATATTATTCCGCCGCAAAAGATGATTGTGATTTCTCTCAATTTCCACAACGATTCTCAAGGTTTCTAGACATTGCAGATCGTCCCATGTTACCATCGGGTCATTCCACACCAAATCAAGACATCATTTAGACTCAAGGTTTTTCAAAATGAGTGAAACATATCGTATTAATTTTCTATGCACATATATATAGTCAAAGTTTCGATTTTGTATTCACTTTTGTTTTTATAATTTTAAATATTAAAACATTTTAAAAAATTTCATTTTTCGCTTTGATTTTAAGTCTTGTAGTTTACCGTAGATGTATTTGAGGAGACGTGCGGCCAGCCAAGAAAAACACAGAAATAAGTGAACCTTATTTTTTATTTATTCGCTTATTATTATTTAATTATATTAATTTTTCTTTATTTTCTCATAACATAGCAATATTTATATATTTTCATATTGCCACACTTTTTTATATTTACATACCGGTAAATCATTTATCTATACCCGTCTACCTTTATTTACTTATATATTTTCACGTTTCATACTGCTAAAATTCCATACTTTATTGGTTGTTATCTTGTTTTCTATTTAGACCAGACGAAGGCCCACAACTTAGGCTGAAACGTTGGCACACAATAAAAAATAAGGTTCACTTATTAATGTGTTTTCCTTCATTGACCGCACTCTTCAATCAATTTCTGCTCAAATATTTGTCCTATGAAGATAAAAATCACACCATTCTCTTCAGAATTACAAGGGCTTTAATTTGGTATATCAAATTACTAGATTGATTTTAAAATTAAGAAAGAGAAGAAGCTTAAAAAGATATATATATATATATATATATATATATATATATATATATATATATTTATTATGCATACTATTAGAATGCATATACCAAATTTTATGATGATATCTCAATGGGGTCATGCCAGAAAAAAAAGTTGAAGCTCAGTCACCAATTAATGGCTCACGAATACTGTAATAACTGGGTAAATAACTTAAAACGGCAGTATTTATAATAACTTTTATAATAAGTCAATTTTATTGTTTAAAATATTTATTAAAGAACGTATTTATTAAAGAAAGCTTCATATTTTATTTTCAAAGTTTTCAAAAATAAATTAAGTTTTTTGTTTGTGAATAAAAGTCTCTTAGAAGATGGGTGATAATTTAGACATTATCGATGGGTTTTTTCAAAGCTAAGACTGATACAACTGATTAGAATTGAGTAATAAATGGTAAAGAGTAAAAGGAAGTTATGAATATTTAGCGAAGTCGTAAGCTATCAAAGACCGGTTCAGTTTCCTACTATCAGGATGAAAAAATAGTAACTCGAAGGTTAAATCATATCGGCCCAATCAAACCTTAGAAGAATATTACTGCTAGTGGGCACTCAGAGGGTTAGTAGTTTACTTGAGGATATTTTCTGTGTTTTTTGTATACTGCACTTGAACAATTTAATTTTTAAAAAATGGTACAGCTAACCATTTTTAATTTTGTGACGTTGTCTATCGAAAACATGGGACACCTAGATATTTAAAAATCGCCGGTAGGGTCGTTGTGTGCATCAGACATCAGTTGTCAAACTTATGACATAAACAACGTTCCTCAGTTCCTATTAGCTTCGACTGTTTTGGAAAGAGAACAATCAAGTCTTTCCTTCAACGCAATTTTTTATTAAACAAGTAAATAAGCTTTTAGTAATATAAATTATGTTTAAACTATTTTACTATCATTATATGGGGTAAAGACATATATTATTGACACGTTACCAATCAGTGACACATGTAAAATTTTCCAATAAACTCTTGGAACAAAATTATTAACTATATCCTAATTGAAAGAAGCAGAGCTCCTATTTTTCAAGTTTCAAACGTTTTTCATTTAGCGGATTCATGGGTAGAGCGTGGACCATTCTCCGAATGATAGTTAATTGTATATTATGGCGTTTACATGAATGATATGTATACTGTAAATAAATAATATTAATATACATTTTAACGCATCTTCTGGGCAACTGATCCAAAAAACATGGTGTAAACATCCAAACTATGAAGTTTTGGATTTTTGCACGTAATATTCCGATGGTAGAAACGTGAGGTGACAAAGATAATGAGTATGATGTAATTTTTTTACAATGGTAAGGATCGGTTCTAATAGGATTACGATTAGCCACATGCGCTGTCTAAATTATATAGACATATAATCTGTCTGATCATATAGGAAGATTTTTTGTTGTAAATATCGTAAAAAAAAACTATTACGGAACGCTAATGAAAACGATAATCACGTACAAACTCAGTTCATTGGCCTCCACATTCTCCAAACTGATTCAATTGCACAATAAATAGTTGTTGTTTTTTTCATTTATGACGAAAGTTCAAGACAAGGAGATTTACTTGGATTAGGTATCGACTATATCCAGCTGGTTTCATTGTTCCAATACATCAAAGAGTAAGGGAAGAGCAAGTTTTAACCTTTAATTAAATACGATATTTCTCCCATTGTTTAAAATTTTAGTAATATATAAAAGAATCGGACCTGGCACTAAAGGACTGTAATAAATTATCCACTTTGCCATATACAGAACTAACAAATAAGAAAATAATGATTAAGGAATTTCGGAGCTTGAATTCAAAAGAAAAAGATGCGGGAAAACGGGGACCTGAGCTTTGCAAACATCTTGGCATTTGTTTTTTTACTGTTTACAAGTTTTATTTACGATTTTCGAGTCTACCAGATTTTATCCTGATACACTTTAACACGATTATGAGACCCATTCCTTTCATATTTATATTGTGTGGAATGCAAGAGTTGTTTAACTTCCTGAGCGATTGAATTTTTCACTATTACAATTACATTAAACAACAATATTGTTAATGAACGAAAGAACTACCAAGAATAAGCTATAAACTATAAAGAAAAAAAAAATGACCGATCGAATAAAGTAAACAAAATTAGCTTGCAAACAGGAATTCAGTTGAGGTGAGGAAATGGTTGGAATCCTTGGCAAACCCCGATTCTGATATCCTAGCTTCTTTCAAATATATAAAATAAATGTGTTGTTATACTGCGTAAGGGTGAATCTTTTAAAGCGTTGGAATTGGCGTTTCAGGATTCGGATAAGGTAACATAATTACTAAATATAAATTCTTTGTACAAGGTCAAGTCAGTCTGATGAAGGTCTGTGGTGAACCCGACCGGCAATTTCCTTATTCTTTTATTTACCTAGTCGTGATTGGTCGCTCGTGTTTTGGTTACTAATATATTCCTGAATTCTTAGTTGCTCATCGTAATATTCACCAGGTTCGGGAATAATCTTGAAATCCACAACTTCCATACATTTAAGAGGCACGTACACTTGACATACCAGCAAAATGGTTATATATTTAAAATCGATAGTTCTGAATTGTCTCGTAATAAAACTCTATAGAGCACGTTTTAAACTTTATGTGATATAATTCATTGATGCTAAGGCATTATTCTTGTCAGTAATTAGATTCGGACAGGCCATCTTAGTATGATGTCTAAGGCGAGTGGGAGAGCTTGGTGTGTTGTTAGGTTTAATAATATTTATTGCCACATCGTAAATTTTCATAATGTTAATTACATTTTCTTAATTAGAAACTCGAATTGAAGTCCGATTTCAATCTTGGTGTTTTTTTTATAAATTCAGTTTATATGTAATAAAATTTCTTTACTTAAAAATGTGTCCGGGTCAGCCCAAATATTTCCCCTAAAAGCAGCTGAATTTCCTCCTAAAATTGTCCCCTAAAATTGGATAGTTTCTCCCTAAAATCTTATAGTTTCTCCCTAAGACTTGATATTTTTCCCTTAAAATTAAATCACTTTTAAATAAGTAGTGTATAACTTTTTGCAAGCAGAAAGATAATAAATATTAGTTGTTTTTTAACTAGGGAATTTCTCCTTAAACGTGTAACTATAGGTAAAATAAAATACAAAGAATACATAATAGACGATATTGTACTTATAAGAAATCAAAGGTACAACATTAATGGAAAGCATTCAGAAAACTAATGTCAAGATGTTTGCAAAGCTCGGATCCCCGTTCTCCCACATATTTTTCTTTTGAATCCATGGTCCGAAATTCCTTATTCATCATTTTCTTATTTTTTAGTTCTGTATATGGCAAAGTGGATAATTTATTACATTCCTTTAGTGCCAGGTCCGATTATTTTATATGTTTCTAACATTTTAAGCAATGGGTGAAATATCGTCTTTAATTAAAAGTTAAAACTTGCTCTTCCCTTACTCTGTGATGTATTGGAACGATGGAACCAGTTGGATATAGTCGATACCTAATCCAAGTAAATCTCCTTGTCTTGAATTTTCGTCATAAATGAAAAAAATAACAACTATTTATTGTGCAATTGAATCAGTTTGGAGAATGTGGAGGCCAACAAACTGAGTTTGTACGTGACTATTGTTTCCATCAGCGTTCCGTAATAGTTTTGTTTACGATATTTACAACAAAAAATCTATGAAACAAAAATATATGATCAGACAGATTATATGTCTATATAATTTAAACAGCGTATGTGGCTAATCGTAATCCTGTTAGAACCGATTCTTACTATCGAAAAAAAAATTACATCATACTGATTATCTTTGTCACTTCAAGCTTCTACCATCGGAATATTACGTGCAAAAATCCAAAACTTCATAGTTTGGAGGTTTGCACCATATTTTTTGGATCAGTTGCCCAGAAGATGCGTTAAAATGTATATTAATATTATTCATTTACAGTATACATATCATTCATGTTTTTATTTAAATACCATAATATACAATTAACTATCATTCGAAAAATTGTCCACGCACTACCCATGAATCCGCTAAATGAAAAACGTTCGAAACTTGAAAAAGAGGAGCTCTGCTTCTTTCAATTAGGATATAGTTAATAATTTAGTTCTAAGAGTTTATTGCCGATATATTCATGAAAAATATTCCTATCCTGTAAATTTAAAGAATAAACTAAAAACATGGCTTTTAGTAAATGTATACTACTTTAATCATTTTATTAAATAAGTATTAGGTTTAATAGTACCCGGTTATTAGGTTTAATAATAGTTAATAGTAGTATAGGTTTAATTGTAATGCACTTTTCTAAAAAAACATTTTTTTTTTTTTTTCGATAAACGAGACATCAGTAATACTCAATAATATGCCGATCAACTCTTTCGTGGATATAGCATTTTACTCAGTACCTACTCACATCGTGGAGCATGTTCTCAGTTTTATTCACTTAGAAATGTGAGCAGGTAGTCTAAAACAAAAATCAACCCACATTTGATGCACGTGCTCCTTACACTTAGCAAGTATTCCATTGTGTAACTTCTCTTTATTCACATCTAATCGGAACATTTGCTCAGTTTTTTTAGGAATGACCAAGTAATCAGTTTGATTCACTTCATCTATTATCTTACCATAGGCGACGGATTTACGGCAATAGGTGCTGTTCACATGCAGTTGATAACGAACAGATACAACGCTTAAAATTTGTAATCTTACTATTAATGATGAAGAAGAAAAAAAAAAAAGAATAGTAACTTTGTCGAGCATTAAATTCTACAGTTACTAAAAAGCGGGAACGCGGATATTGGTTTCTTATTGTAGAACTAAATAATGAGAAATAAATATTTTTTTAGTATTGGGCATTGGAATCTCTTAAGCCCTTTGTCTAACCACTAATGTAACAATGGTATAACCAGTTTAATGACATGACGACACGCCGAAACAATAATGCCGAAAAAGACTACGTACTGGAAACACTTCGCTCTCGATAAGACGGTATTAATCGACCTGTACACAGCGTCAAAACCGATAGGAACAATATCTCTTCCAGCAAAAGATATTCATGGCAATGTGCCCCTCAAAGCCAGACAATATTTAACTATTAAAAATGTCATCTATCTCACAATGGCGATGCGTACATGAAAGACCATTGTCGAACTATCAAGGCTCCTCTTTGTGTCGACAAGAAAAATCCAGAACGGTCGAATTTCCTCATTGATCAGAAAAAAAAATCACAATCACAAAATTATTTATTATAAACTATTATGTACACTGAAGGAATAAAATTCCTAACTACCAGTTATTGGTTATACAGAAAAAAAAGTATAAATAAACATCTCATATTTTGGCCATAGCTAACAAAGCGGGTGATTTGACCAGGCGGTAGCTTTATCTATAACTTTGAGTAATTAACATGCATTAAAATTTAAATTGCTAAGACAAATGTTTGTGCGGATAGTTAATGATAAGTTCGATAAACTAAGAACCAACCAACTGTAGTAAGGGCACTGAGAATGACCAGTCCACTCAAATGTATAAATTATCTTCATTAATTAAAATTAATGGCTATTGAATAACAATGTGTAATACTAAAGCTGATCAAATTTCTGTTTACAATTTAAAAAATTAATTAATTCTCTATTCACAAATATCTTTTTTAAATAAATCAATGGTAAGAAACTAAAAAGGCAGAAAAAAAAAACCTCTTACCGTCATGATTTGGAATATTTAATAATCGTCTTCATGTGAGAAAGTGAAAATCTGAATTTTCTTCAGCAGAGCATGACTACTTGATGGGCTTTTCTGTTCAAATTTCCAAAAAAGTAGCAGCCTTCACTTGAATCCATCTTTGTCTGCTCGCCCCTTCCTGGAGGGTTGCTGACAATGGGATGGCCCCTCATTGTTTTGTTCTTTCATAAATAGTGCTTTAATGATTTTTTTAAAAACAGCGGTTTAATGATTTCATAAAACCACCTAAACAACTTCAATAACGATCGAATAGGCAGAGAATTATAAATTAAAGATTAAAAAAACAATAAAATAAGAAGGAAAATACAGAAATAGTAAAACAAAATCCACAAGTCTCACAAACAAAAAGATGTTGAAAATCGACAGATTAAACTTATCAAAATTTTGTGTCAGAAAATTATAATTAAACGATAGGTTTAAATATTATGGGCATGAAAGCCTAGCTATTATTATGAAAAAATCTTCATTGGAACGTTTGTTATAAAAGTTAAATTGATTCCTTATAATTTTCTTCTATTTGGATGTTTTAGTTTATTAACTGGTTGTATCACATAAAATAAGAGTGAATAAAAAAACGATTATTAATAATCAAATTAATAGTTGGCAGCATAAGTTTAAGCTTCGTCTAATTATCAAATGCGATTATTCGTTTCGATATAGACCATGTAAGACTTCAGACTTAATTATTGAAGTTGGCTACTGAACCACCAATCAATCAGCGTCCGATAACCTCTTTAGAAGATCTTGGACTATTCTTTAAAAAGTCTAGTGCCTGAAAACGATGATGTGCAAAATGGCTTTAAGGAATTCACTTCTTTTTATAGATCTAGCTTTTATGAACAGGGACTTAAAAAAGTTTTTCATTAGGGTATTTTTATAGATGGCAAGAATGCTATTTTAATCAATTAATAAAATTTTATTAAATCCATTCTTGTGTTATCAATGCTATCCCGCAAATTTCACATTTCTTGTAATATAAAAACATATACCAGAATAATATAAAGTTATTGCCATTAGCACATCACCGAATTTTTCTTAAGTTATTCGCAAAACAATTAAAATCTCTTATAGGGATATTATCTCCCAAGAATTTGTAATGCATTAAATTTCCAGTTTATGTTATTATATTCAGGTATGTACTTTCTCTCAAAAAATCAACACGACTCTGGTTACGCATCGGATAATTGACATAGCCGATATCTGATAAACGATAAACGTAAAAATTAGCAAAATATATAATGAAATAAACAAAAAAATATCTTTCCATCTTTTGGTTTTCGTAATGAGATATCATGTATATTATGTAAGTAATAACTTCTAAGCAAACTGAAAACAAAAATACTGGAGTAAAAAGAAAAAATTATCAGCTATTTTTTCTATTTCATAATGTGGTAATTTTAAATTTTCTTAGCAGTCAGTCCTAAAAATTATTAGTTATCTATACTTATAAGGTCAAAGTCCGAAGCATATCCCACATTGGTTATCAATATTAGATCATATGCCAAACCAATGGACATGAAACGCTAAAAGGTTATAAAATTTGTTTAATTGACATACCTGCACGCAACGAAATTTCTTCAGTAGGCTTTTATACGTACCTGAAACAACAAAAAAAAAAAAAAGGTGTTCAAAACTGTTTGAAATAAACATATCATTATATAAATAAATTAACTAATTATTAAATTACAAAAATAGAAAAAACGAATCACATAGTCATTTGATATTGGGTTTCCTATAGCCTTAACATCATTACTGGAGCCCGAATTCCGTAAAACGTGCAACGAAAAATAAAATTCTGCCATTTACGTCGTTTATGCTTAAAGAAACAAATTCTACATATTTTGTTCTCTTTCATAAATTACTATCTTTTCTTAATAAACTAGATAGTTAGAGCATTGTTATGTAAAATGTGAAAACCTTACGAGCTCTTATTAAGGTATTTTTTGCTACTTTTCGAACGATCATACGTGATTCACGCACTGTGGCAACGCATTTTCTGCCCAAGTGTTTTTTATTGCCAACAGATAAGTTTTTTAATAAAGTATCGCATGGTAAATTGAGACAATCCCAAATAATTGCCGATGTATAGATAACTTATTTCTAGTCGAAAAAGTTGAACCGTTCATCTTTGCCGGTAGAACTAAACTCTTTGGATTTTCGGTCCAATTTGGTGGATTGTCTTTCAATTATGATCCTTTTTCCCATTTTGGGTTTATATTTGAATAAGGTATAATTAATTAGATGAAAACCATGAGCAGATAACTAACTAACCAGTTAATATCACAACCGTTACAGCATGAATAATTTTTTAATTAGGTTGTACGGATTTTTAATTCCCTTCAATTGTAAAAAATTATGCGAGATGTTGTTTGTTATCAAATCCACTAATTAATTTATTTTCAATAAATTATTGAACATAAATTTGTCCGAAAAGCTGGGTGTTTGCATAATTATTTTGCCAACTATAGACTGAGTGCAGCATTGTAGAACATAAGAGAAATTGAATGGATTGGTAAGGATTAACTGGCTTTCCACGAATCTAAAAAGAGCAAAACAAACTTAAATTTTCAGTTTCAGTCCCAGAATTTTCCAGAAAATTGAATTATATTCAATGTGTTATAAGCAGTAACGTATTATTTCGTAAATCTGTCCTATGTAATTTTGATTCAATGTTTATATTTTCAAGCAATTTACAAATATTTTTATTTAATTACGGCTAAATGTGCGATTTAATGCAGTAAAAACATAAAACGTGCAGTTTACCCAAAATTGTTTAAAATGTGCAATGTAATGCAAAATAAAACTTACATATGTTAATCCGGATGTCTTAACTCGTGGAAATAACTTGTCCCCGATCGATTTCAAGCAACAAAAAAAGTGCAATTCACGATGATCCGGGCTCTATTCATTACATTTCATATGATAACTTCCTGCTGATTTTGTAGTACCCGTAATTTAAATAGAGCTAACAAGAATATATTATCTAGCAAAGAAGCTCATGCTATTGATTTCATCAGGAATTACCTCGGATTGAGTAAAATGGGACGTACTGCTATGAAAGATATACAAAAACTGTGGCAACATCCATAAGAAGCAGAGTCGAGTGCATTGCACTTCGGCTATGGCTCAACCTGCAATTGCATCACCATTTCTAGTACAACTTGTTAATAAAAGAAATTTTTAATCATTAAGGTTGGGCAACTTGAGTTCAGAAAATAATCTGATAATGTAATGGATTGGGGCATATGAAATGTCAGTATGAGGCAAATGAAATAACAAATTTCAACGATGTTATTTTTTTTTTTAAATAACTTCAGTAAGCTTCAATTCTTTTCTCCCAACGCCCAATTTGCATGGTTTTATCCCTTATTCGAAGAAATATTTTGGCTTTGAATCAATAAACTCGAGAAAATAAACTTTTCATTTTGGAATATATTGTTTTTAAAAATGCCTCAAGCGCTTTGAAAACTGAGAGTCAGTTGGAGACAATTCAGATGAATATGGTGGATGTTGTAGAACTTAAATTTTCAGATCACGTAATGAGCCATGCTTGTCAGTTAAAACTTAAAAAAAAAATAAGTGATCTGAAGATGGAAGTTCAACCATTGTTCAACCAATACGCCGGTCAAAGCGTATTGACCTCGCTTGTATGGAGATGGCTCCCATTTTTGAAGAGCGAAAGACGCATTTTTGAAGAGCGATAGACACATTTTTGAAGAGCGATAGACGCATGTTTTAAAAACAAAATAATCTTAAATGAAAACTTAAAAAAAATGTATGGCAAAATTCATATTTTTCGTTTTTTTATTCAAAGCCAAAAAAATCTTGTTGGACGTTGGGAAAAATGTACTAAAGCTAACGAAAGTTTATTATTTGAATAAAAATAATATGGGTAAAGTATTATTTATTTTTTTCATTTGCCTCATACCATAGGAACTGACATTTTATATGTTCCAAATCAATATTACTTAGTTGTTACAAAAGTCTTGTGAATTAGTAAAGCTTTATATCAAATTGCAAATTTTAAACATTATTGAATACTACTGTTCAAAGTAAAGTCCATTGTTTTCAACTACTTTCAACCATCTTTCTGCCAGTAATTAGATTTGATTCCGTTGCTACTCCTTTGGTTTTGAGGCAAAGAACTCTTCACATCCAATTTCTACGACCTAGTAATTATCAAAGATCCGGCCTTTTAAAAAATGAGCCATTGATCTAACCGAAGCATAATCTGATGGTGCAATATCTGTACGGAGGATGAGCCAAAACATTTACTCCTTACAGTCCCGATAATTTTTCTTCTTCTATGGCACAAATTTATTTTGTTTTGCCTTTACACTTGAAGCTTTTTTCCATTAATGTCTCAAAAGACCGCAAATCACGATTTTTTCTTCTGAAATTGCACGTACGTTTTAAAAATGTAAATAATCCCATAAAGCCAACTCAAGTTACAAGGAATTAAAGGATTAGTCAAAGTTAAACATTGACATAAATAGCTGGAACGAAAACATTCTTATAGGATAATTATGAGAGTTGGAATTGAGGGTTGTGTTCATGCACAAGGACTTTTGTAACAACCTGGTAATATAGTAGGTATGTAAAAACAGATAAGCAGTGATTTTTCTAATTTTTTGGGCTAATTGGCTTGACATATATTTTGGGCAAAGTTCAATTTTATGGAATTCAGAAGTTTTTTACCACAAAAAATTTCATGTTTCCCGAAAAAAAAAATCGATAAATAGGAATGTGAATTTGGAACTAGGCTTTCATAATGAATTCATAATCGAATTCAACAGGTTCAAATTAAGGATTATTAGAATAACAAACATTGAAAAAAATTACCAATGCACTAGGGAATTCTAATATAAACAGTTTATATTAATCAATTAGTTGATTAATATAAACTTAGAAGAAGAATATTTCCTATTGATGTGCTCATAGTATTTAACCAGATGCTCATTTCCATTTGTCTGTACACAATTGTGGTAAAAATTAGGTTTGAAAATTTTAAACCGCAGGCATTAAATTGTCAAGGAAGTGTATAACTTATTCATTTCATTTCTTTGGGGTGAAATTAAACCTTTTTTAAAAATATGTTTTCTTAAACTATTAAAAAAGAAAAAAGTTTTTTTTTTATTCCTTCATCAAACCAAGCGCTGGACATAACGAGAAGCTATTCTGGTGGGCCATCCAGCGAACTCACGGCAGGAAACGGTTATTGTAACGGACTGCGCTTTCTTAAAGATTAAGATAATGCATTTGGCAAGTGGGGAATGCGCGGTATTATAAAAACGACTGAGTCACAGATGCAATTATCTATAATTCACATTTATTTTATATGTATATATTAGTACTTTGTTATAACACTCTCCTAGTAAAAAAAAAAAAAAATGTTTTAATTCATTTAAACTATAAATTAAAAAATACAAAAACATTTTTGATGTTCCAGGTTTAAAGCAATCATCGATTTTTTTTCTCCTCAAGAGAACTAAGTATTTTTAAAAACAGTATTTTCTGAATTATTTATTTTTTTTTTTAAAAAATTCGATTTTTTTTAATAGAAAAAGGTTTTCATGTTTTCTTGAACGTGAAATCTTAGCAACCACGGCAAAAAGTCGATCCGTATCAGTAAAACTAACAATTTTTCAATTCATGTAAACATTTCATCCAAAAGCTAAATATTCCTAGGGAACAGTATTCGTGGAAGCAATTAGACTGTTGTTTCTTACCACCCCCGATGGGCTACAGATATCCTACACTCAAGAAAACTATTACGTATAAATGAAGTTGAGGTTCCTTTGGGATTGGTCTAGAATTGGCACCTAGTTTGCCAAAAAGTGTCGTGCGGGATTTAGATTTCTCCGACAAAGAAGTATTTTGAGAGTAAAATTTATTAAATTCACTTTATTTCTATTCGATTAAACAACACGGAAATACAGAATAAATAGCTTCTTTATGATGTAAAAAAAAAACTTTACCGAAAAAATATCTGTTAAGTAACCGAAACAATTCTGAAATGAAATAGTCGTAGAAAATAAAAATAAAAGAAACATCGACAAATTAAAATGAATAAAACTTAAATATTCAAAAGAAGAAAATTATTTTACCACAGCACTAACAAAAAAAAATATAAAACATAATAAAAATATCATGAGCAAGAGAATAAAGCAACGGGAGGAGCTGTTTTAATGACGGCAAGAGTGTGTAGTTTCCTTTCTGGTCTTTTTGAAAATTTATTTCTATAAGGATATTTTTATTTTAAGTATGTTTTGTATTTTATTTTTTTTTTTTGTTAGTGCGGGGTTTAATTTATATTCTTTACAGTTTTATTTCATATTTAATTTTATAATTGTTTTGGTTAATTAATAAATACGTTTTCGGTAATGTGTTGTTTTATATCACAAACAATCTTTTTATTCTGTATTTTCGTGTTATTATGTTGACTAGAAACAAAATAAATTGAATAAATTTTATTCTCAAAACACTTCTATGCCGGAGAAAACTTAACTCCACACCATACTTTTTGGCGAATCAGGTGTAAATTTATTTGTACGAAATAAAAGCTTAATAAAAGGAAAATTTTTCCTGAAAGTGGGATAACTGTAGCCCAGCAGGGGACTGAGAAATACACTCACATGTAAAGTGTGAATTTAAAAATAAAATAAATCTTTTCGCTATTGGTACCCCGAAAGCCACATACAGTAGATTTAGAAATTGAGCCAAACCATATTCCTAATAGGGAATTTTTTGACTTTACGCTAATGCAATTGGAACTTAGATTTACCTTGAATATACATACGTTAATTACCTTGAATATTTTTTGAGTGATCGCTTCCTATTCAACCAAAAACGCGACTTACTTTGAATAAGGCAAAACTTAAATTTCCTGATTTTCTGTAGAGAATCGGAACATAGTTCAAATGAATTTTTTTGTTATATATACCAATTTATAAAATGTAATTTATAATAATATAATATTAATTGATTATAATTCAATAATGTCCTCTTAAAAGGCTACACTATCTAAATAACCTTGTAAGAAAGAAGATGATAACATTATTTGTTTATAAGCTCATCAGAGAATGAGATTTAAAATTTGTTTAATAGAAAAAAGAAAATTCTCAAATGCTGTTATTGATTTCGAAATGTTTCGAACGGAGGAGGGAGGAGGGGGACTGGGCCGTTCTGGAGAAACTAACCATCGGAGGATTATTTGGGTAAATACTTAGATACGGAAACAAGACTAGGAACAAGAGAGTTGGTAAGAGTATGGAGTCGATAATTAAAATCATGTTTCTATTTTGGGCCAAATCTGCAATAAAAAAGGTATTCAGATCTTTACAGATGTTTTATTTTTATTTTAATAAGGCGCACTAGGAAGTGTTGGTTTTTTTAAGAATGGTTTCTATGAGCCCCTGAGCTCAACCCTGTACATTCAAATATAGCTATTCACAATGAATAGGAATTTAGGAGTGTTTTTCATGAAAATGTTGAAGTAGTCGAAATTAAGGTTCTTTTATTTTCCATATTGTGTGAGGATTCCATGCAAGTTGCTTGTCATTATGAAGTCCTAGGAAGCGGGTTCGTTGAACAGAATATGAGTGGAACAGAACTAAATAATATGTAGTTGTCATAACAATCATAACAAAAATAGCAGTAATGACACAGCCTACGATATCGTAGGTTAAAATTGGCAACATTTTAAATTAGTAAATAGAGTGTTATTTTGTTTATTTACTGAAATGTAAGCTTGAAAATGGCTAGAAGAGTGGCGGAAATATAAGAACGGAAATAATAATGTTAAAATTTAAAACTTGATTGTTTGCAACAACGAAATTGGTAAATAAATTTATTGGTAAAACAATAAAATTGTACATTTCCGTTGATATGTTTTTCGATCTTATTATGAAATAGGTATTAATTGTATAAATGTTATAACGGAGGGAAGCTAGGACATTATTTAACAACTGGGCGACAGAAAGACTGAAGGAAGGCGGTTGCAGGCCTTCAAGCGTGCATGATTCCGTGTCGGCTCTCCGCGGAGTTATCAACTCCAACTCTCTTTTCCGTTATTTATTCAGTTATAGACCTCAATCGCCCCACTGCACTCATACGTCATCCACATTTCTTCGGCTAATTTCCAGTTATTTTCGTGACTTGGGTATGTGAGGTAGCGGGGTTGCGTTCAAGTGCTCGTTAGAACACCCATCATCTCGTACCGTAGGCGGAAAGATATGTAAATGAACGGTCTGACTCTCACATTCGGAAGGTGAGACCGTCGCATCATATAACAACAATTTATCCAACAAATGAGTAATAGCTCCAAAAGACAAGTCATGAGATATTCCATGAGATTGTGTTACATCTCGCACACTTGAAATCAATGGTTATAATTATCCGATATCAATAAGATGTGAAACTAAACATAAATTAAAATGGCATATTACTAAGAAAAAATAGAAATTTGAAATGCTAATGTAACCCAAGTAATAGCCCCAAAATGTATCGAAGGGCAGTGGCGGAAGTATGATTTTTGATACCCATGTCAGCAAAGGTTC
This sequence comes from Rhaphigaster nebulosa, assembly GCA_948150685.1. Taxonomy (NCBI): domain Eukaryota; kingdom Metazoa; phylum Arthropoda; class Insecta; order Hemiptera; family Pentatomidae; genus Rhaphigaster; species Rhaphigaster nebulosa. The sequence goes on from OX411307.1 coordinate 23,179,629, forward strand.
AAGGCTCCTTACTCAAAATCAGGAGATGTATTTTATGGTTGAGTGCTATACATAATAATAAAATGTTAGATACTAATTGTATTAATACATATAATATAATTTGATTTTGTATTTTAGTGTTATAATGGCCAATTGGAGGCTCCCTAGGGCCCGTCCTTTTTAGATAATACGCATGTATTTTGTTTACAATGCATTATAGGAAGTGTTATCTACTTTTGGGTCTACAGAAGAAATCCAGTGACAACGTAAGACGTCTAGAAGTTTATAATATACATCAAATTTTAACTGTCCTTTAAGATTTCCAAGTATAAACTGACCTTATCTACATAATTTTTAATTCTTTTTTTTTTATGAAAGAAAAAAATTATATTCGTGACATTCTCAATTCAATTTGACATAAGCGATTGTAATATGATTGGTATCAGTTCATGATAACCGTTCCATCCATTATTCTTATAAGGTTTCTAAATTACAACTCGATACGATTTTATTCAAGAGCAAAGTTGAGTAATTTTAAAAACAATCTTTTCATATAAAACCTACACTTTTCGCTGACAGAGCACACTTTTCCCCCTCGTCTCCACTACACCTTTGTCACATTCTTAGAAATGAAACCCCAGGCTCCTAGTCGAATCTATGCATTCTTGCCATGCTCCTTGTCGACCATTAGATTTATTTCCTCTACCCAACGTTCTGTTTGAAAGATTGTTCTAATCTTGACCAATCGTAACTTTATCCCATCTGCTTGTATATCTCATCTTTTATACCATAATTTAAACAACTTTCCCCCAAAAATCGTAAATAGCTTTTTTTCTATTATGATATCCTGATTTGTGTGTTTGTTCAAATATTTATGTTTAAATCCTTTTTATTTATTTGATTATATTGAGGAGGTCAAGTCTCGGTTACGGTATGCTATTTTATTATAGTTTATTTATTTTTATTTGCATATTCTGAAACCCCTATTGTTAAAATTATACTAATATTCTAAAGGAAACAATTATCAAAATAATATTCTAATTATTGAACCTCCCTTTTCCTTTAGTATGTGTGTAGGTATCTTGGGGTGGGATGCTTTTTCTGGTTTACGAATTTCACTGTGGATGTGAGATGTGCTGCATTTTTTCTTTATATGTGTATTTTTTTTTCTCCTTCTGTCGTGATGATGCCTAAATTGGCGAAATATCGCAGGTTAGAGACTCTAGACTTGGTGTATGGAATTTTCCATTTTTTTTTTTTTTTAAATATAAAATTCATTAGAAAAAGGGAATAGCTAGATTCCTAACTTAGTCAAGGAAGTTAGAAGACATACAATGTGGCAGACGATAAACAAAGAATTGTGATCCCTGAACAAGTTTAATTAACGAAAGAATAGAACTAATGTTGGTCACCTCATGAGATCTCTATAGGCCGCTGTTGTTGAGGGCCACCTACCATCACACTTCCAATATCAGATTATAAAATAATTATGCTCATCCAATCATAATACGCCTTTCAGAAACAACCACCATTCAGATAGCTATTATGTGAATAAAAGGTACTCGCGTAATAGGTAGACGAATTGTCCATTACAGTCGACGATAGACATAGAACTTTTCTTGGGGTTTGCGGCACTGAGCATTAAAGCATAAATCCGAAGCTAATACGGAACAGTAAGATCAGAGAAATAAGGCCAACATTGATAGAGGAAGTGGAAAGCTTCCAGGAGTCGATCGATGCTGGAGGCTACAGGTTTCACTTCGCAACGTTCCAACTTTCAACTGATACACTTCAAAACCAGTTTTAAAAAATCATAAAATTTGTATCCGAGCACATAACGACTTCATAGGAACTTTGTAAGAACCCCATCAATAATAAGACATTTCAATAATATACATTCAAGATGTCTTTTCTAACAGGTTTATGCTTTAAACTTATAAAAACTGGAATAGATTAATGAACCTTTTTTGGTACCTACTTGGCATATGGTAATAATGCTTGAAATGTACCTACATTTGTTAGGAAGCTACTATTGATTATTTTCTATTTATGACACGGCTTTTTATTTGAGTTGGTGGAATTTTAATGGCATTGAGAGCCGACGAGTCTGAGGGTGCCTGGCCCTGAGGCAAGTTATAAATCTCAACCTTCCTGCCTCCGCCATCGCAACATCTTGCCCAAGTAAGGCTGGCCTTGAGGTTCCTGTGAAAAGGAAATTGTTAACAATAAATAACGTACTGGATAGCATGTCCAACATATTGACAACACTCAGAAAAGGAAAATTTCATTTCGTACCCGCCACACACACCTTCGAATAGACCATAAGTGATTATTATACACTCTGATCAATGTGTAACGAAATCACCTGAAAACGAATTTAACCAATAAACACTAATTTATGCCGCATATAAGTTACAACTAGCTTTTATAACTTAAAACATTTGTTTTAATCACAATGGCGAACCCATATCTCTTTTTAGCTCCATAAAAATCGGGGGGATGGAGGGACGTGCCCCCAAATTGACTTGAAATAAATTAAAACGTTAAATTCAATTAAATGTAATTAGGCTGTGTGTACTTCACCACTTTAATTTTTATTATTTAAAAACGTTTGTTTAGGCCAGAAAACCCATCTTCAGGTACATTTAATTTAGTGGAGCTATATTTGTGCCATTTGATGATTTTAATTAGAGGCTTTGAGGAAGAATGCCAATCTCCTATGTCTCAGTTACGGAGTGTCGGAAATTGCGGAGCATATTATTACAACTTGCGCCACCTCCGAGGGCATACAGAACTCGATGAGAAGGAAGACTGACGTTAGGAGCATAGGAGAGAACAGTTTTCCGAGGCTGAGGGAGAAGAAGAACTACCCGTATTTTAAAGCCTTCGTGCATGCAGTCCAACGAAGGCATATGGAATAGGTATTTAAGGAAGAGTAACCCAGTGTCACTTCATAACGGATGGGATGGTTAATGATATTTTCAATATATCACCCATTTTTGATCGATTTAAAAATCGCCTATTGCCCTTGGATTATCATGTTTTTTATATTTTAGTTCTTCGCCATGTTTAATCTTTTACCCGTCAAAAATATCTGCCATAGCATTACAGACTAAAATAAATAGACTTTGGATTGTTTGCATAAATATGGTGAAACAAGCGAATCAACTTTGGTAAATAGTATTTTAAAACATCTCAAGAAAAATTTCGAAAAATATTCCGTAGCTCGTTCACAAAATTAATTTTCATACAGCAAAAACGAAAAAAAACGAAGTTAGAAAAGAATTAATAGTCAGTCTTTCTACAAGCAACGCGCCAGAGTAGGACCAGAAATGAATATTTTTTTTGTCATTCGTCAAATATTAACTCAAATGTTGAGTTGTTTTATTAAAATTCAAGTTCTATGGGTAAAGTAACTTTATTTATAATTTATAGAATTTTAAAGTAGTGTATTAGGCAGTTATGATTATTAAACTTTAGATTCAACAAAACAATGCAAATTATTTCTTACTGATAACTCTGCTGTATTAGATTTTTCTTTTAAAATTGGCCTATTATTAAGGTGCGGCCCTCAATCATGCCTAAGTTTTCCAATGTAGAAAACCCAGTCCTCACAAGTAGAAAACCCAGTCCTCACAAGTAGAAAACCCAGTCCTCACAAGTAGAAAACCCAATAGGATTCAAATGAATGATGTCATTTTTGTTTTTGGTTGAACTGGTGTCCACTACTGGTAAGATGAACGTCCAATCTGCTATCATTATTACCATCCGTTCTTGAAGCTATCAATACTTCCATCGTTGTCTAACTACATTTCGTCTACTCCTCGGAATATTACCCATCAGTGTCAACGCTGCTAATTAATCAATTAATTGCATAGTAGAGTAATAATAATAATGTAAATCGCTGACTTAGAAGCCGGCCATGAAATAGGGGATGTTGAGAACATCATTCAAGAAAAATATACTAAGAGAGACTTTTATATCCTCTATTTTTGTGTATTTGTATTTTAAGTGTATTCAGTTATAGTAATGCCGAAGTGATTCCAATCTCAAGTGGCATGCCAGATTGGTAAACAGCTGTAACCGTCTAATTTGTGATCAGTTGGTTGTCCGTAGTAAGGTCATTTGCATAAGACTTGGGGGGGGGGAGGCGGAGGGGGGGAGGGCGATAGTAACTGACTGCCGGGGAACGAGGCGGCAACAGGTAGATTTCCTAACCCCACCCGGCGGCCTTCATGGCCTCATTCCACAATAGAAAGTTACAGCGCTACTTTCGGACTTGGGTTCATCCGAACCCTCCCTTAGCCGGATGTAAGCACTTCTCTTTGGAAGGGATCCAAAACCACTCAAGACCTACCAAAAGTTGGCCACTGTCCCTAAGAGGTTGCGGGAGGGGGGGGTTCGAGTCATTCGAGATTCACTTAATTGCACTGCAACTCCTCTCATTGTTGTATATTTGAGAATAATATGAAAGACTCGTTGGCCTCCGTGACAACCACGCATCACAGCCGCAGAGGCTTACTGTTTGTCTTCGTCAGGCAGTAGTTCCTCTCGTCACGCGGACAGATTATGCTAATATTGAAAGACAATAGTTCAGTACATCTTCCTACAAGTAAATTTACAAATTTGGCAAGGTGTCGTCACCTAAAACTATGCTGTACGATGATGTATGACTGTAGAAAACCCATAAATAACAAATATGCGTCACACATATTCCCGGAAGAGATTTTAAAAACTCTGCATAATATACAGGATTATCAAAAACATGTTTTTTTTTTTTTTTTGTCTTTAAAGATCTTATACGTAATTTGTCACCATAACCAGCCTGATCCAAGTTGTTGCTTTCCAATTCCCTTTACTTAACTCGATAGAAGCTTTTTGTTTTTCCATAGACGAATGTGTTTCTTAAGATAATATTTGATTGATGCTTTCTTTTTTATGTATTTTAAGTAACTCATTTTTCTAAATTATGTTTTACAGATGTGTGTGGCACTAAAGCCATACCATATTATTAGTACTAAAAGGTAACAATGAAATTATATTCCCGTTTAAATATTAGACTATTTGTTACAATTACGTCAACAAAAGAGATTGTTGCAAGAAGGAAGTAGAATTATGCTTTTTTTTTTATTTATCACTGAAATATCTAACGAAAAATATTGTGGAGATTGTTTATAAAGCTACTAATTGTTACATTTAAACAGCATGCCTACCGAAGGAATTGGTGGGCACCATAAAAAGCGTCATAATCAGATTTCTTCTTGTGAAGCGCTGAGAATGCAGAAAATGTATTTACTATTGTACAAGAGTATTTACTATTGTACAACAAATGGGGAACGCAAGGTGGCTATGTAACAGCTGGAGTGGAACGGGTGCCCCCAGTTTCTTTCATAACATGCCTGCCTGTGACCAATCCCGAAAAGGTTTCGCAAAGCAGACTTGCTGTAGCCGACTCTAAGGATCAAAAGCCGTCAAGCAAGCCAGGGCACGTTTTTGGATTCGATGAGACAGCACAAAAGCTTGTCCTAATCCGCCTCCAATTGATTCTTATTCCGCCTCGCACAAATTTATTTTTAATCGAAGAAATGCATACCACTTTCACCAATTTTCGCCACAAATACACACAAAGTAACCAGTAAAGTGCGATTCAATTCCAAGAACCTAAATTATATATGTTTGTCAGTTATACAATAATTAAAAAAATATTAAAACTCCGAAAATATTGTTAAACAGCTCTTAACTATAACAGTAGTGAAGAGAATTGTTATATGTAAATGTGGGCGAATTGTACTCAGAATACTATGGGCTGAGAAGTGAGTGCTTTTCAGAGGCACTATAGCCCGCTATAGAGATGGGAACAATGTTGGGGGGATCACCTCTACTGTGTGTAGAGAGCCACCCTCAACTCGTTGTTCCCATCACTGTGGCAGACTACAGACTTTTTAGTCGGCCGTTCGTTTACTGCCGCTTCAAAGCAGAAGAGCGACCAAGGGTTAATCATGCACCTCAAAAGTTAGGATGTCAGACAGTAACTGACAACTGGACAATTTTACAGTACATAGGATTATTTTAGTACAATAATTTATGAAGGTTATATTTATAATGCAATCGCTATATTTATAATGAACCAACAACAATTTACCAAAAGAAATCAGGTATCTACTGAATTCGTGATGAGAGATATAATAAAAAGACATAAACTTAATAAGGCCACATTTCAATAGTTTACTTCAACCTACAGATATTTCTGAACTTTCTATAAGGTCATACTTAATTTTCTTTCGAGTATATTAAACTTAATTCATTACATCTGATTGCTTGTAACACAATATTAGTTATATCCTTGTAAAATGGATAATAATCGTAAAAAAATAAATAAAAAATAAAGTGAATAATAATTTTCAGATAGAATAAAACGCAGTGCTATACAAAACAGTACTGCGTTGAAGGCAACTATTACCGCCTGGCTGCATGCCTTGCTAGGGCAGGGCCCCACCTTTATTGCATAGCCTTAACAATATCAGAAATTCCTTTGATCCAAATCGGAAAAACAGGGGAAAGGGTAGCTGAAAGGTTATTTATAAATTCGCCTTAGCAAATATTTTTGATTGATAACATAAAAACTTAAAAATAGTGTTCTTAAATATATTGCAATAAATACTTATACTCATTTATCATAATTATATTTAATGAAATGAATATAAAGCTATTATAATGAAAACAGTCGTCTACTGATCATCAAAGATCCAATTTACTATAACTACAACCAGTGCCGGCCTTAGGACCGGGCAACCCAGATCTCCGACCTGAAGGGGCGCCCGCCACTCGAGAATTATAAAAAAATTACAAAACATATGAGGTAAATTAATTTTAGCCTATTAATATAGCGACTGAAACAGAGGCTCATTGAATGAAATACAAATAACAGCTTAAGAAATTAATTTTAAATCAGAGCCAGTAAAGCTTGTCTGCATTGACATCAATGGATTAGAATTATGTGAAGAAATATTATATTTATATCAAATATTATTTAATGAGAATCTAAGCACTTCTCCTACCGAGAATTTGAAATATTAACAAATGTTCGATATAGCTGACATCTACCGTAATTTACGTTGCTACCCATAGAAAGAATATTGGGAACAACGCCGATGTTAATTAGCAGTGTAGAGCGATCCTTTTTCAAGCTCAAATTAATTTATTTATCTTCGGTCAACAATGTTCCTAGAAGAATCGAGAGCTCTTGTCCATTGAAAACCACAAAGCTATAAACAACAGTTCGGATTTTTCTAAAATAACAACAGATTATGTTCACATGTGTCTCATTTTCTCCTCCTAAATAACCCTTTTTTTAGGGGAGGGACGTGGGAGGAAGCGCTTCACGTAATTGCCTGGGTTCTCAAAATGTCTAAGTCCGGTACTGACTATAGCTGTCATTTCTAGAGAACAGATTCACAATACCACGTTCCAAACGTTAAGTTTACTAGTAACTTTCTTTTTAAACTCTGCTTAAAACCTGGAATAATATACTAACATGATATGATTCTCTATTCTTGAAACGAATAACATAGTTTCTAATGATCAATCTTATCATGTATGAACAGATAATAGAGCATTTTTGTCTATTTACTTGCTTTAGAATATTCGGAGGTTACGCTAAAGAATAGATAGTGATGAAAGAACTCTACTTGGGTAGAAAATCAATGAGTCGAAAGGTCAGCTACCTAATTAGTCTGCCCGGCTCCTCTACATTTTAAGCAGAGAGAAAATTCATTTTCAGTTCTTTTGGAGACCCTCTACCTTAAATGTGAATATTTCTCGACCCACTTAAACACAGTATATTCAATAGATATGCAATAGGATATGCTTAGATTGTCCATTGCATCCACATGATGGAATAGTTTTAGAGCTTTCTAAAATATCCTTTATACTGGGAGTAATAATTTCGGTCATTTTTCATCTACTAACTTATTCCATAACGTCTATCAAAAATCATTCTTCAGTTCGATGAAAAATGGTCCTCCTGTGTCATAACTACACATATGTATAATAAACGTGTGTATTTGAACTATCTCAGAATCCTTCTGCAAACAGTGAGTAAGGTGGTAAATTACACTTCTCCTCTATTACCCGTATAGTTATTTAATTTAATATACCATAGTTTTTTTCAATAAAATGCACCGTTCAGGAATTATTGGTGAAAAACCAAAAATAGTTGAAAAATTTCGAGTATTTTTGGTCGCCATTGGCAGTCTTCATGATCCGATTGGCAGATTCTTATTTTTTTTATGCCAATACTATAAGAATTCAAACGATTGCTATCAAAGTCCTTCAGATAATGAAAATTTATTTGCACTGGCTCTCGGTGTAATCGGAGCCCTCAAAGGCCCGACGCGGCCAGTTATTTCGCTTACCGCTTAAGCTGAGGAAGGTAGTGTCAGCACAATTATCTGTGTTTGTCGGTGAAATTGAGTTTTATTTTACAGAGGAAATACGAATGCACTATATCAACTTATTTTGTGATATTTTAAGTTCTTTAAAAAATAAACCTAAAATTGATCAAAATCTAAAGTAAAGAAAATTAAAACTAATTTAAATTATTTTTCTCACGGGTTAAGAGACCCATAGGGAGTTGCCTACATTGCCAATATTGTTAATCCGGCACTGGCTACGAGTTAAAAACTTCTTCATAGCGTGCAGAAGGCTTGGGAGATGATTACAAAACACGTAACTCAGGAGGACCATTTTTTGACTTACCAAATTATTTCCTATGATAGGGATTTTGGAAAAATGTAGATATACTAGGTTGTTAGAGAATTCCTTGTGCATGAACACATTCCTTAATTCCAACATTAATTCTCATAATTATCCTATAAGAATGTTTTTGTTCCAACTATGTATGCAAACGTTTACTTTGACTAGTCCTTTAATTCCTTCTGACTTGAGTTGGCTTTATGGGATCATTTACATTTTTAAAACGCGTGATTCGCGGTATTTTGAGACATTACTGGGAAAAAGGTTTAAGCGCAAAGGCAGCGGCTGAAGAAATTTATGCCATAGAAGGAGAGTCAATTATCCATCTAAATACTGCCGTACAACCCAGATCAGGTAGCCCGTCGGTCGGTGATGACGTTCTTCTTGAATGTGTGAACCTGGACCCACATGCAACTACTCGTGATTTACCGGCCGTAGTAGGAACTCAAATCTTTACTGTGAACAGCTAGACAGAGTTTATGCTGTAGCCCAACTATTGCACCATCAGATTATGGTTTGTTTAGATCAATGGCTCATTTTTTAAAAGGTCGGATCTTTGATAATTACGAGGACATAAAAATTGGATGAGAAGAGTTCTTTGACTCAAAACCAGAGGAGTGGTAGCGGAATCAAATCCAATTACTGGCAGAAAGATGGGTGAAAGTAGTTGAAAACAATGGACTTTACATTGAAGAGTAGTATTCAATAATGTTTAAAATTTGTAATCTGAAATAAATTTTTACTCATGCACAAAGACTTTTGTAGCAACCTAGTATTAATAGTCATCGATAATATTTTTCAAGGAATATATCGATATATCTGTCCGACAGTTTTAATTCGATATATCGTAATATCGATATTAACATTTGAATATCGAAAAACTATATTTTTTCTGATTTCTGAAAACTTGAGGACCCTAGAATCACTTTTATCTTTTTATCGAATCCCTTCCATTATCGACTATAATGAAATTTTTTTTTTTTTATTGTTATGCCAATAATAAAAATTACAATGCGTTTAATAATTTCGTTTATTGTGATATTGATTGCTAAGCCAACATAATAAGCAATGATATGACTTTTCTAGTCTTATTACGTAGTTAGGATGGCATTAGGTAAGCTAGTCCCTATGCCAGCCAGGGACGGACGATAAAACTGTGGAACAAAAAAATATTTTTTTGGGGGCTCAGGTACTGGAGTGAATTTAGAGACATTAATGTACTAAGCTACCCAACTTATAGCTACTTTGTTCAAATTTACTCTATTTATTTTATTAAAGAAGGAAGATTCTCATTTGATCAGTTCTATTCCATGGTCATTCATAATTCTGTAACTATTGTAAAATAAAAGTTTTTGGATATTTTAATAAATTAATAAAAAATTTTGAACTTTCCGACCTATATATTTTTATGTTTATTAAAACTTGCTACCTACACTCTTTTTCCTCATCAGGCTCGAAATAAACAAATAATAACTTTTATAATAATAAAATAATCACAGTATTTCAGTTTAAATAACCCCCCTAAAAAAAAAAAGTTTTTTTTTAAATATAAGAGGATGCATTGCCTTTATTTCACATACAGGACTCAATTCGGTAAATCAGACATTTTTCTCGTATTAAGAACACTTATTATTCAGATTTGACTCTGATTTTTTTTTAAATATATCTATACCATTGGTATAGTCGTGTTTAGTATTTTTTTTCAACCCTCATTTGTTTAATTGACGAATTTTCTACATTTATAAAGGAAATCGCAATATTTTATAGGAAAAGTGGTTTCAATCAGTGATCTGAAACTTTTCCGAAAGCTAGTTTTTGTCCAAAAGTTTCCGTTGTCCCAGAAAAATTCTACGACACGATTTTGAGTTATTTGCGAATTAAGGTCTTATTTTACCTATACCGGAATGGTAGGGCATCGGATACAATAACGTATTCAACGATATTTAAAGAGCCTACTCAAGAAGGCAATGTTGTTTGATTATGGCGGTAGTTAGCGGATGGTACCAAGGTTAATAGTTCTCTGAGTACGCCTTGTCTCTGCCTACTTTTTTAATCACATTGCAACTCAGATCTCGAAGTACGAAAAGGAGTTAATTTGGCCACCTACTGAATGGCATAAAACGAACTCGTAATTTAGTCATATTCCATAAAAATGATCTTCACAACACGTCAGTAATGTAAAGCAATATATATGAGCCAGAGTGACAACTGAGACTCGTCAGTATTCGGTGCTTACGACATCAATAGTCGATTTTTAGAACATTTTTTTCTCGATATATCGTGAGCGGGAATCGATTTAAACTTAAATTTCGACTTTACGGTGCTTAAGCGTTTTTAAAAAAAACTACGCCGATAAAAAAAAATGATTTCCCGCAATTTTGTGTAGTCGAGGAAGCATAGAACAGAGCATAGCACCTTTGGATCTAAAGAACATTTTGCCGCAAAATGAATAGCATTCCCCCACCCCATTTCCCACTCTCTACGTCCCATCACATACTCTTATTCAGCGCAAATTCTTCACGCTTGAGACGCGAAAGAAAAAAAGATTGAGATCGTATTCTTATCGAGTGAAAATTTGAGTTTATAATGAAATTCGTTAGCAAATATAAAATACGTGATACAGATTACGTGCATAGTAAATCATTAATGTATGAACGATTTATTTTTTTATACCAAGCCTCATGCATTCTCTTCTACAAGAAACCAGCATAACAAATCTACATAAGATGTCAGATATTTTAAAATTAATAGATTATTTGAGTATATTACATGGAAATATAGTATTTCGCAAAAATTAAGTACAATTAAACAGAAAATAATAGGATAAAAAGTGGCAAGATAAGAATGGCGCACTTTGAAAAATCCACTGAGGTTTTCAATTAAATTATTTTACATAATTTCCATTTATATCTATTATTAATTCTGTGCTGTTGTTGATTTGGGGGTAAAGTTAAAAATTATTGAAAAAAAAACCTATTTGAATATTTAATCTATTGAATAACATTAAAAATATATATATATCTCAACTTGCTAAAATTTTAAATTCCTGAGGTTACTCAAAAGATCCTTACAGCTAATCGCAATAACCCTGCAACCATAACACTAACTTATCAGCAGAAACACTAAATCCTAAGCCCACCTTGCCACCTATAGTCTCACAAATTAAGGTAATATTCAAATTATAAATTCACTTTAAGTATAGTTATTAGGATTCAGATTCAATAGAAACGGAAATATTACAGCAACTATAATTTCGTTACCCTTAAAATCTGGGGAGAGAAGTACTTTTTTCTCCATATAAGCCTCTTCAAACACTAACTAGCCTCGTCAAATACAGCCTAAATAAATATATTTTTTAAGATATTTTTAACTTTAATTTAATAAGATTTAAAGTATGCTGTATGTACAGCCAATACAGTTGGGCGGCATCTATTTGAAAATTAATTGTTTCTCTTTCTAATAGTTTTCAATTACACGTATACAATTAAAGTTTGCACAGTGTTAATTGTTGCAAAAATTGAAGACCGAAAGGTTCAAAGCCGACCTGTGACCTAGAAGTGACGTTTACAATTAGAGTAGTTGTTGATGTTTTCGAATTTCACGGATTTTACGTCGGTAACGGTTCTTGGCCTTCCGACACGGTAGTTAAGCCCGCGTACACTCCCCTCCTAGTAAGATATCAATTTAGTCTGGGAAGAAAAATCTTATTTTACAAAGACACCTCTTACTCAAATTCAAGACACGAGCTATCGATTAAATATTTGAATCATTAGTCAGTTCAGAATGAATTATAAATAGCGTTTTTGTGATTTATTATATACTACCAATGACTATAAACTTAATTCTTGATAAAAAAGAGTATATTATAACTGCTATTAATTGAAAAAGGAGAATAATTGCTGTAGAATAAAGAAAAGTTCAAATAGCAAGGATTTGGTTTTCAGAAGATGAGAATCCACTTCTATAAGCACAACATATAATTAGGTTATTTTTGGAAAACTCCTAATCAAAACCCTTAAGGCTCTCAGGTCTAGATTAATTACTTTTCGCCATACTCAGGTTGCTTCAAAACTCAAAATTTCACTGCTACTTCATACTATTAAATAATAATAAGTGCCTTAAGCCAATAACTTACTGCACTCGATATAACTGGCAACACAAATACCTATATTAAATACCCTGCACATCTTACGTCACAAACATCACCTACCAAACATTTTAGTAACGAGGGATGAGGACGAGATGATTGTATTTTTTAGACTAGGTACCTATGTAACAATTAAAATAGAATGCACCAACAATAATCTTAAGGCTTTGATCGGTGATTATGATGAAAAGGTGAAACTTTTTGTTAAAAAAATAACTATGGCTAGAGAGGTTTGAGGCCTCTTCCAAAAATAACCTAATTATAATGTTAAATTAATATAGTCACGCAACAGCCTTCTAAGGGCTCAGGGGCTATAGAATAGCAGAATAGACTAAATATCGACCTTAAGGTACTCTTGAGGTTGAAGCCGCGGACGTCGCCTTAGCTACCTCGAATCGGCTGCGGTGTGGCGGACCCACGGAATGAATCTGTACTTTCTGGTTAGAATATGTGGGTAACCTGTAGGAACAACCCGCCCTGTTTGCCGTAATTGCAGTAAGAAAGGACGTAAAACATCAATATATATCTATATATTCTTGGGATACAGAGTAGTCACCACTCTGATCCAACCATCTGATTTGTCTACTGACTATTGCAAGGTATTCAATTCTTAAGGGTTGAGTGTACCAAGGAAGCTTCCATCGAACCAGGGCTTTCCCCATAAAGAAGTCCTAGGATCAAATTTAAGCGAGGATTTAAAATTTTGTAAAGTTTCAGATCAAACTTGTTACCGATACAAATGAACTATAGAGTAGAAGCGAACGTAGTCATTTCTCGAATGCCTAAACGATTTCCTATCCCGCAAGTGATTGGCATAATCTAAACGAATAACCGGACTCGGTTAGCCAAGAGAAATGGATGACGATTGGTTGGCATCAATGGGAGTTGGCACCGCAGACCAACCGCTATTCGCTCCACTTTTTCACCACCCCCAAACGCACCAATGTCAGCCCGGTTATTAACTGATGTTGATATCCAAATTCTTTTTCACGTCTTCGATCATTGAAAAAAAAGACAAAAAACCTTCTAGTGGTGTTATTATATTTTTTGCTATCTCAATAAACGAATGTAAACAATGACGTTTTATTCTTATGGCTCTGTAAATCCCTGTTTGAAAAGTGTTCAATTAACTAATTAAAAGTGTTTAGTTAATTGTTTGAAAAGTTTTTAATTAATTTCGCTATCAATTATTTGAAGATACGGGGCTGTGAATATCATATTGCGTATCCATTGCAAGATAGATAAAAATATGAGATCCTCCTTCATTATAACTATCTCATCCATAGAAAAACGATTGTGCAAATTGTATTTTAACGATTTCAATATTTGAAAATGCCTATTTTGTATGCTAGGTTATGCTATCATTTCTTTTCATATTCTTCGGAGGATTATCGAGAAACTAAATTACGAAGTTGCGGATTTATGCGGCAGTTGAGATAATAATGTATGCGTATCTATTTCGGTCCAAATATGTGAGCTATTGAGATTTTTATTACAAAATTATGGGGAGCTTAGATTCTAAGCTTTAGAACGTCTTTCAGATAAATATTAAAGTACTCAAAATTGAACAGGGAATTTCCTGATCAAAACCACTGTTTGACAACCATCTTACAAATTAGGAATTTTTAAAAATCTATATTGGACAAGTATAAAGGAATTATGATGCGAATTATTTAAAGAACAAAAAAAAAACTCCTTATCAACGCTGTTGTGTTCAACATTTTATGTTTAGTCCATTAGCATCCCTAACCCTAAGATGCACTTACACCACTCGTTTAATAGCGGCAATAAATGTACGTTGACGCGGGTAATAAAAAAGTTTCCAGTTCTAACGAAAGTTTAGATCAAAGAGTTCTGAAGACACTAGGATCCTATATTATTAGATGGGCATGGGGAAGCAGCGAAAGAATTTTAGCCTTCAAATTCGCAAGCAAAATAAAATAATTCTTTGGTATTCCGAAAGGAATCTCTTTAATTCACCCAACAACCATAATTTAAGGTGAGTGTGCCGCCACAAACTAAAATTTAAATTAAAGAATATCTTTAAGAATAGTATCTTTAGACACCCGTTGCCCGTAACTGTGGCACATTATGGCAATTGCTGATTAAAAGTTGAAAAATCTACCGGAATATACGAAAATATGCTGACTGCAATATGATACACTAGAATTTTTATATTGATTCAATCTATTATAGAAGATCTATTTTATAAAGTTTTTCAAGCTTAATGTGAACTAAAAAACTCTTCCTTATAACATTAGTCAGTTTTATACATTAAGTCCAACGTTTCGAGGAACTTGCTACATCATCAGCGTCCGTATCTAATTAACAATAATACACATAAAATAAAAATTATAAATATTGCACCACTTACATAAAAATAACAAACAATAATTAAAAAAATTTTAAGCTTGCAAACCTACCTTAATATTTTAGGTTCGATATTTAAATTTTTGCAAGAATTGTCCTTTTGAAAAAATTATGAATATAAAGATATATTTTGTCATTCTTTCCGGTTTAAATATTTAAAATTTCCACTGGAACTACTTACAGCCAGCATTTAATTTTCACTATCACATACACTATTATAGACTGCCTAATCCTATTTCTTTATCTATCCTGTTCTCCCTCTCTATACTTTATTAAAAATAAAATTGTAAAATAAATATTATTTTAGTCTATATTTAATTTATTAAGTATATCTGCATAGTGACTGAAAATATTTTTAGTATCTGTCTTGAAGTTAACTGTATTTTTTATGCTTTAGTTACGTATATTGCTTCATACATTCTTCTATTTTTGTTCTATTTAAGATTGATATGGTTTTGAAATCAAAATCATGTTTATTTCCTATGCTATGTTGAGTACTATACCTGTGTACAAGGTGAATTCCATACACCATAGTAAAGCGTCATCAATTCTCCCCCTCCTCCAAGAAAATTTAAAATATTAAATGCATTGTTCACATTTTAAAATCCACATTAATCAATCAAAATTGAATTATTACATCAATAAAAGCGCCTATTGCATGCGCAATAGAAAACAGTTTTCAAGAAAAAAAAAAAATTATTTTTCACTTTCCAGGAACCCCCTTCTGGATCCGCCAGTGGATTAGATCTTGAGTTGCCGATAGTTCGATAGTTGAAGCTAACGATAGTTTAGTAACTTAAAGTTAAAACATCTCAATCGCCGGTTGTTAGGTACCAACATGAAACGGAAAAAGAGAAAAATACCATAATAAATTTGAATAATAATATTTATTTTGCGAAACATAACAAAAGAAAGAAAATTCAAACCTCGAAAATTACAGACATTTTTTACATCTAAAAAAAATTAACAACACAAACGAAAATTATACATTTAATAGCTACAAAAATTTAATTTTATCTGGCGCATATGTACATCAAATGATCTACACCAATAAAAGCTAAATATAAATGAACAAATTATTCTTCCAACACCCACAAATTCGATTTTATAAAATTTGCATATTTTGCTTTAAGCGGGGACAACCTACTCCTACACTTGCATACTGTTTCGCCAGCCAGGGAAAAACTCTTTCGGAAGTTACTGATGAGCCAGGTACACGAAGGCACTTTTTGGCAATTGAATCAAGGGGTTAATAAAATCAATTATATTTTTATCTATTGTAAAACCTAAGTATTTATTTATGGTTATAAATGAATTTTATTTCTACAAATAAATTTAGTTTCTAAAAAATTATTTGTAATTAAAGCCGACCACGCTGACTTCTTTCCCCTCTGTTCTTTATCGATAGCTATCGATAGTACTATCGATCTATTAGCAACCCTAGTTAGATCAGTTACGTTGATGTTATTAATGTTTCTCCAGTTATTTATTGTTGCATTCATTTTTTTAAAACAAACGGTCATAGTTTTACTTTATTTTATTTTATAAATTATATTTTGTTTATCCATGAATTCTATATTATCTTTCATATTAACCAAATATGAATTTAATTTATTGTTGTTGTATATACCGAGCTTAATGTTGTAATGATTTTATTTTTGTAGATCCTGCTATATAATTCATTTAAAAAAAAAAAAAAATTGTTTTTCCTTAACTGTTATACTTGCATTATTGTGAATATCTTTAGCTTTATCTTCGTTATATTCACTGTCAGGTTTATAGAAATCTGTAATTTTACTTTGTCTGCTAATCGTTTTATTACTATTATCATTCTTCTAAATATTTTTTAAATTATTTATTACTTTTTTTTATTTTTGAACTTATTATTACAATTTGTTTATCAATATTATATCTATTCCATATTTTATTTAATAATCGTTTAGGGTATAAATTTTCTTCTAATATATATATTTTGTTTCTTTTAATTCAATTATATACTCCCCGTCATTTAATCTAAGAGCTTTATATATTTGATTCTTAAAAATATCGATTTTTTTGTAAACAAATTTTGGTTGGATGACATATTATTTTTTTTTTTACTTCACTTCGTTTAAGTAAAAAACATGGGAAATAGATAGCAGCAGCTACAATAACATAATTAAATACGATGACAATAAACATAGTTATTTTATTATAGTTATGTTATTTTTTAAGGTTGTTAAGGCAATAAATACAAAATAACAAAAAAAATGAAGTTATATTTTATTTTTATTCTTTCCTCACTTTCTCTGAGGAGCCAGAATAAATTATCAAAAAAATTAGAAATAAGTGCCAGAATTAATAATTTTTTGTTTAAACCACTTTCGTCTCTTCTTTCGTCATGCTTCTTTTATGACACTCATTGAACAAAAATTAACCTAATAAAGTGCGTGTAATTAACCTGCTTCTACGGATATGAAAACGACAATATATATATATATATATATATATATATATATATATATATATATATATATATATATATATATATGAGCTTTTTATTATATAGATGACAAAATAAACAAGGAAAATAAAACTGGAATGAGATAAAAATTATAATTAGGTTGTCTTTTATTTTAAATATTCCAAGACAAGATTACAAAGCATTAGTCTCAAGAACAGTTAAAAACTTAGCCTTAAACTTAGACCTTTCGGTACTTGAAGCTTTATCCGGACTGCCACATTACTCATAAATCGAATTTAATTATAGAAGTGGTAAATAATTTATCAGTCCCTAATTAGAATTTAATTACCAAGATTTGGAGTCATGAGATGTGACTCTAGTACTGGGTTTACTATTGGTATTTATGTAACAAATTAAAGCAATTTCATTACTTCAATACGCAACAACATAGTTTAATATTGATGTTGTCTCCCTGTTGATTCCTACAATGACGAAATGTCGGCAGGTTAGTTTTTAGCAGTGACTTGAGATGCTTAAGGCTTAAATTAATCAAATGATTTTATAACGCAAGGAATTTATATGTCCTGTGTAATAAAAATATATCGGCAATCCTAAAACAATACGTAGGCTGGGCGATATCTTATCGCGTTGTGTATACAACTAAATTTAACAGAAGAAAGAAAAAAAAATGCGTACGTGTAGATACAAATTTATGCATAGTTATTGCAAAAATAAATTACAAAATGTACATGAAATTAATGATAAACACAAGAGTACGCGGTAAGCTCTAAGGTAGGTACATTATATACAAAGATATGCAAATGAGCGAAAACCCGTCATTGCTGATAAGAATACTATTTTTTAGTTTGTTAATCTCATGAGAGAAAGAATATAATAATCGATAAGGTAAGATTATGTCGCTGATATCTTAATTTTTCTCACTTACACGGATATTAGCGTGTAATGATTAAACAAAAATTTGTTAATGATTGAAGATGACAAAATCTGTAATAATTACTTGAAAAATCGGTGGTGCAATGTTACTTAAGATTCATAACTTCCTACCACAAAGAGATATGCACACGTAAATACAAAAAAATGAGGGACTGTTTCATTTTTATGGAAATATTCAACCGCTAAGCTGTATTGCTTTAAACTGCAGCAGCAATTATTTATACAGTTCAGTTATACTAATCTGTTTTAATTAAAGTAATAAAACCATAAAATTAATACCATGAATTAAAAAATCTAAATAGAAATTATTATCTAAAACAATCACCTAAGTTTATGCAATTTTGTCACTTTCCATTACCTTTTACGAGTTAATATGTCAGATAATATTTTTCTAAAATCTTCCAACTATACTATAGATCTAGATTACTTCTCTTATTTCCGGAAATTAGTTTCCAACCTGGGAACATATTTCTCTTGTTTTCTCCTTTAGTTAATTATCAAATTCTTTCACAGTTCTTATTTATCCCTTTTTTTTATCACTAATGGCAATCATAGATGGTTAATTATATCAAATAAACAAAATTAAAGGTATTTTAGGGAAGAAAATTTGAAAATTCGACATTTAAGCCCTATCAGATAGTTTAATGAGAATAAGACCTAGTTGCTATTAAATAAAATTTAATTATTCATCGATATAACGTGTTTGATCAAAATCGTTGCAGACGTTTTCTAGAAAATCGTAAAAATGAGTAAAAACAAACATATCAAGTGGAACTTCTGATATATCGATTGTGGCGAAAAAGTTGCAGTAACATCACAGGCTTATAACTAAAATATACAATTTCAATTCCTCACAGCGTATTGTTTTGGAGCTAGACTTACCACATACACAAACAGACCATTTTGCGAGTCTTGGTTATTTGGAATCAGATTGTCTTAAAACGTGTGTTTCCGCCGAAAACTTGGATTCGAATTTTTTCATGATCACAATACTGCCCCCTTACTATATATTTCATATATATTTAATGTGATTATACATATGATCATGTTTAATTTAAATTCACCACAAATAAGTGGAACAAAGCGGGTGTCGGAACTAATAAAGTTCTCGAATGCACCAATGTGTTTTCTTATTCTTAATAGCCTTTCTTCAACCAAATCAATATCTAAAAGAACGTATAGAAAGCTGAATTACCCTCGACAATGTCTTCAGGCAACCTGAGTGTTTTAGGGGTCAGTGATCGATTTGTTCTGGATTGCCGCCCTATGAACCTGCCTTCAATATGTATAACGGAAGATTCAGGGCCCTTTCAAGGATGATATAAGGGAAAAGCTTGTAAACTTAAAAAACAAAAAAACACAGCAACTGCTATAATTCCCTGTGCGTGGAATTATCGGCAATTATACAAATTTCTAACTTATGATGGGCTAAGGGTGCATTCTCAATAAAAGTAGTTGCTCAACCAGGATTTCGGTTTTGAAGCGTTTCATAACCAAAATGTGAAATTTGGTTTTTAGCATAAGCCATAAGCGGTCAGGGATACTGCTGAAGCAAAAAACTGTGAGAGCTATTCCACATTAGGACTAAGAGTTAGGGCTCAAGGGACTGAGGAGAGTTATTCCCTCGCTCAGCCTCAGAGAAACAAAGGCTGAGAGACCAAGGAAGCTTTAGCAGAGGTCTTGAGGAGGCTACTACCAGGACCGTTCGTGCGCGGTGAAGAGCCGCATCCTACTAGAGGTGACTCTGCAACAACTAAGCACGGCAGGTCTAGACTGGGAAGTCCTTAAAGATCACCCCATCCAAGGTGGAACAGCATAGGCTTAGGATGTACTGGGTGAACTATGTGGACTCTGGATACCAGGCGAATTCCAGATTCATGTAGCCTTCCAGTGGCAGGCGGAGATCTGCCACGGGTGACTTCATCATCCCTTTTTAATGGGGAATTAGACTCAAAATTCAAAAATAGTTATACACCAGGGTCAGTCGGCATATGTTACCCTATGCATCGGTCACATGGTGGCTGTAAACAACGAAAAGATCCGTACCAATGAGGCTTGAAAGAGTTCAAAGTATGGCATGCCTGGACGTGAAACGAGCAGTTAGAACATGCTCCACAGGAGCCACGGAGGTAATGCTTATCATAACTATCTTGCCCATTTGGATATAAAAAGAGGCTCTAACAAGTGCAATCAGACTACAATATACTTGGAATTATAAACCAGGAAACTAATTACCTTGAAATCCTAAAGCAGATAGCTAAGGCAAATAAACTTACCCTAATGTGGAGGCCGGGACACGAAAGAATCGAAGCAGTAAGATAGCTGATATCCTAGCAGGGAAGGGCTCAGAAAAAATCTTAATTGGCTCTAAGAGATACTGCAGCATATCTACTAGTTTAATCGGAATAGAAATGTTCTCCCGGGAAACAAAAAAGGAGGAAACATACTGCAAGCTATAACCTGGTATGAAACAATCCAAACTCTTCATCAATCTGTCAGAGAAAAAAAGCTAAATTCTATTTAAACCAGACAAAGAATGAGTTGAGAACAATAACGGGTCTTCTCACGGACCATTGTCCACTAAAATCCCATCTCAAAAAGATAAAATTAGTGGAAGATTCCACTTGCCGTCTGTACCTAGATGATGAAAAGGAAGAGCACATTCTGTGTGAATGTGATGCCGCCTATAGACTGCAGTACCTAATCACCAAGTACCTAATAATACTAATTAAGTAATAAGTACCTAAATCAGGCAATACTTAAATCTCGAAATCACTAGATCTAACCCTAAGGAATTAATGTGTATCATACGAAGCATACGATTACTATGAGATCTCTAGATGGGCAGACGGGTATCTCACAAAAGATCAGTTATGGGTCATCATGGTAAGAAAGGGCTTCCCGATCCTCAGTGTAGTAATAAAATAATAAGAGATTCTTAAAACATTTTGGGCGTATAGAATCTTCAGAGAAATTGCGTCTCAGGAGAAAAAGATTTAGTCATTGACTGAATATTGATTCCTTTCTTTCAATAAATCGATCTCATTTATGAACAGTGTACGAAATTTTAGTCACTGTGGTGGGGAAATTGTAGAGCTTAGTGTTACGCTACAAAAATTTGAATGGGAAAAAAAATCTAAATTTATGATTTTTTATTCCTATTATAGACTCGATCACTCAATATTAAATTTCATAACACTACCACAACTTTAGGTTTAGAAATAAATATTAAATAAGGTGATATGTAGAAAGGAGTATTTAAAATATTCTTCCAAGAAAAAATCCCCATTTTTAAATAACCCTTTATAGTCGCCTGGCTCATATATTGTACTCTGTCTCTGTTTTTGACAAAATCGATGTTTTGACCGTAGTTTTCGACCACACCAGTTATCCAAATTATTACGTTGTGGTGCTCATCAGATGGCAAATTTAATGTTCTTTAATTTAATATGCCATAACATTTTCGATAGAATGCACCGTTTAGGAATTATTGGTGAAAAACCAAAAACAGACCTGAACTTTCGATTTTTGTTTTTGGCCACCATTTTGAAACCAACCCCGTCCTAATGTCGGAAGACAAAGTTTTTTAGCATGTGTGCTTGAAATAAATCATATCTAATGCGAAACCACTGGCATATCCAACAATTTGAATTTTTTGTACATTTTGCAGATTTTCGCGAACCCGTATCCCAGTATCTATTCCGATTATTCAAAAATATTATATACAAACTTTCAGGAAATTTATCTTTCTTTAAAATTGTTGATGAGAAATTTTTACCTTAAATGCAATGGAA
This sequence comes from Rhaphigaster nebulosa, assembly GCA_948150685.1. Taxonomy (NCBI): domain Eukaryota; kingdom Metazoa; phylum Arthropoda; class Insecta; order Hemiptera; family Pentatomidae; genus Rhaphigaster; species Rhaphigaster nebulosa. The sequence goes on from OX411307.1 coordinate 23,202,070, forward strand.
GCGAGTTATTTTGGAAAAACTGAATAACGTTTTTTCTTTTTGAAGATGGCGAAAAATGAACAAAAAGGAGGAGATCGAAAACTTGGATTTTTCACAAGAGAAGAAATACATGCAATATCTCTGAAAATTAAAATTACTCTATTTTTTGCAAACTAAAATATCTCTACTGGGCTAAAATGCCAATTGCCGGAGGTCAGGAGATTACCAATTTTGAGAGGTGTACTTGAATGGAATTTAAAAAATGTTGTTTTCAATAAATTCAGAACTTGATGCTCTACAACTTTTATGAATTTTTCTCTGAGAGTACTCATTTCCAAGCTGAGGACTCATATATAGTACTCTGTCTCTGTTATTGACAAAATGGTCGTTTTTGACCGTGGTTTTCGACCACACCGGTTAACCAAATTATTATGTTGCGGTACTCATTAGAGGCAGAATTTGATGTTCTTTAATTTAATATACTATAACTTTTTTCGATTGAATGCACCGTTTAGAAGTTATATCTGAAAAAACACAAAATAGACCTAAATTTTCGAAAAGTTTTTTTGGCTATAAATTGGCAGACGTGCATTTTTTCATGGCAGGCTTGCGGACACGTTCATTTTATATGCCTAAACCTTAGTATGAGATAAGTCACCTGTTTTGCCACGGGCTCCCCGGAGGACTATAAGGGCATATCGAAAGAGAGCAAGAAGCATAATGCCCTAAGAAAACTGAAAAAATTGGCTGATTCCAATAAATCTGGCCAAATTGAACATTATCAACCGCTTTTTAAACAGAGCGATGTTTTTTTCAGTTACTGCAATTACCTGATACAATTAAAAAATGTGTATGGTTTCGACCAGGTTTATTCTATTTATCCTGATCTTATTCTGGTGTATTGAAAATAACGGGTTTACTAGAATGTATTAAAATATTGATTGGCTATCCTTAATTTTATTTTCAAATTTATTATTTAGGAAGATTTCCATTGCTGCCTTAATATAATAGAAAAACTCCATCGAGGTTTATAAAACAAGTTATTATCCCTACCGCATAAGACAAGTTTCGCAACTGCTGTCCTACAAATAAATAAACAAAAAATGTCAGCGACCCAATTGCAACAAAAATGTTGTCATACCAAAGCTAATTATATTTTCTAATATTACCAAAACAAAGTAAGCAATGAATAATAGGTACAAAAATAATTACTGATTAAGGTATATTCATGCAAGAATATTGGATAATTTTTAAAATGAATGCAATGGACTGCAACATAGGTTTTACTTTATTTCTAGAATTTTCTTAGTCACTTTGGAGATGATTTTAAATTCTACAGATAAATGAAAAGTAATCATAGCAAATTGGCACTAAATAAATAAATTCTAACATTCAAGCTAAACAGTAAAAAAATATACAGTTTATTGAAGATATGTTTTTTCCCTGTCCTTAACAGGGAACTTCTTTAATTACTTCTGTATAAATAAATTTATATAAGGATTAATATTGTAATCATAAAATATTGGGAGAACTAGTAAAATGGGATAATGCAAGATATACCATGAAAATTATTCTTACAATGCCATTTTATCAAGTTTCAGTATTTTTATAAAAATCTGACATGAGTTTTACCTCAGGAGTATTATCTGGGTCTGAAAAGAATTTATGGGAATTTTTGTTCTGTTAGGTTGGTAAAGAGTAGCCATTTTGTAAACATTTAACAGGAGATGTGTGTTTTTCGGACCAAGTTTAACTGTAGAGAAAAAAAAAGTTTGTATTTTTATTCCTTTTCATGAGTGCTACTTTAATATTACACTTTAAATGTAATGTTATGAACTTTCATTCAATTTAGTTTCCTAATGAATGGTATTGTTACTCAGTTAGCATAATCTCAAAACATTGTTTTATAGGCATTTATAAAATGTGCAATCAATAAAATGGGTGTTATCTTATATGAGGAAAATCCCAATGAATCTCTTTACGATGTAGTAGGGTATTAAAATTAAGCTATTTTAACTAAATCTGAAGCCTAGAGGCATTCATTCAAAAATTCAATTTACATAAATAAAATATTAGAAATAAAATAAAAGTTAGTTTATTAATTTTTCCCTGAAAAAGAATTTTGCTTGCTCGATGATCTCACAGGCTCGATTTTACTTTAGTTTATATGTTTTTTGGGCACGTTCAATTTCCGCTACCCTCATAGTATACCTATATATCAATGCTTTTATAAAAGATACAAGAATTTTTTAAGATGAAAAAAAAAAAGAAATAGAGACTTTTTTTTTCATTTTTGAGCCAAGGCGTGAAATATTCCTTTAAATCAGGGATTTTAACTAGAATGTAATAATTCAGTATTACCATAATGCGTTCTTAATAATCTAAGACAAATTGCGATAATAATAATGTATTATTTATGAACTGTGTAAAATTTCATGTATTTCGAAAATGAATCTGGATTATAGCTGAAATATGTATATCAGTACTTAGAGCCCAAACATTTCTTTAAATCGTAGAAAAAAAGATACCAGTTTTACTAAAATATAAATATGATTGATCTTTATCTAATTATTTGTATCCATAAGGATCATTCAACAAGAATAATTTTGTTGTCGATTAAGTACATCTAACAGTCAATAACAATAAAAAAATTAAAACTCAGTCAGTTACATGAATCAATATACCCAGAAATATTACATATCAATATCGAAATAAAATAATTTAAAAAAAAAAACTGTTCAGTGTCAATTTTTCGTTTATTTTATAAATCTAGTCGAATTGTTTACTTAGGTGTAAAATAAAATTAAAAAAGAACTTTCCAATATCTACTTTTTAGTTTACTTTATAAATATAGTTAAATTGTTTACTTGGTCAAAAATGAAAAAAAAATCCGAACCCCTTCTATCCCCCCACCAAACAAAATGTTCTGAGGAATTAATATTGTTCAAAAATAATTAATTAAATCTAACTACTGGATGTGTTTTAAAGGCTATACGAATAGGGGTTTACGAACCTCTGTGCGCTAGCTCCCCGACTTTCAAGGATTTACACAAGTGTTACATCATTTGCTGGTCACATGCCATTGGGACCGAATCCCAAATCATATATCCATTCGATATAGTACTTTGTGAGTAGAGCAGTTCAGTCTCAGATTTTATTTGGTCTCCATGGTTATTTCAGTCTCTGCTCGGAGGTATTTTTCTGTACTTAACCACGGTCCTGACTTATACAACAATTACTTCCGTACCTTCAAAAAATGAGATTGGACCGCTTTAAACAGGGAAATTTTTGAGAACTTGAATTTTTCATTCATTGTACGAAATTCGGTGTATCTGAGATACTGCCATTCCGAAATTCATCATTTGTTTTTAAATTATCACCTGCGCTAATATATACAATAAAATAATTGGATCAGTCCACATTTTCATTTTCCTCATCAAAACATAAAGTTCAGATTGAATTAACCCATGACATGGACATTTATTTAAACAATAAAAAATTACACTTTTCATAATATTCTCATAGATACATAAGATGGTTGATGATATTACTATCCGATAAACTGAAAAGAGTTGCTTCAGAAGCTTCAAAACTCGAGAGGAAACCATTCAATAAACATTCTGGGCTGAGGAATTCGAATGAAGCCTTGACCTTTCGTTTTAATTCATTTTGGGAAATAAAAAGGCTAACGAGGGAGATAAATTTATCTTCCCGCTAAAGCCAAAATCGTTTTCGAACCGAAGTTGACATTTTTAGAATATTCAAATACTTTTCCACTTATATTAGGCAAGTTGGTAAGGACTTTTAACTCAAATCAAATAATGTTTAAACTTTGTGCAACTATAATTCTGAAGATAAATTATTATTAAGATACCGATAAACAGTTGTATTTATCCACAAAATTAAATTATAATGATAAACCAAAAATCATTATAGATTTTTAAATTGAAGTAAGTTCCTATTAACTGAAAATTTAGTTTTAAAAATGAGAAAACAAGATCCAAAATTTTATTTAACCTAAGTTTCTCAATGGGGTCATTATCACACTCCTTAAGACCTAAAGCGATCTAAGGGATACTTAAAGGTATTTAAATCTGTCCTTGTTTAAAGACTAGTAGTTCTGTGAACAGTAGACCTCACGAATCAATTTACAGATTTTTATTTTATTTTGCATCTGTTTATTCCAATCACAACGCAGTTCTGCTCAATACGTATGTGGCCTTGCATAAACCTCTTTCGCCTCAGTTCACATTGCCCTCTTGATATACCGACATGAGTAATATAGTTGCAATCTCAATATCAAAAAATCGCCAGAATTCTACAAGATTCGAGCTAGTGATATCGAAGATGATTCACAAATAATCGGAGAACCCATTATACAATTTATGAATTTTTTCATTAAAAAATAACTCAATCTCCTCACAATTATTGTAATTATCTTATTTTGTTTTCCCTTCACCATCCGTGTCTATGCATATTACATAAAAAATTGATTCTAGAATGCATTAAAGGAATATTCATGTCAAATTTGAAAAAAAAAATCGAAGCACGCTTTGGTCTCACTGCGAAGAAACAAACAGATTTTTGATGATGCTGGGCCATTAAAACGATCGCCATCTTGGATTGGAAAGAACAAATAAAAATCTCTTCAAATACGTCGTTTTTCCTGATTTTAAGAAACATTTATGCAAAATCAGAAGTTAATTGAACTACGCGTTTGGTCGTAAACCCATAACAAATAGGCAGATTGAAGAAGTCCCGAACGGTCGAGTTGAAACAGGACATTGCTTACGCTCGGTCAAATGGAGGCTATCTTTGAAAAAGAGAATGTTATTAAAAAAATACTTTGGTAACCCGTAGGCCAATCTATGGCGAAACGCGTCTTAATTGCCAGGATTAGATAATTTGATAACACCTATAAACAATTAAAATATTATTTTAAATAATTAAAATAAATAAATAAATAAATAAGAATAAAAAAAGATTCAGTGATTCATAAACTTATCTGTGGAATTCTGTTTACCCGATTTTACAGTCATTTTTCATTTTGTCATGATTTTACAGTCATTTGGTGAACCCGAAACAAATGAATACGAGATACTAGTGCTTTTTTATAGTACAGGTAGTATCTAGTGATGGTTTTGGAAATAGTTACCGATAAATTGCCTAAGGCCTGCTGAACCACATGAGATAAAAAAAGAAGTGAATATATATAGTAAATATTATGAATTATAAACTAATTTACACCTCGTAGGCTAATGCTTCTTTAATTAATTGTTCGTAGAATCCCAACATTTTGAAGAAATTCTCGAAATTCCCGAGGGGAGGGGGGGAGGGTTCTCACTGATCAAAACTCTCAGATTTTCCAGAATCTATTAAAGGTGGACACTGGCAATATCAAGCTTTAAACATCGTGAGATAGCAGTCAGCAATTCGCATCAATTGTTATCTAGGGATTAAAGATATCTTCGACGATGGCTAGAAGAAATTAAAATAAGTAGCGTTGTAACTCTCAGCCTTTAATGATAGGTTATTGTGCAGCTGACCACTGGAGTAATAACGATAATCTGAGAGTAACGGCACACGACAAAGTTTTAATCAATAACGCTAAATAAGTAAGTCGTCTTCTCATTGTTTAGATTGTTTGGTATAAATATTAATAATCTATCCACGACAAGAAACAACAAGTTTATCCTACAATGCTCTAAGATGGTCGTTTATTGATATCATTAAGCATCATTGAATGTGGCCTTCCTGCTCATCCATTCACTTCATCCTGGCCGTCGCCTCGAGGATTAGTTTCTACGATACCAACAAGGGGAAAAAAAGTCTTAGGTTTTACTTCATGAGGGAGCACTTTGATCTTGACAAATTCATTAAAGGATCTAATTTTATTTAATCGAATTTAATTTTTTTTAATATTTTTATTTTGTTATCTTTATTTGTTTAAAAAAAAAGAAATTATATAATACAGAGGCATAAATGTCTATTAGTATGCATCATAAAGTCTGGCCCTTAAAAGGCAGATTGTAATATTCAAGAAAAAGAAAAACACTAAAAATAATGTAATGAATAGAATAGAAAATATTCTTATACACTTCCTTACTAATCTAAGAATAAAATGTTCGAAAAAATTCATAAAAATAGTTTCAGCAAAAAAATAATAGATGAAATTTCTGATTCCGAAGTAATGGTCCCGAATGAAATAAAATAAAAAATAATTATCCGGATTAAATATATTTTATTGCCATTTTGTGGATAATATGAATGACGATATAGAAGGTATTCTGTTCTATTCCAGCGTTAAAATCTCTAGAGCCACCGGCCATAAAAATTCCAGTATTATATTAAGTTTTACAGGGGGGTAGGCCACTCACGAAACATGTTAATACATACTGTTTGCATTACATATGATTTGATACAAGTATACAGATAAACAAATAGAATATACATCTTTTGATATTTGCTAGAAAGCATTTGGCTGAGTGGTAACTATTTTTTTTTTTTCATTTTAAAGAAGAAATGTTTGTTACGAAAAAATAATATTTGCGAGAAGTGACCCTGCATTTTCTTCATTCGGGTAGAAATAATCGTGTGCTTTGGAGTCTATTTTGAACATGCTCTTTCTCAAGAGACTTGAAATAAGTCGTTAAAAGATTTGAACGACTATTTTCATTTCAAGGGCAAGGAACCTACAAATCAACCAAATAGATTTGATGACTAAAAATCCTTATTGTGGACCGGAATAGGCTATCATCAATGCGCTTAGAACATTATATGAAAAGCCATCTGAAAAGAAAAAGTCATAAAAAGATTAATTTATAGTCGTACTTTTGTGCATTTTACATCCGTTTCATAACCCCTAGAACATTTTTTCCCCTACTACATTCGGGCACTTCCAGCAGGGGTAAATTTCAGCAAAAATTTCGGCATGTTTGAATGTTTCTAGGCGATTTTTAAGGTTTTGCGCACCTCTACAGCACCCTATAATTGATTTACAGGATTAAAAAATTGTATGTGGGTTCAGTTGGTATTAGAGAATTGCCTTTTGGGGATATCATTTTTTTTCTCACACCGCCCTTTTGATATTTTCAAATTTTTATTTTAGTGAAAATAAAACTTTAGTGATGATCTATTTCTCACGCATTTTTTAAAAATTACAATAGTGAGTTGATGTAAGAGAAGCTTCTAGAGAACCGTATTCCTGTTTTCGCGAAATCCATTTCTGCTTAATAGATTTCGATGATACTTAATTCGATTGAGGAAATAAGGATAGTAAAATAAATAAATATTTAAAATATCCATATAACATATAACAAGATTGATAAAACAAATAGAAAAGCAGGAAGCTGTTAGTCTTATTAAATACAATTTACAAACTTCAATTAGCTTATGGTTTCCTTGTCATATGGTACCTATTAAATAAACACGTATAAAACAGTGCCAATTTTTCTTTCTTTTTTTTTTAATTAAAACAAAAAATGAGATTAAACCAGACTGCAAGATAATTACTTGAAAAAATATTTGACATATTTATAGCAAATAAGATATTAAAAATCATTATAGAGAATTAACTTAAACATATTTAAGTGATTAACTCAATAAAATACCGTATATAAATTTTTTAGTTTGTTATACTTTTGTTGTATATTGACCTATATTATAATAGTAAAAATGCAAGTTATTTAAAGAAAATATTCGTTACTGATTTCGTTGTTGCTATACTTGATAATGATTACACGACTATGGCTATCGTTAAGCAAAGGATAATTTCAATTATTGATCATTCATCAGTAAAAATTACAATTTTACACAATAATAAGCATTTTATTATTGTTCATATTATCATATATGCTGTCATATATTATCATTAGGAAAAATTATTCAAAATAAAAACATGCATTCAAATAAATATTTCAACCAAATAAGCCTCATCAACTAAACGAGCACTTAAAAAACTGTTAAAGTAATTTTAGATTATTAACAAAGCATTGAATAACTAATGTTGCATTTATTGAAACTAACTTTAAATATGACCATTTTTTTTAAAAGAAATGATATAAGGAAACTTAACTTACCCACTTAATCATTAGGCAATTGACAAGTACGTAGCTACGCAGCAAATTCTTAAGGCCAACCGAGGAGCCAACCAACTCAGGATGAAGATCCTTTACTTAATCTAATCCTTGAATTAGTTCTACGGTCAAAAATGCCTCCACCATTATGAAGATCTTTTACATTGATTACATAACTCAACTTAATGCAACATCCATGAAAAACAACAACTCAACAAACCCAACATTAAAGTCTCTAGGTCAACTGATATGTTGATAATAAATAGTAAAGCCGAAATATTTCATCCGCACGAGCATGGCTAGGTAAAATAAGTAAGTAAAATGATCTCCTTTACTCCTCACTTTACTTTAAGGTTATAAAATTGATTATTTTATATAGATGTAAAATAAATTACTGTAACAGCTATAACAATTGATTATTTTATATAGATGTAAAATAAATTACTGTAACAGCTATAACAATTGTTTTTTTTTATTAAATCTTATCAAAACAGAAAATAACGTCATTTTTATTTGTACTAAAATAAAAATAAGTAATTCGTAGTTTCAGGCAATAATTCGAACGTCGTTGACATTTTTAAAACACGTATAGATTCCCTGCATTTCTTTGAGTCCGTATTTCTATTCCGATGCAGTCATATTTTCTTTTTATTGATATCGAACTAATAACATCACGGTCTTTCAGGGTTGAGCTTTCTCTTCAAAGTATAAATAGGAAATGACCTGCAACAAGTATGCAGAATTAAACATTCACAGCACAAATATCTGAGCATCTTTATGTCTTGAATTTTCGCAATCAATGTGTTTGTCAAGTTCATTTGTCTGGGAACAATGAAGAATCATTCAAGCGTATAACCCTATAATATATAACCCTTTAGTGTTAAAAGTAATACTAGATAAAAACATACATTATTTTACTTATATATGTATAGGTAGTAATGTTTCATAAAAAAAAAATGAATTAAACTAAAAATCAGAACATAAATATTACTAAAAGAAGGTTTGCCATAATACTCAATTGATTATTGAATTCATGGTATAATTAAATCAAACTAGTACACATCAAAATTATATTTCACACACGAATATCTCTCTATCGAAAAAAGAAAGACGTTGTCATTCCGTGAGAGCTTGTTATTTTTATTTGTTTTATTTTTATTGTCACAAATGGAAGATGAAGGTAGTGGTTTATCTTTTCATCTTTAAGGGGAAATACTAATTTATAATCAAATATATATGAATGTCTTTATTGATGATGTCAAGATAACCGCTATCATTAATATAAGTTTCACGAGGTCAAAGTGCAGTTCAGTCATACAATGCATTGCGAATATAATAAAATCTAGATTCAGCTAGAATAGAACAGAAAATACCGATATATACGCCTTGGTCGTCAATGATGAAGATTAAAAGACCTGACAAATGGTTGCTAAGTTAGGGAACAAAGAAATTGAAGCTAAGAATTAAGTGAGTACATACCTCGGATATATTGACAGGACAGACTTGAGGATGGAAAGAGAGGAAAGCACTGAGGTCAAACACTTGGAGAACACAGACAAGATCAGGCAGAGAGTACCATGATAGACAGGTCAGAGGTAAGGTGAGACTGGCCTCTTAGCAGCTACCCCCTCCAGCGACTCCCTCCATCAGCCTTCTCAACCCCCTCCTCCACCTTTTCAGAAGACACCGTTTAATATTTGCTCTTTAATTCTTCGATTTTTTCGCTGTCGTTACCTTTTCTGTTCCATCTAAACCAATTTAGGTCCATAAGCAAGTACCTTCTCTTGTATTTCAGGTATAAACCAAGAAGTGACATATGTATTTTTTATTTTTATTAATAGTCTGAGTTCACAACACTTGCAGCTAGAGACTAAACTTCCGAATAAAGATATTTCCACTGTTAATGAAATGCATATGTGTATCAGATAATAAAAATTAAGAAATTTATAGTCATGCTTGTTAATAATCCTTAGAAAGTAAAAAAAAAAAAATTAATAAGTCTGTAATTAATAGATATTTCGAAATATTTAATAATACGTGCTACTCAAGATTACAATTAGTACGGACAAAATATGACAATTTCTCGTTTATCCAGATCTCCGGACTATCGGCGTCAGATTTTTATTAATTTATTTTTCTTTTTTTTATTCCAAGGTCTCTTTAGATAATAATTTTTAATCATGATAGCAAGAACGTAACATGAATAAATACACAAAATATTCCCTTATCGGTTTGATTCAATGCACAGTTCCTGCAGAGATTGTACAATAAATTACAGCAATTAAATACTTTTTATTGTGTTTAAGAAAGGTTTACTGGTTATTGTCACAGGACTTTGATGTTGATTGTATCATCAGCTATAAATAGTTTTTATCGTAATAAAAGGTGTCTGCTTATTTAAGGATTTTGTTTTTCTTATTACCCATTTTATCCGGATTGCCTTTGGTCCCAGTTAGTCCGGGTAAACGAGGTTTTACTGAGCTTGTCTTGTGCCGGTGTGGTTGGCTCATCGCAAACAATAAGCTTTTGGAGAGCTTCATAATATCAAAACGTTACAAGAATAGACTACAGCTGAAATATTTACCTCAGTATTTATTAATAACGTACTATGACATCATTTTCAGGGCCTCAAATGGCATACCTGAAAAGAGCTTCAATTTTCTACGAGAACACCAACAATTATGGTGTTAATTATACAGTCATTAATATCAAATCGAGCAAGTATATGGTCGATTTTGTTCCTTCGATCGAAATGTTTTGATCGGACGACGCGGGTTTGCAATTCCATTAAAAAAAAAAAAAATAATAATATCAATCTGATTTAATAATTAACCGAAATTTTTTTTTCGTTTTTTACGTTAGCAGATACATGATCTATTCTTGTGAGACTAGAAAGGTTAAATTGTTTTACGCTGGGGGACTGCTGAAGCCGCTGTGAAACTGCATCCCGGTTATTACCTCTTGTACTTACGGCTCTCAACTCACAATGACGTCGCACATCTTCCGCCAACAGCTATCTGCAAATTATTTTAAAAACAATTTGCTAATAGCCTCCGTCATCATAAGTATAAAATAGACGTTCATCATTCCTATTTTTTTTTTTTTTTTTTTTATAGAAGTTCAAATTTTTAAATATACAATCGAATATAAATAAAGTTGTAAGTACGAGTATATTTATAAATAATTGTATATATTTATACGGTTGTCTTTTCAAGCCTAACGAATAATCCCTATTAGAAATTAAAAAACTGTGAAAATCAAATATTTGATATTCAATTGGACAGAATTATGCAAAAGTGAACCAACCCATAAATCTTGATTTTGAGAAAATTGACATGAAATTTGAATGGTTCCTATAAATTATACATTGATCATAGAGAATTGATTTTTTTTTTGTATTAAAAAGCTTATTTTTTATAATGTTTTTTTAATTAATAAAATAACTGATTCAACTTAGTATTTCTTTAAAAATTTCTTATTTTTTGGCTTGGTTCATTTTACTTTCACTGTAATTCTGATAAAACTTACCATGAGAGGAACCAATGGCTCGGTTCCTTCTTCAGAAATTGAAGAGGTAGTATTTAATAAGGACAATGAACCAGTACATTCTCATTACAACTGTAAAATAAAATTTATATTACTACATTTTTAACGTAGTCTTGCATCTATTCAGCTTTGGTGATTATCAAGTAAGTGCATGAATTATCAAGCAAGTGCATGAATTAATGGCAATTTTTGAGACTCATTCTCAGAAAAATAGAGTTTTTTCTTCATCGATAACCAGTTATTTTAAAACTAATTATTAAAATAACTCAATTTGATGAGATTAAAATAAGCAAATCAAAATTGAAACTAATGTTAACCAACAAATTAGTATTTAAAAGTTAGGTACTGTGATTATTATAGTAATATAAATTTCAGATTGTACTAATTATTATAATAATATATAATTATAGTAATATAAGCTTAATTTTCCCATGATTTAAATTTGAAAGACAAAATTCACATAATAGGAACTCCATAATTTGCATATAAATCAACATTTATTATCATTTTGAATTTTTTTTTTTTTATAACATCCATCATACTTTAAATATTACAAGTTTGACAAAATTATCCGTCACTTGATAAAAAACGCATATTAAGAATGAAAGAAGTTATACGAGGTCAGATTCCACATCATAATTGGGTGGAAAGCAGAACCCATGTATGTCGTCTATCCCACGGTTTCCGTATAGGTTCTGATAAGATGGTTCCGCATCAAAAGGGATGAAAGTCAATTAGTGGCTTTAAATCTTTTAGCTTTGGAGCAGCAATCTCCTTCCCATTTTCCCCACTTCAACTGAAGGGAGTTTCTGAAACTATATCCTGAAGATGACTTTTCCCCCTTTGTTTTTTCAATGTTTATGACAAAAAAATCGGATTTGAAGTCACTTCTACAATAAAGTTTGAATGGCTAGTGATTTAAAATTATTATTTCATGAATTTTCAACCAGTTCATTTATTTTTTTTTTTTCACCAGCTTTTCGATTTGTGATGGTACTCTCTAATTTGCTGGTTACAAAAAAGTGGATTGCTCTCATTTATGAGACGATGAAACGTTTTTTTTTTCTTTTGGGCCTCATAACATTAATATAGTCTTTGTACATGCTTCAGCGTACCTTCAATGTCACTGAAATCTGTATCGTACAGATAATGACACACTTGCATGAAAAAAATAATAACAGTTAATATTATCGAAAATTAATAAAATGATGCACGTTCTAGGTGAATGGTTTTTAATGATTCTAATGCAATTTTAAAACATATTTTAATGAAAAGAAATAATATTGAATTATTATCGACCATTGAAGAGTGAAATTCGAATAATTTTTCATCTATAATAATAATAATAAATTATTTATTAATTCCGGGACATATCCCTTTAGAATAATATTACATATAAAATCAGTAGAGCTTTAGAGCCTTACAGTAGAACAAAAAAGAATATGATATTGAATAAATAACAGCATAAATAAACAAATAAGATAAAAAAAATAAAATTATATAAATAATAATGACATAACTTTTAAACTTTAAACTTTTAAACTTTTAAGTAAAAATAAACTTGCAATATTAATACATTAAAAATAAATACAGTGAAAGAGAATGAATTTATATTAATAATAAAAGTAAAAATAATGCATTAATACATAATTGAGTGCAAATTTTAGTTGAAAATAAGGAGTACCTATTTACAAATCGTTTGGAACTGCATGGACATGAAGTGACTGAATATACGGGATTTAAAGGTGGGAAGAGTATAGGAGCAACGGATGGAATTCCATAAGGATGAGGATCGGATAAGAAAAGATCTGTCAAAACCTGCGGATGGGTGGGCCGTTATATATAAATATGAAGACCGAGAACGGGGATGGCGGGAATGAACAGAGGATTTGAATTGAAGGAGGTCGAAGATGTATGATGGACGGGGGGATTGGATGACTTGGTATAAAGCACTATACTTAACAGCCAACTTAACAAGAGCACATAAAACGGTGGGTGTATTGAATTGCAGAAACCTTGCTACAAAACCTTAACACTAGAGGTTTTAAATAATAAGAAAACAGTTCCTAACCCATTTGATTCTTTTCTGTTGGAACCAAAACAAGGACTGTAAATACTAATAAGAATGTAAATACTAGGTTGTTACAAAAGTCCTAGTGCATGAACACAATCCTTAATTCCAACTCTCATAATTAACCCTACAAGAATGTTTTTGTTCCTGCTACTTATGTCAACGTTTACTTTAGTTGAGTTGGTTTTATGGGGTCATTTACACTTTTAAAACGCACGTGCAATGTCAAAAGAAATATCGTGATTCGCGGTCTTTTGAGACATTACTGGAAAAAAGGTTTAAGTTCAAAGGCACCCGCCGAAGAAATTTGTGTCATTGAAGGAGAGTCAATTATCCATCGAAGTACTGCCGCACTTTGGTTCAGCCGTTTCAACAATGGGAGTTTTAGCCTTGCAGATAAACCCAAATCAGGTTGCCCATCGGTCCTTGATGATGACGTTCTTCTTGAATGTGTGAACCCACACGCAACTACTCCTGATTTATCGGCCGTAGTAGTGGCTTCTAATGCTAAAGTGACTCGTCATATTAAAAACCTGGCGTACGGAATTTAAGACCAAGGTTCGACCCACATGACTAGACAGAGGCCCAAACCCAGCAGCGAGCAAAATTTTGCTTTAAAATCCGAAAGATGAAAGGTTCTGGAAAAATATTATCACAAGTGACGAAAAGAGGATACTTTTAAAAAAATCAAACATAAGCAGTGGGCCGTACCCAATGGCCATCCAGGTGAAGCTGCACAATCGGAGATTCGCCAAGATCGGTTAGGGAAAAAAGTGATGCTTTGTGTTTAGTGGAACTTCGAAGGCGTTTTGCATTTTGAGCTTGTTCCTGTCGGGCAAATGACTCAAACCTTTACTGTGAATAGCTAGGCAGAGTTTAGGCAGTTTTTAGAGCAAAGTTCCCCGCTTTGATTGACAGGAATCAAACCATTTTGCAATATGACAATTCTCCTGCACATCGTTCTCGTTTAACCAAGGAAAAATTATCGGAACTGCAACGAGTAAACGTTTTACCTCATCCTGCGTATAGTCCAGATATTGCACCATCAGATTATGGTTTGTTCAGATCAATGGCTCATATTTTTAAAAATCGAATCTTTGATAATTACGAGGATGTAAAAATTGGATGTGAAGATTTCTTAGCCTCAAAACCAAAGAAGTGGTTACGGCATCAAATCCAATAACTGGCAGAAAGATGGGTGAAATCAGTTGAAAACAATGGACCTTACTTTGAAGTGGAATATTCAATAATGTTTAAAATTTGTATTCTGAAATAAAGCTATACTAATGCACAAGGACTTTTGTAACAACCTAGTTGAATCATAGTGATTTGCTCTCTTCCATGAAAAGAAAATAGTACACTTTCAATATGCAATAAAGCTACGGTGCTTCGTTCCTTTTTCTGAAATATCAATGTTTAATCTCCTATCAAGCAAAGTTTCAAAATTAAATCATTAACGTTTATGGGAGCTTTGAGGTTGGCACTTTTTACTAGAAAATAATAAACACCAAACTGCATCCAAATCAGCAAAATATCAACTTGGTTCGTTTGATGGTTGGTTCCTTTTCGCATAATGCCGTCCAATTCATACATCGCTTCTTACGGAAAAGTCTAGATTAGCATTCTCTTGAACACCTACAGAAAAATAACGATGCCTCTGTTATCAATTCGACCTCCACCGAAATGGACCTCTACGAGAATGACCTACTATATGTCAGGCATTCTCTAGGAGACTATTTAATAGGTCAAGGGTCCATTTGGCGTATAAGCATCGTTGGTACTGAGCAAAAATCGAAAGCGCTGTAACATACATAAATAAATAGTTTCAACAATAATGGATAAAACCAATTCGCATGAAAATCTATGCATAGGATAACAATTTCATGACTCTACCGATGATCGAGAGAAAGCTTACAGGACCAACATATCAGTCCCTGAGTAACATTTTTTCTAATCTGTAAATACATTTTTCGAATTGAAACAATTTATATTGATGAGAGAATGGTCAATAATTTTTATTATTCAACAATTTCTGACTTAAATTTAGAAAGCCGTTATTTCTCAGAAAAAAAAACCTTGAGATATGCAGACCTATAAGTTGCTAACCGACCTCCTTTCTCCCCCCTCTCCTCCATCCCTATTCCTTATGGTTCATAAGAAAGATGAAAATAAGACAATACTTTTCATTCTGGATATATATTTTTTTTTATTTTACTTTAAGAATAACAGTATTGTACAGCCTATAAGTACATTTGTCTGGCTCTATATTTATGACATGATACTTGTCAATTATGCAGAGTGAGACAGAAATAATTGACACGCTTCGAAGAGCTGTAAATGACAAAAAAAGGACATATAAAATGGTTTTATTTCAGTGGGTTTTAAAAATTATATCTTCCAAATGTCGGACATTATTGACTACGCATTGCCTAAGACGTTTCCGGAAATATTCCATCACACTTTAATCCACCTTTATTTCTGGTGGAATGACTGACACATTTCGGGAGAGCACAGAAGGGCGACGGCTATTGGTGAGTTCAGTATTATCGGTCCAACTTTTTTGAGGAGGGGGCAACTGTGAACTCCTCGAGTTGGATGAAATCGACCCAGAGGATGTGTGGTTCCAGCAAGACGGAACCACGACTCGCACATCTCAACATAAATAAAACTCGCTTGGAGTTTTGGTGAAATGTTCCCTGATAGATTGATCTTTTATTTGCAATATATTTATAAAATTAATATTTTTTTTGGTACAACTTTACTATGCAACCGCTTTATCAGTAGCGATCGTTGCACTAGCTCTCTCTAAATGCTAACTAACTGTTTTTTATTCAACTGTAAAATTTGCACTCGTTGGAATTATTACTGTTTTGATCAGATATTATTTAAAAGTATTAGAGCTGTCGACTCCCGGTGCTCTGTGAAGGTTGTAATTAAAGCAGTAATAATTTAAGTTACGATATGGGCCCGACCTCTTCTGAAAAGGATCCGTTGGGGGTTTGCACATCTCTTGAGCGAGCGTTGTGAGCGGAAGTCGACAGCTCTGATTTAATTGAAGCAGTAATAATTGAAATTATGGCAAGGCCCCGATCTCAACTGAAAAGGATCCTCGGGGTTTCGCTTATCCCTTGAGCGAGCGGAAGTCGACAGCTCTAACAATTTTAAATAATATCTAATTAAAGCAGAAATAATTTTAATAATTCCAATGAATTCGAATTTTACTATTGAATACAAAGTAGTTTGTTAGCACAAATGACGCTAGGGAGCGCTAGCGCGACGACCGCTACTGATAAAGCGGCTGTATCATAAAGTTGTACCATATACCTAAAAAGAAATACATTTTTCACTAACTGGCCTGAGAAAGTGTTAATTAAAAATCATTCAAATTTACCAAGCTGTTAACAAATTAATTTATAAGATTTTAATTCAAATTAATTTCAAGTACCTGCATTTGATAACAGTCAATATTCAATGACAGTCCTTACTCTTTGCAGGCCCGACAAGAGGGGGACAACCGGGCTAAAGGGAGCTCGACCCGGCTGGTTAGGTTTTATTTTTTACCTTTTTACAAAACATTAGATATATTATTTAATAATCATGTAATATAATTACATAATATTTTTGTTGCATACATGGGGCCCTTGGTTTCTCTCCACGACTCTGACTATACTGGATATAGTTTATAACGACCCTGAAGGGGGTGGTCGGTTTTCGTCGTTATAGCCGGTGTTCATTATAACCGATACCAACTCTGGAAGAAAGAAAATTTCAAAGATGAAGATAATAAACTGTCAAAGATTCCTTATCTACTTTAAGTTTATTGTTGGTATGAAATTTATGTATACTTACTTATCAATATCGCACAAAAAGAAAGGGATGAAACTCAAAAAATGTGTTATTGTTAGAACGAGCACAGGTTATGTTCTACATAGAAGCCCCCAGTACGTTTCCTCTAAAACAAGTTGCTGGTAGGTCACCAATTGTATCTAATGGTATGGCTTGATATTTGAGGGCAGGTTGCTCTTTGGGATGATAGGGGTCCAACTGTGAAAATTTCTGACGTTAGTAATTTTTAGTTGTGCCCCTTTCATTGTGTATATGTGTTATGTAGAATAATTTTGGAATTTTCACTATTCTTCAAACAAAATTTCTCGATTATGGTACATAGATTGAACATTTAAGAACATTTTTGTTTGATAAAAAAAAAAAAAAAATCAGTTATGCGGGACTTCTTCGAGCATTTGTTTGTTTAATATTGATATGATATTTTAGCCTCAATACGATGATGTCGCTTTAAAGGTCATTGTTTACTTGAAAAAACTTTTGTAAGATACGAATTGAGTCCAAAGCATCACCCATTGAATGTGCCTGCTCATCTTCTTCTTTCTTGAAAATGTTTACAAGGTTTGTTAACATTTAGAGTTGACTCCCTCTTCCCTTTTTCACCGTCGTGCCGTCATAACCGATATTTTTACACCCAAGCTCAATGCAAAACGAGTCGCAATAACCAATAAGTCGTTACAAGCGAGTCGTTATATCCAGTTAAAATTTCATGTAGTAGATATACCAAATTCAAGGGATCGGACTATTTAGTGGCTATAGCCGGTTCGTCCCCATAACTAATGTCGTTATAGGTGATATCCTGCGTATTTAGCATTGGAATTCATCAGTTTGAAAAGCACAGAGATTTAAGCAAGAATATATCGAGAACAGATCAATGGATTTTCATGGTTGGTGGACCAAATTACTCGAAATTGCATTTACTACATTTTATATTTTGTTCATATTTGCGATTAAATGAACCGTTTTACAGATAATTACATAAATTATAGGAAATCCCTATATACGTCTGTGTAAACCGGAGCAATGCGGGCGTGGTCAACTCCCCACTTTTCGGCTTCACTTTTTCTATGAGGGAGAGTAGGGCATACCACCACAGATCCAGAAGAGATTGAAGAAATAATTTTAAAATAAAAAAAACAATAAGCCACGGGGGATAGACGGGATAACGGCAGATGCGGTCAAATATTGAGGAGAAGCTCTGCATCGAGAAATATATGAGCTAATATTCGATATTTGGGCAAACGAGGAAACGCCAGAGGAATAGAGCATAATTGTAATAGTTCCAATACAAGAAAAAGAAAACAAACTGAATTATCAAAACTATAGGAGTATTGTTCTCTTAAGCGCAATATATAAAATACTGTCCATTATCTTGGCGAATTGTATCCATGCAGACGAGATAGTTGGGGAATATCAATGCGGCTTTTGACCAGGAAGACAAACAGTTGATCATATCTTTTACATACGAAAAATGATTGAAAAATGTTTGGAATGCATTGTCGAGCTATAAATACGATAGCATAGACCGATTGAGACTATATGGAAGTCTAGGTACTCTAGGTTACCCCTTGAAATTAATAAGACTGATAAAAATGACACTAAAAAAACCAAGGGTGTTGTTAGAGTGAAATATTTCTGGGTCGTTCGCCATAACGAGTAAAACAAGGAGATCCTCTTTAATATAGTACTAGAAGTCGTGATGAGGACAATAAGCACAAGCCTAGGTGGATGTATTTATAAAAGACTCACTCAACACTTGGCCTTAACGGACGACTTAGTGATTATCCGCAAAACAGTAAAAGCTTTTCTTGAAGCATTCGAGGAGGGTAAAAAATAGACAAATGGAGCCAGAAAAGTAGACCTGCAGATTGATGTTAGTTACTAAGAGTAAGTAACATCAAAATATAGAGACGGCAATTACTATCTGGATGGAGTTGGATACCGTTTCGACAGATTGAAAACGTTTAAATACCTTGGAACCACTATCTCAGAAACTAATGAAATAGAAGAGAAAATCAAAGCGAAAATAGTGGTGGGTAACAGGTGCTGTTGTTGTTCATGAAAAAATATCCTGTAGAACAAGAACCTAACAAGAGGCCTGAAGTGCACAGTACACGACAATCCTTAGGCTTATTGTCTCGCACAGAGTTAAAATCTGAACCCTAACTTTAAAAAACGAGCGTTTATTAAACACGTAGAAAGAAAGATTCTGCACAGGATATATAGTCCGACTCGAGATGGAGATTAATGGAGGATGAGAACAAATCAAGAGTTGATGGACTTATATAATTCACCTGATGTTGTGCTCACTATTAAGAAAGGAAAGATTAGATGGTTGGGTCATTTGCAGAGAATGAAGAAGAATAGAATCCCCAAGATGATTATGGAGGGGCATCCAGGAGGAAATAGGAAGAGAGGAAGACCAAGGTTGCGTTGGCAGGAAGATGTGGAAGCAGATCTGAGAACGCTTGAAGTTGGGAGACAGAGGATGATGACCGCAGACAGGATTGTGCAACTTCAGGTTTCTATGAAAACAGGTACGTTGTTGAAAGGAACATATCTCCTGTTAAAAAAGGTTCTTTGTATGTGTTTTTAGTACTTTATCCCCGACATGATATGGTCATGTCGGTTAAATTATCCACAGATGCGCCACTATCAAAATCCAGATTGAAGCAGCTGATAGAAGCTATCCAAGAAGATGCAACTTTGGGAAATTTTAAAACCCTAATTCAAGAGGGTTTGCCAAAAAAACAAAGAGGAACTTCACATGGACGCTCAAGAGTATTTTTGCACATCACTTTCTTATCAAAAGGACCTTTAATATCTACAACATATGGATAACCTTGAAGTTACTCCCACCAGAGAAAGTACACCATAAGTAGTAAAGCTGTACCAGTAGTACAACTCATGCAAGTAGTATACCAGTTGATTAGTCTAGTTCTCATATACTTCCTATTGTATTGTTCTCATTATCGTATTCACTCGTATAGTGAAATTAGTGAATCAAGCATATAACTCGCGTAGGCATGTAGTTGTAAATCCCGTATTAAGGATTTATGTCAATAAAAGAAAATAATAAGAAAAAAAAGCATAACAAATATGCTGCTACATAATTTAGTAAATTAAATTAAAATTAGGATAGAGAAGCAAAAATTATGAATTATTGATGTTGCTTGATCGGCTGTGTTGTTATTATGATGGGAAAAAAAAGTCCCAGTTCTGTTTTCACTTCGAACTAAAATAGTGCTGATGATGGCTCCCATGTTTGAGCCGATACGTCGGCTTGTACAATAAAAAATAAACTTTGTTGACTGCATCCTGATAATTTTTTTCATCATAAAAATTATAAATATTACCCATTTAGTTACTATCTAAGCTCTCCTTATAAATTGAAATCATTTCAAATAAAAACGTTCAATTTTAATAAATTTTATGTATTTATTTTCCATACCGCCTCTCAGGGGTGAGTAATGGTAACGGGTAGACCAATTTTTTTTTTTTGTTACCGTTTCGGCCTGTGATACCTGTGTACCAATAGAGGCTTTGCGATAGCCGAAAACGTGTTTTTCTATAAACTGTAACACCAAAACGACTTAAACAATTTTGATGAAACTTGCCTAAAGGTTTCTCCTTAAAGCCCTTTATCACTTCATACATAGTATATTTCCGAGAAAAAAATAGGAAAAAAAGTTATGATGAAAAGTAATTTTATTTGCGCATAACTCAAAACTTATACATTTCATGGATAATTCTATATAACCATTCGAAAGGTAATTAAATTCTTTTAAAAACAAATCATCTACATTGGGCGAGTACTAACAAAAATACAGCCTGTTGGACTTTGTACTCGTGTATTTTAAAGTATTTTGCTCATGTTCACCATTTTTTTTTTAGTTTTTCGTAAACTACACATATTCCGGAACATTCCAGATGCTCATTTGATAATTAAATTGTCTGCAGAGATAAACTTTAACAAACAAAAAAACTAAATAAATAAATAATAGGACCAGTGTTAGGGAAGATACAGCAAACAATTTTTTTTATTGAAATTTGCACCCAAAATGGTAGGAAAAGTCGTGTGAGCGGACACATCAGATATTTAATGTTAAATCTTTTTATAAAAAATAAAATAAAAATGCTTTCCATCTATAAGGAATTTTGTATTTAAAATATTTATTGTATAATTTGTCACAAAAATGTTTTTGGTGGGTAATTTATGTTCATTCAATTAAGAATTTAAACTTATTGGCATTTATATTTAGTAACCGTTCATATCTCGCTGGCAACTGTTTTGAGCTTCTCCCATTGACAGCCGTCACAAAATTCAAGTTGTGTTGTCATTGTTACAGAATTTCGGCCGGGTGAAACTGGAGTTTCTGAAGTTGTTATGGTGAGTTTTTAATGTCAAATCTAGAATACCGAATCGTTATTGAAATCAAAATTTATTGATCGATTCCATTTATGTATTAATATATCTGTGCGTGAATTTTGTTGTTTACATAAGTGAGTTAGCCCAATTCTCAATAGTTTTCTAAAACAAATAATTTCAAAGTTCCTGCAGACTCACTTTAACATTAGTTTTTTTCTTGTTTTGTTTTTTTTATCAATTCTTATTAAATTATCTTAATTTAATATTTTGTTGGAATGAAAATGTTTACATGTTTGTATTCTTAATCCATTTCTCAGCATCCTTATTAGGTATAAATGGGATGTCCTGTTATCAAATTCAACTATGGGTCTCTAGAATTGTCATTGAATTCAGTATTCAATACTGGAACATTTATGGTTGTATTTGCTAATGTTGAGAATTTACTTTTTGGTGTAAGTACTTGAAATAAAATGACATCTCTCGTATGTTCTTTACTTGGTTGTGGGTTTATGAAATTTCCTGGGCATTCCTCTCCTGAAATAGTGTGAGTTGTTTTGATGAATATT
Organism: Rhaphigaster nebulosa; assembly: GCA_948150685.1. Classification (NCBI taxonomy): domain Eukaryota; kingdom Metazoa; phylum Arthropoda; class Insecta; order Hemiptera; family Pentatomidae; genus Rhaphigaster; species Rhaphigaster nebulosa. The sequence goes on from OX411307.1 coordinate 23,224,519, forward strand.
AGGGTCCTTTTGTGAATTAAGAGATAGATATATTATGTATGTTCATTTTCATTCAATACCAGCATGTTAGTATCTCAGTGAGTTATTTATTACTGAAGTGGGTAGATATATCCAAATTAATTTTTTTTTTTTTTTTTTTACCTTTACTTTGGTTTTGTTTTACACTAATCAATTTTTAAAATATTAGTTGTTTTTCCTTTTTCAATATTTATATGAAGTAGCTACTGTTGCTTAATTTTGATCTTGTTTAGTACCTGTTATCTTATACATTGAAAGTATATATTGAATTGTCTTGGAGTTATGTTTGGTTAGTCTTTTTTAGATTACTAAGAATCTTGGTTAGTCTTTTTTAGATTACTAAGAATCTTGGTTAGTCTTTTTTAGTATTCTACTTTTGATGTTATATGCTGTCTCTGGTCTGCACTTATGTGGTATTATCTTTTTCTGCTCAGTACAAATTTACAATCAGGACGGGTTATCACTGGCTCTTGCCAAACTTACCCGAAGCTCGCCTTACTACCACTCTCTAATGCCATTTGTGCTAACTAACTGCTTTCTATTCAATTCTAAAATTGGTATTCATTGGACTTATTAAAACTATTACTCATTTAATTAGATATTATTTAAAATTATAAGTACTGTTGACTTCCGGTGGTCTGGGGAAGATGTAATAATAATTTAAGTCAGGGTAAGGGTCCAACCTCAACTAATGTAAAAGGAATTTTGGGGGTTTTATATCTCTTTAGCGAGCGGAAGTTGACAGCTGTGATCTAATTAAATCAGTAATAATTGAAATTATGGTACGGCCCCAAGCTCAACTGAAAAGGATCTGTTGGTGTTTTTTTTTTTTTTATCTCTTGGGCAAACGTAGCGAGCGGAAGTCGACAGCATGAATTATTTAAAATAATATCTAATTAAAGCAGTAATAATTTTAAATAATTCCGATGTATAGGAATGTCTGAATTGAATAGAAATCAGTTAGTTAGCATAAATGGTGCTGGAGAGTGATAGAGTGGCGAAATTCGGGTAAGTTTGGCAAGAGCCAGTGATAACCCGTCCTGATTGTAAAGTCGTATCTTCTGCTCTCTTAATGTCTAAATTGGTGGAATGTTAACTGGTTTGTTTTTGTTTTTTTTTATCTCTTGGGCAAACGTAGCGAGCGGAAGTCGACAGCATGAATTATTTAAAATAATATCTAATTAAAGCAGTAATAATTTTAAATAATTCCGATGTATAGGAATGTCTGAATTGAATAGAAATCAGTTAGTTAGCATAAATGGTGCTGGAGAGTGATAGAGTGGCGAAATTCGGGTAAGTTTGGCAAGAGCCAGTGATAACCCGTCCTGATTGTAAAGTCGTATCTTCTGCTCTCTTAATGTCTAAATTGGTGGAATGTTAACTGGTTTGTTATTTACTGGTATTTAAGGGGCTTGAGGCTTTGTTTTAGAATCTCCAAATTCATTAGATGTAAAGAAAGTGATATAACAGATGAAATTTGCTCCCAAATTTATGAACATTTATATAAAACTTTTCCAAAGATTATGTTTTAAATCCATGCATCATGTTTAAAGTGAAAGATTTCTCTTTATCTCTCAATTAGAAAACAATAAACTAGCTTTCACAGACATTTCCCTGCCTTGTTGAAGTTACTCTTCAACACTTCCACTGCATTTTCTTGACATACAAAATTAGCAGCAACGAAAGGCTATACTTAAAACAATTCATTCTAATCATAGAAAATCACCTACAGAAGATGCATCCCATAAGACGTTATTTGTTATTATATACTAGTAGCTATCTATTCAAAATTTAACTGGCACTCTGATGAACCTGCTCTTATGATTTTCTGACCATTTCAAATTTTACCATCTACACTTCACACTTTGGAGTATTATGTTGAGGCAATTCTAAAAAATGGATGTTCATCTGTTGAGGAGCATATTATGCTGAAATACTACATACCTGTCAAGAGGATCACTGAAAAATAGAACCTGAAAAATAGAATCACTGAAACCTTATAATGGAATATCATTGCTTGGCCCACATAATTAAGTTATTAATATTAATTGACTTTGTATCATTACATGGTTCATATTTTAATTTTGTATATTTTATTAATTTATTCATTCACTGTCATTTATTATATTGTTTCATTCTGAAATATAAAAAAAAAACACATACAAATACAAAGTGGAAACGGTATTTACAATAATATACTTGTAGAATACTTTTTATGATGCATGCAAGAATAAAATAAACTCCCTTTATTCTGGTTACTGAATGGTGGAAACAAATAAAAATGTTTACACACTCAATATGCTTGCAAATTTAAATTAATTGAAATGATTTCTTTGTGTCAACATGTTTTTTTTTTGGTTAATTTAATTAGAAATGCACTTCAAAAGAAGTTGTTTATTGAAACATTGTTGATTCTATTCTAGTATTTATTTACAGTAGTATTAAAGGATTGCTATAATATTTTATAGGCTGAAATAAGACGACGGAATGTTTCTACGTCCGTTGGCCGAAATGATTCTGGTAATTATGTAGATGATGCTGTAGAAGATGATCGTGATTGGGAACCGACATTTCTTTTATCTCCTTTGACTGGTTTTGTTTTACTTCTTATGTGGAGCACAACCATTTTCATGATAGGATTGCATTTCAATGATAAATTACCTACTACTGACTCAGACGCTTTGACCAAGTAAGCATAATGCAATTTTATTATTATTGTGATCAAATTATAAAAATTTTGTTTCAAAAACAGAAAAGCTTAAATGTCATTGGTACCATTAATTTAATAATTGAGAAAATCTTGCTGTCCGCTCTACCCTCTTCACACACATTCAGGATCAAAATTCTACATAAATCTGATAAGAAATTTAAACAAATTCAGTTTCTTATCAGATTTATGTAGAATTTCGATCCTGAATGTGTCTGAAGAGGGTAGCATGGACAGCAACATTTTCTCCATTATTATTTTATTTTTTTAATAATAATTTTCAAATTTGATAGTTGTACAAATTAATAGATCTAGTTGCTCCAAGGTGAGGTTTACATGTGTTATAAAATGTTGCAAATAACACAGAAACATATTCTCATTTGATCAACCACTTACAATTGCCTTTCCTATTGAGCCAGACAGGGTACATTTCAACATGTGTTCTTTAAAATGAGCTCGGGAGAAAATGAATAACAGTGTACTTGAGTTTCCTGCAGTACTAATGCGTTCCATCATAATGGCATTGCTGTCATGTTCCGTCGAGGTAATCTGGTCAGCTTGCTTATTTACTCTCTCAGTCAGTATTTGCTGTCTGTATTTACAACAGTCTTGCTTTGAGCCATGATATTACAGTTAGTTTTTGTTAAGACATTAAGACCGTGTGTTAAGACATCACCTTAGCAGCCTCGAGTCTGCTGCATTCAAATCCGGCCTGGGCGGGTTTAAATTTAATTCATGGCCATGCCACAGAATGAATCTCAACCTTCCTCAAGTGGGAAGTTTGAGATTCATAAATTTCAACCTTCCCACTCTGGTTAGAATAGGTTGTAAGTTAGGTAACCTGTAGAGATAACCCGTCCTGTTTGCCTTTATTGGGGTAGGTAAGGATGTTAAAGACCAATTAAATAGAAAAAAAAAGTGGTTACACAATGTCGAATTGCATGAGTTGCACCTGTTAAATATAATTGAAATGATAGTCTCCATCACAGCTGCTGAAATGGGTGTGTGAAGTTACCACAGGTAAACAATCAACGGACGACCAAAACGTAGATAGAAGGATTGTGTCCTACTTCTGATCTTGAAGATTTGGGTTTTTGTGGAGTTCTTGGAGGGAGGTATGTAGGCAACGATTGTCGGTGTTATCAAAATCCTACCTCATTATAATTGCAACAAGATTGAATACATCTTTCTAAATAAGCTGTATGAATCATCCGAGAGCCCATGCAGAAAAATGTGACTTATTTTACACAAACGTTCATCTATTTCAGAAAATTGTGTTCTTGAAGAAGAGTTGAAAAATAGATGTCTGCCGCCAAAATACAAAATGGAGGCCAATCAAATATGGACGTTTTTTTAAGTATTTTTAGTTATTGATTTATGACACCAAAACAGTGCTTCCAAGCGACTTACTCACAGGCAGTGAGTCAGATTGCCTCTCTCACTCACTCATCTCTAAAAAAAAAAATAACTGATAGTTTTCAAACTTGGTAGGTCTGTCTAAGTCAAAAATATATACAACTTTGGCCCTGTGACTTTTTGCTGTTTCTATGAAAAATTTTCGTGGATCAAAATATTTAGCTCTATAGAATTTATAACCAATGGAGATATTACAAATGTCAGTACCAAAGTTTTGTATCTTTTTGACTTTGATAGGCCTACCAAGTTTGAAAACTGTCAGTTTCCATTAAGTGTAGGAAAAATTGGTGAAAAAGAACAAAATTTGGCCTAGACACAAAGAAACTATCTCTATCTGAAGAATAACCGATGGAGATACGACAAAAACTGATAAAACCTAAATTATAAATCACAAAATCAGTAGCTATTTGTGCAATCTGTTTATTGATTGGTATTACCATTTAGTCATAATAGATCTTTAAACATCTATTATTTTTAAGGTCTTACCGATTTTTAAGTTGTGTCTGCCATTTTGATTTTTGGGGTGGTTAAACATTACAAATTTTACTTTTTGGAATTTTACCGTCAGTTACAGGCTAATAGCTACAAGTTTGTCAATTTTCATGTTTATAGCTCATCTAGTAAGTAGATTAGAATTTTTACAGATAAGTGATTGAGGGCGACAATCTAACTCACTGCCTGTGAGTCGTGAGTAAGTCATACAATGGGCTATATAGCATTTAGATTCTAAACATGTATAAGGTACTCTCTAAATACTAGATTTGTTGTTCTGCAAGATATTCAAAAGATTTTTAATTTAGAAAAGCTGTTTCCATGGTAATGATGTTTAAAAGTCACTATTTTGAATTTCTTGGCAAAGTTTGTAAAAATTGTTGTTTTTCGGCCATCGGTTTCGATCATATTCCTGAACCAAATTTATGTCAGATACTCCTCCGATGTAGAATTTAATATTCTTTAATTATTGGAAAATAAACGTTTTCGCTAGGAAGCACCATTTTAGAGTTATAAATCAATAACTGAAAATACCTAAAAAACTACCACGTTTGATTGGCTGCCAGTTTGTATTCCGGTGGCTTCGTGGCGGCAGACGACTGTTTTTGAGCTGTTCTTCAAGAACATATTGTCCGAAATAGGTGAACCTTTGTACAAAATTAGTCACATTTTTCTGCATGGGCTTCCGGACTAGAAAGTTTAACATTTTCTCTGAATAAAGAATAATAGATGTCGTGGTTTCAGAACTTCATTAGACACTGTTCAGTATTATGAAATGACCCTGTCCAAATTTTGTGAAACCCATTTAAAACTACCCATAGCCACAATAGATTAGAATAAATACCATAAGTGATGTCGGTATTTAATTGCGTGATATAAGGGATAGGAAAAAATTCAATGAAACATTCAATCTAAAGTGTATTTACCATCTGGTTCTATAACAGGTTGTCATCTTGAAACCTAATTTTGTATACCTTTTCTGAAAAAATCCTTTGGTTTTGAATTAAAGGAAGCCAACACCTCGTTTTTCACTTCATCAACTGAATTCATATTTCTGCAGCTTAATGAGTTTTGGAGGCAGTGAAAAAGATGATAATCTGAAGACGCTAAGTCAGGAGAATATGGTGGATGAGGAATAATTTCCCATTCAAAGTCCTTCAATTTTAGCAATGTTTGTTTTGCAACATGGGGCCTCGCATTGCCATGGTGGAATAAAATGCATCGTCTATTGATAAGTAAGGGACGTTTTTCCTCAATTGTCTGCTTCAATCGATCCAGTTGATCACAGTAGAGATCTTTAGAGGTTGTTTGGTTAAGATCGAGGAATTCATGATGAAGGATTCTTTCCATATCCCTCCAAACAGTCATCATTACTTTTTTCAGATGAAGTCCTTCTCTCGCTTCTGTTCTCGGTGTTTCTCCAGAAGTTAACCACTGTCGGCAATTGTCTAACATTGCGATAGAAACCCCACTTTTCATCTCCAGTTACTACCCTGTTTAGATATGGTTCTTGATCTAAAAGGGAGGGGAGTGAAAAGCAAGTGTTCACCCGTTGTTGCAAATTAGTGACACTTAACTTGTGAGGGACCCACTTTCCTAATTTCGGTACCTGTCAGCTGGAAGTGACATTGGACAGTAGAATGTGTCGATCCAAGTTTTTTGCTAATTCTTCAACTGTTACAATAGGATTTTCTTCAACAGTCGCTTGCAGGAGTTTGTCGTCAAGCTCTATTGGTTGACCTGTGTGAGGCTCTTCTTCAAGTTTGTGGTTTCCCCCTCGAAACTTTTCAAACCTCCTCTGCACTTGCTGTTCCCTAATGGCGTTTTCTCCATATATTTCTGCAAGTTTCAGATAAGTTGAAGCAGCATGTTCTCCTTTATCGAATTCCCAAAAAGTAACATGACGTAAGTGGTTTTTGGAGAGATCCATTTTAATTGAAATTTCAGCACAGACCAACTAACTTTCCCAACAAAAACCTGATGACTAGAAGAATATGTAATGCTATAATAAACAAAATATGTAAACACAATTCAATTGTAAAGGAGGGATTAGTAATATCAACATAAACAGACAATTTTTAAAAACCGGCATTACTTATGGGATGACCTGGTATTTGAGGAAATTAAATGTGTGGAAATTAGAAAAATAAGGATTTTTTATCGATGGAATTAAGAAATATGTAATGAATGAAAGTCAATTTCTTAAGGGGAAGTATGAGGTTGGTAGAATGCCTAGACTACTCTAACAATGTTTTTTGAAGGGATATCTATGAGGATAAATAGATGCTTCATCGCCATTGTCCCAGACAGGCCAAAAACAATACTACTGAATGAGTTCAAAATCTCACTTTCAAGTTATTCATGAGGGTATATAAGAGTTTTAAAATTATTTTATTTCCAGAAATTATTTGCCACTTCTATACTTTTGTTTTTATTGAAAACTAGTTTCGAATGTTAAACATTCATCTTCAGTTCTAAAAACACACAAAAATTCAAAAATCGTCTATTCAAAATACAGTTTGGTATTAACAGTATTATTAGTATCAAATACATCAAACACATACAGTACCAAACTGTATTTTGGATTGCTGATTTTTGAATTTTTGTGTTTTAGAACTGAAGATGAATGTACATACAACATACGAAACTAGTTTTCAACAAAAACAAAATTATAGAAGTGGGAAATTATTTATCAATCCCTAATTAGATTGATCCTTCAATACCATCATGCGGATGTCAACTAATTTATAATAACGTTTTGGGCTTATCTTTGCCTATTTATCTGCCACTTTTAGATCAATATTTGTCAAATATGTAACGTCACTGTCCCATTCATTACTCCATATTTACATAAGAAGAATCTTATTTGTCCATATTAGTTCTCCATTTCTTATTGCCCTGCTCTGATGCTCTACTGAGTATTCTTCTTCTAATTCCTTCTCTATCCCTATGATGTTAAGGTGTGCAGTAGCCTTTGACCATTCTTCATGCACCTGCATCACTTACTATCTTCTTCATTTCAGTAATACTGCTTCATTTTACTCACTTCTTCTTGTCTTTCTGTGTATTAGCTATTGTTAATCATTGGCCTTTTGCTTGGTCACAGCCCATGAGGATAAGCTTCAAGCTGCCATCTTGTCTTTCTTTCATTATCTATGCTGACATACCGAGCGAGTTACTTTTCTTTCAGTGAATTACCAATCAGCTGTTTGCTTAAGGTCCCTCTTATGGTTTCATTGCATGGCCAATCATGCCTAGTCATTCTAGCTAACTTCCTCAGGAACCTCATTTCTGCTGCTATGATTTTTGAGGTATATTTATTTTCTATATTATTATAGATATATTATAGATTATAGATTATATATTATATATTATAGATATATTATTCCAGCTCCCTCATCTGTATAGCAGCACTAGAAGAATAAACAATTGCTTGCCAACTTGTGTTGGAAAATTCATTTGATCTATGTTACTGTCACTTATGTAGCTTTATTTCTGAAGAGATAATTATCCTTAACATGCTCACTGCGGTGCATTTCCTTCAATAACGCTATCTGGGATTGGGATTTTAAAAACTTTAAATTATTTAAAAAATTGATTTTTGAACTCTAGTTAGCTGAATTATGAAATTATTGAACATTTTAAATTTTTAAAAACCTGATTCTATGCATAACAAGAATGTTAACGTCACCTGCCCACACAAACCAGCAAAACGACCTATCCTCAGCAACGATTCCTTCTTTCTGGCCATAAATCTCCCCGATCCTTCCTTACATGAACATTTCAAAAATTATCTATCATCAGAAAAATTCAGGTTCTAAAATAAAAAATACAAAAATGAAAAAGGAAAAAAATTGTTCTGAATTTAATAAAATAAAATTTCTGTTTTTCTCTGCTAAATATCACAAAATAATACTGGATAGGAGAAATAAAACATTATTGTAGCCTCCTAAAAAAATACCATCGGAAAAATGAGAATTACAACAAATCGCCCAAAAAAATGAAAATAATCTAAATAATTCTAAACGAACAGTGCACGTGGCTTCTATGGCCGTTACACAAGACATAGACGAGGAATGAGGCAAATATTGCAGTGCACAGGTCATCCCCACCAAAATGCAATGTAACAGCCCCTTGACGTGAACGGGCATATCAAGGTGCTGTGGGGATGACGTGAACGTTCACATCATCCGCACTGAATGTGTTAAATTGAATGATTGTTGCTCATAATCATTTTTTGTGGATAATGAAATCATATTCTAAGTACACAATAAATTAAATATGTTTCTGTAATTGTCACTATTTAGTTATCAAACTTATTGCTGATAGTTTACAATAATCTATGATTAATTAGTTATAAATAATAATTTTATTTGGTTAAAATTAATTAACTTTGCTTTTAGGTTTGATTTCAAAACTGATAATGTGCTACAGGATCTTAAGATATTAGCTAGCTTTGGGCCAAAAGTTACAGGCAGTCATGCAAATGAATATGAAGCAGTTAATTTTTTACGTAATCGTATATTTGACATTATAACCAACGGTTTGTCGGCCAATGAAATTTCTTATGACCTTCAAAAAGTGTCTGGCAAATTTCCTCTTCACATCTTTTCAAATACTTATGTCATCACCTATGAAAATATCCAAAATATTGTAGTAAAAGTTGGACCAAAAGAGACATCCAACTACAGTTTATTGATAAATTGCCACTTTGATTCTGTTCCTACAAGCCCAGGTATGTACTTTATTGTTCTTCATTCAAACTTAACAGCCATAATAAAGTTATTTCTGAAATATTTCTTTGTATTATTTTTATTGCTTTTTGGTATTTATTTTAATAAAACATATCCATGTCTTTCACTTTGTTATGTTCTCTTATAATAACATATAAGAGGCCAGAAGATTTTCACGATTATGGTTCACATACTATCCAAACGATAGGTGAATTATACCTCTCCAGATAACGAACATGATCCAGAGTATTTGTTGTCACCTTCATCTATTGAATATATCTCTTATATAGAATATATCCTCTCTAGTATCCTAGCAAAATTTTTATTTCTCTAACCATCCCTTCTTCAAGATGACCCTGCGACTTTTTGGGGGTTCATAGATAATCCCAACTCTCAAATTATGTTCTAAATATAATTTACTGCTCTTTTATTAGCTCCACGTTGCGGGCGGTAACCGTTTTATCATCAACAAACCCTGTAAGCAAAAAAGAGTAGAATTATGAAATAATTTTTAATCATATTCTTTAGCGACTTTTAAATCATAGAGCTCCTTTTATAAGGAATCAATACTAAAATTAAAGAGTTTGGTCCATATGATGCTATTAGACAGTAGGCTTATTATTTCTTTTCTTAAATCACTTAGTAGCCCTTTAGAGTTTTACAGTTTACCAATTATAGCTGTGTGGTATTTTAGAAAAATTTAATAATAGCTTTGAACAAAAAGTAGTAAGTGATGTTTTGTTGAGTAAGATTTCCTAATGAAGTCAAATTACCCCAGTAGGATACTAAGATTATTACCAACAGGTTTTATATATATATATATATATATATATATATATATATATATATATATATATATATATATATATGTATAGTTCTCAGCTTTAAAAAATTAGATGTTAAAAATAATATCTTGTTGTTATCATCATATTAAACACCAAATAAACTATTATTCTTCTGGAGATATCTTGACAAAAAATTAAAATAAAATACTTACAGTATTAGTAATATAATACAATATTAGTTGGTTGTGTTCGTGGAAACAGTACTATTGTATAGACATTTCAAAAGAAAGTCGCAAACATCAAAGACAAATCACTCTTGTTTAAAAAACAACAGAATATGCACGTGGTGAACTCCTCGTGGTTCAGTGCAAACTGCAAGGCAATCGCAATTGTGTAAAACGATTACACGCCACCAATTTGAACCTGATCGCAAACTAATTTCATTCTGATTCCCTCTTGTGTGGATCCCCACAGCTATAGGCCAGGTAGCCATGATTGTGGAGCTGACCAGAGTGGTTGGAGCTGACCTGGGGTGACAATTGAAAACAGAGTTGAGATAAATAGAATCAGTTAAGCCATACTGAGCTGTTGGATATGACTGTGCAAAAGGTACGAACTGGCCTTAATTCCCAGTTAATTTAAGTAATACAAAAAAATGGTGAAGTGTGTTATTTAAACAAAAACGAAATATAGAAATGGTTATTTTTTTTTTTTTTACACATGGTGTTTGAGAATAACGGATTTTAAATATTTAATCATTGTACGGGTATTTTATTTAAAGTTAGATAATTTATTGTAACATTTAGTTGAATGTATTAACATCAATTATTATCATAATTATTTTAAATAAATTCTCATGATTGTATGCCATTCTCACTGGGCCCTGACTAGAGTATCGTTTGTAGAAATGAATGATCCTCATTCTTCTAGGAAACTGCATAGTACTCACTCCATTTCATCCAGTTTCATTTTATTCAACAAATACGACAGTCGTCTCAAATAGAAATAAACTTTTTTATTTACTTCTAAGTTCTTAGATGGATAATTCTGACAATGAATTTACTTGTTTCATGGCTAGTTCATATTCTAAAAAAATTGAGAAAGTGCATATTTAAAAAGGTGGTTGAAGCACAAAGAATTTTATACGCTTTTTAACAAACTCAATAGTGAACAATTCGAAAATTGTTTTAGAATGACAAGAAATCAATTTCAGAAAATATTTGACATGATAAAAAATGATATAACAGTAAAAAGAGAACTTAAAACTTTTTAATATACACGAGAATAGTTTAACATTTAAATTTGCTACAGTCATGTACAGACTACTCTATGGCAACAGGCTATTTCGAATTGGCAACAGTTAGGGACAAGATTGGGAATAAGAGTGGAGGATAGTTAAGAATTTGAGTGGAGGGGAAAGCTGGGTCAGCTTGAAAAACAGACCTGGTTGTTTTTGTCCAGAATGGAGAATTTCTGGAATGTAGCAGAATTTTAAAATGATGTCTATTATGGCTTTAATGATAAAAGGAATTCCCTGTTTTTCCCAAATTCTGATAAGAACTCCATGTGGTATTTTGTACCACCTTTTAATCTATTGTTCCCAAACTATTAACATTGGTAGAGGGTGGGCAGCTATTATATTATAGTTCTTGTATTCAAAAGGTGATCTGAAACAAAATTCAACTTTTTCAATTTTGATAGGGCATTGCTTTGAACTGTTTTCATTCATTATACTTCGAACTTTTTCCCTACCTTTGTAATGCTTTTACTGGACCAGATCCAACTGATATTGCTTGAGCCTTGTTTCTCTGGTATCCGTATTAGTTCTTTGGGGATTGCTAATATTTTTTTCATCCTTGCACTTTGTTTTAAGACTTTTTTTCTGTGTATCTGATAGAAGTGAATTTCTAGGTGTGGAAGTTACATAGTTTTATCAAAATTACCGAATCTAACAGAGCCTTGAGGATATCTTTAATGCATATTAAATTTAATGTATTTGAATCCTTACGAATTAAACATATTGAACTAAAAATATTTAATTCATAATACATGCATACTTACATAATTAGTGGAACAACCTGCTAAAAAGTTTGAGTCTCCTGCCAGTAGTTGGCACTTGCAGAATCTTCTTTGCACAGTAATGATTTATCTATATAACCAGCTTCTATGAATGAGGAAGCGAAGTATCAGCAAGGGTTGATCTTGTTCGTCCTCGCCTCATTCATGCAGGCAAGAAACGCTTCGTTCATTTCAGGAAATGATGAGATAGAGCTGGGCCACCCGACTTCCTCATATGAGAGAGTGCTGATGGGCACTCTCTAAAAGAAGTCAGTCCCTCCTCCTGACTCAGGGGCATTGGACGGATTATCCACTCCCCATAATAAAAAACAAAGATATGATAAAATAAATAAAAGAATACAAAGGAATAAAGATTGAAACAAATAAAGAAAACATATTCATGATAAATAATTCAAAAGTAGCATTAGAAAATTACAGATTAAATTTTATTTCATTATATTATTATTAATTGGAAGTTTGCACCTGCATCTCTCCAACTAAGCATGCATAATTTGGTGCGTATCCGAAAAAAAAGAGAATGATAAATTTTCAACTATTACACTAAATGAGACATGACTCAGTTGTGTTTAGGTGTTGAAATATCCCCTGTTGGCAGTGAATGACAAAAAAGCCGTTTCACTTCAAATTGTCATTAAAAAGTCATTTTGAAAAATTGAATGGAATATTTTAGTTTAGGATTATCACAAGCAAATAATATCAGTTATTAAAAAAGAGGAACAAAGGGATAGTAAAAATAAAATAGCAAATAATGAAAAATGGATATTTGCTTGTCAAAATAAAATTTACTTTTACTAAAATTTAATATAATAAAAGCTTATTTTTATAGCTTAAACCTTATTTTAGCTCAATTGTCCTATTCTGTTAATATCATTTTTATTTTAAGTTTTGCTATTATCAGTATTCTCCCTGTAATTAAATATATTACTTTTTATTGCACTATTTATATTAAAATTCATATTATTTTGTTGTTATAATTACCCATTACTCATGTGTATGGCTTGATAATGTGATAGGAACAATACCATGCAATAAGAAAAAAACAAAACGGAACAAAGAGATGAATAAATATAATGAGAAATATACTAAGATAACAGATTTGTTTTCAAATAATAAAGAAGGGAAAAAAGAAAAGGAAGTGGAGATAATCACAATAGAGAACACAATAAATCAGTACAATTATCAAAAATTGAAATATACTCGCAAGATTAACAAATCAAATCAAAACAGCAATCAAAAATTACGAGCATGACAATTTGAAGTTTGGGTTTTACAATGAAAATAAATTAAGTAAGTATATAACAAACACAAAAGATAAGATAGAAAACATTGATAAGCAAAATGTTATGTATAAAATTAAATGCAGGCAATGTAATAATGCAGAAACAGAAATAATAGATAGAATAATAATATAAGAATAATAATAATAGAATAATTTCTGTAATAAACAGAAATAATAGACAGGACAGAAAACGATAGAATCAGGAAATACAAAGAATAAATACATACAACAAAAAAATATTAAATGTGTGGTAAATTATAAAACAGACATGGGAGGAATTGGCCTACACTATGCAGACATAATCAATAAGATAAATATTTAAAGGAAAATTTACAATTAATTAAATATAATCGTGATAACAGAAAAGGTATCGTGATAACCTTAGAAGGTATTAACTGTTCAAGCTAGCCTAGAGGACACAGGATCAGTTAGGGAAGCCATACACAAGAGTAATGGGTAATTATAACAACAAAATATGAATTTTTATATAAATAGTGCAATAAAAAGTAATATATTCAATTTCAGGGAGGATACTGATAATAGCAAAACTTGAAATAAAAATGATATTAACAGAATAGGAGAACTAAACTAAAATAAGGTTTAAGCTACAGAGATGAGGATGAAGTTAATTTTAATCAATATAAATTAACGAATTAGATTCAAGTATTGGCTAATTTCCAAAAAGCAATTATAAAATAAATATCTATGTGTATATTTTACAATATGGATGGTATTATGAAGACATGATAGTTGATAAAATGATTTGTTAAAGAAAAATAATTGCATGACAATATTACAGGTCTGAACCTGATGCGTTCTAGCAAGAAGTGTACCCGTTGCCGTTCTTTTGGCATTTATACCAACTTCATTTAACCTCCTAACCATTCTTTGATAAATATGGACACATTGGACTCCTTCAATTGACTTTCTTACTTCGTAGGCAGTAAAAAACCGGTTTCTTAAAACAAATAATGGAATAAATCGGTCGTAGCGTCCTATTGTAGAGCGTGGCCGAATTGATATGGGTCTTCTTGTGTGGTTGCAGTCTCTCTGTAATGCTTTTCATTCTGGAAACTGTTAACTGCTTAATGCTAAGGCGTCTGGTTAATTCCCTCTTCATGCAGCATAATCAGAGGAATCACCATATCCTCTAACAAATTTCATAAAGTGTTTGTCTATTTATTTTGAAAGAATAAAAACTACTTTTAAGAAAATACACAATTAACTGAAAGAGAAATGAATCACCCAGTGAAAAACATGAAATGTACTGAGGAAATTAATCTTGTCAGGAATGAAAATCAAAAGGTATTAACTTTTGTTTACATTGGTTATCAGTTCATCATACCTAACTTATCTGTTAATAAATAAAGGTGTATCTGTTTTGAATTGTGGTATGATTTTAGAGGTAAAAACACAAGTGATGTGATACTTAAAGTCTAGCAGTATATATATGTATATATATATATATATATGTATATATATATATATATATATATATATATATATATATATATATATATATATATACACACACATAAACATATAAACTACTAATATATAATATATATAAACTATATATTAATAGGGTGTATTTTTTCCTTTTATTTGGTATCATTATTGATTTCTATTTAGTTTTTCTGTGCCTATTACTATAATTTTCCTCCACTTTTAGGATGTTTGTTATACCATTAATGGAATCATATTTCTAGGAAAAATAACTGTTCATTACCATTATTATTATTGTAGGAGCCAGTGATGATGGTTTAAATTGTGCTTTGATGCTAGAAATGATAAGAGTTTTATCTATATCATCTACTAAATTGCGCCACAACATAATATTCTTATTTAATGGTGCTGAAGAAAATCCTTTAATTGTAAGTAGAGTTTTTATTTTCGGTTAAAAGTTATAATAATGCACTCAGTGACAGATCTTCGTGTGCATAAATTTACAAATTTATTTTATTTATTGAATATAATTTAACTTATTTTTTAGGGATCTCATGGATTCATAACTGAACATAAATGGGCTCATGAAATTAAAGCATTTATAAATTTAGAAAGTTGTGGTGCTGGAGGTAGAGAAGTTTTGTTCCAGGCAGGACCAAACCATCCTTGGTTGATAAAGGTAATTCTATTATATATATATATATATATATAAAGCCTGCTGTATAGTAACCTTATTACCCTATTGGGGCAATTTGACATCATTAGGAAATCTTACTCAACAAAACATCACTTACTACCTTTTGTTTAAAGCTTTTATTTAATTTTTCTAAAATACCACTCAATAATCAAGCTATATTTGGTAAACTGTACTTAGTACAATTGGTGGGTTGCAGTTATTACTTTACTGGAGCTAGTCCATCACAGTGCTCCTCTAATAACTGTGTTCTTTCTTTCTCTTTCTCCTTTTTATTTCTTTTTTTTTTTTTTTTTTGAGTATTTACTTGTTAGGTTTCTGTTCTGTTAATTTGAACTTCACCAATGAGAACTTCAATGTTAAAAACTCTTGTTCTATTATATTAATGACTATTTGGCAATATTAGGTTGCATCCATACTGGTCGATTATTTGAAATAAGTTTTTTTGTGATTCAGCTGATATTGCAATGTTCTTAGGAACAATGTTCATTTTTTTCTTAATGTAAATGCATTTTTGGACATGAATGAGCTCAGAGTCAGGGATGCTCCTTTTTGTTTGGTCATTATTTTTTCCTTGATCAAAAACTCATTCAATTGCTAGTGTAATTAGGGATTGATAAATTATATTTGCCACTTCTATAATTTTGTTTGATTGAAAAATAGTTTCGAATGTTATACATTCATCTTCAGTTCAAGGTTTAAATGGATTATGTCAAACAGAAAAGTTTGTACTGGTTTCTTCTCGCACTGAACTAACAATGAATCATTCAAACAAAATTATAGAAGTGGCAAATAATTTATCAATTCCTAATTAGATTGATCCTTCTATAACATCATGCAGATGTCAACTAATTGCTAGTGTATTACAGTGCACTACTTGTTAGCTTATTGCTAGATGTTTTTAATTATGTAAGATGCAGTGATATTTTTTTTGACAGCATGTTGATGAATTTCTATGGTAAGCTATAATACTTATCAATGAGTTGTCAGATTTTTTCAGTATCATCTTTTTCATTTTTTATTTTTGTTGCTAACACTTCTGCAGGTTTTTAAGTGTTTCTGTTAGATTTATCTAACACATTTATACTGGTTTTTAGTAAATGTCACTCTATATTCTCTTGCATTTTTAATGTACATAGATTTTTATGTTTAGTAATTATAATTTTGTATTCATAGAGTTTTTATGTTCTTTGTTATAATATAAAAGGTATAATTTTAAAACAATAGTGAAAAATATTAAGTATAAATACTACGTAAAGTATTTAAAAAAATGTGAATAATTTTGCAATTATTTGTAAATACATGTTTTTTAATTGTCAATGTTTCGTTAGCATGTGTTTATTGTTCTTTAAAATACAATTGTTTTTTCATTAATTATTTTTTTATTTTTCTACCACATTTTTTCAGTTGTATATTATTATGATGGGGTTGGGGGTGGCCGAGAGGGCTAAGGAAAGGAGCTTGCAATAGGTAATCAAAGTTAAGCAATGTCAAGCTTGGTAAATACTTGAATGGGTGACCATCCACCGGGGAATGCTATGTGAAGATCTTCATCATCTAGTGTCAACCAAAAAAAAAAAATTATATTTTATTTAACCATACAAAATATGTGATTGATATTTCAGCCAGTGTGCACAGGTTATGAAGAAGAGTATAAATAAGGTGAAATCATGCAATCTTTGCACACTGATTGATACATCAACCATGTCACTGTTATAATAATGCACAATAAAAAAAATGTCTTAAAAAATTGTGTTTGGACTCTAAATAGCAGATCCTAATGAAAACATTTTTTTTTTTTTTTTTTTTTTTTTTAATTTTGCCCTATAAATGGTTAAAATGTATACAAAATCAAGCTTTCATAATTTTCAAAGTAATCTATAAATAATCAGTAAAAAAAGTCAATGATATTTCTAAATTAAATATTTTGTTCCTAGACATATGGAGAAGCTGCTAAATATCCATCTGGTTCAGTTATTGCTGAAGAAATATTCCAGAGTGGTATAATACCTTCAGATACAGATTTTCGAATATTTCGAGATTTTGGTCACATTCCAGGTATTCTATTCAGTAAATAAATAAATAGAAATGTGTGTGTGTGCATGTAGTATTATTTGGAAAAATACTAAAAAAAAAAAAAGAAGACAAATATTATTGAATCACCTGACTTCTAATGGTACTAAATGGTTCATAATTGTTTTCCTGACTGAAAACTGGCCACTCTGATAAATATTTATTCTATTGACTAAAAATTGATTTTCAGAACACCCAAGGATCGGATCAGCATTATCATATATATTTGGAAACATTTTAATAAATACAGTTTCTTAAATAGACTTTGTAAAAAAGATGACTTATTTCATACTTAGTTATATAAAATGAACATGTTCACAGGCCTGACATAAGAAATGTTCATCTGCCAACTTGCCAATATAAATGAAGCTGCTGGAATATAAAATGGCGGCCAAAAAAACTCTTAACTTTTATTACTATTTTTGGTTTTTCACCTATAATACCTAAACGGTGCATTCTATTGAAAAAGTTGTGGTATACTTAATTAAAGAACATCAAATTCTGCGTCTAATGAGTATGACAGCATAATAATTGGTTAACTGGTGTGATTGAAAACCATGTTCAAAAACAGAGTTTTTCTTTTATGAGTTTTTCTGAGTACTATATATGAGTGCAGTTTAGAAATGAGTACTCTTAAGAGAAAACCTCATTAAATAAAAGTTGTAGAGCATCAAATTGTGTGTCTAATGAGTACCATAACTTAATAATTTGGGTTATTGGTGTGGTCTAAAACTATGGCCGCAGACTCATATATAGTACTCTGTCTATATACTCTGTTTTTTAGCACCTGGGGTCTGTAGTTTTATGTGTGCTTGAAATAAATCATATCTAATGTGAAACCAATGACTTCCAACTTTTTTAATTTTTTGGACATTTTTACAGATTTTCGCGGCCCCATATCTGAGTAGCTATTCAGAATATTCAAAAATATTATATACAAACTTGCAGGAAATTTAACGTTATTTATGTTTATGTTCTTTAGGTTATGACAAATTTTTACCTTAAATGCACTGGAAGCAGGTTATTTTGGAAAAACTGAAAACAAAAAATTTCTTAGCGGTTTTTTAAGATGGCGAAAAACGTACAAGAAGGAGGAGGTCGAAAACTTGGATTTTTCACGAGAGGGGCAACACATACAACATACCCTAAAATTAAAATTACTCCAATTTTTTCATACCAAAATGAAATATCTACTGGGCTAAAATGCTAAAATTGTCGGAGATCGGGAAATTGATAATTTCGAAAGGTTTACTTGACCTAATTTAAAATTTTTTGTGCTCAATCGGCGCAGAATTTGATGATCCACAACTTTTATGAGTTTTTCTCTTAGAGTACTCATATCCAAGCTGCAGTCTCACACATAGTTCTCTGCCTCTGTTTTTGACAAAATCGCCATTTTTGACAGTGATTTTCGACCATACCTGTTTATCAAATTATTATGTTGTGGTAATCATTAGACGCAGAATTTGATGTTCTTTAATTAAATATACCATAATTTTTTGATAGAATGCACTTTTTAGAAATTATAGGTGAAAAACCAAAAATAGTCCTAAAGATTCGAGCTTTTTTGGCCGCCATTTTATATTTCAGCAGCTAACCGTTGGCAGATGTGCATTTTTCATGTCAGGCCTGTGGATATATTCATTGTATATGCCCAAAACTTAATTTTTTATTACTGATAAAATGATGAGCTGCTGCTAAAGTGCTTTGTGCTGTAGATGTTTGGGATCTAGCTGTAAAGCATGAAAAAAACGTGATGAAGCCATAGAAACTTCAAAAGCTAATAATAAAAGTTCAAATATTTGTGTTACCGTTCTTTGTCATTTGAAGCAGCAATTCTATTTACCGGTCTTATGTTAGGCTAAAGAAAAAAAAGGAACTTATGTTAGTCTAAAGAAAAAAAAGGAACACCTTATTTTAACAAAAAAAAGGACTTATTACTTGGTAAAAAAAGAGATTGGATGACTGAATTTTGGGCATAAACAGCATCAAATTTGTTGGCTATTCCGCAAAATTAACACTACACGCTGAAGCTAAAAAATTTTAATTGATAGCCGTAACAATGCTGATAATGTTGAAAGTGTGAGAATATTAACAGTTTAAGATGATTGAAATATAGAATGACATTATGAATTTGGATCTTAATGATCAAATAATCAAACAAAATTCTCTGGGTTTAAATTAATTGATTAATGATTAATGACCATGTACAAGCACACTCACACATCACTGTGAGTACATTGTTGTACAGACAACAAATTTTTACGAGAATCGATTACTGATTCAGATATTTATGACCATTTGACTATCCCAATTGGGCATAATTCAATAGGCCTTCAAAATATAAAAAATGTTGTCACTTTGCTATAAGTAAAGGCACATTTAGGGTTTGAGGGTAACCAACAATGCGATTTGCTTGCCAAATTAGCAACTTAAATTAGAAGAAATTAAAAAGGATTTTTACCCTTGCGTAATAAAGCACTTTTATTCTGTATGAGGATATATATGTAGTTTAATTTTGTAGAAAAATCATATCTTATGTAGGTATAAGATTAACCTTATACCATGTCATCCAGCTTAGATAAATTTATACACTCAAACAAGAAAATAGTCCTGTGATGGAACAAAATTTATTTTCAAATTTTGAAATATACTTTTTTAATTTATAAGCCAAATAGACTTTGACAAACTGACTGGCCAGAAAAGTGCTAAATAAGTTTATGCTTAATAAGTGTTTGTTTTGTTCATTTTTGCTTTACATTGGTTTGCTTGCTTATTTTGTTTTTTATTTGTTGTTTTATTTTTGTCCATCCTTTTTATAATTTTCTTGATAATGTAATGAATATGTTTAGTTATTATAATTATTTATGTATTATTCTTTAAGGCATAGAGTATGTAATTAGAGAGTACACAGTTTTTATTATAGGGCAATATATAACTTCCAGGTATAATCTTCTTCTTTATTCAATGAACATTTTGGGGAAATACTTCCTCATCATCAGAATATTCTTTTCTCTTCTGTTTATTTCTCTCCCATTGTCCATAGTGACTTTAGACTCCCAGTAATATGTAGAATAATAGATGCAGAAATTTTAATTATTGACAATGGGAGAGAAATAAACAGAAGAGAAAAAAATATTCTGATGATGAGTAAGTATTTCCCCGAAACGTTAATTGAATAAAGAAGAAGATTATACTTGGAAGTTATATATTGCCCTATAATAAAATAATTACAGGAACTTCCCAAGAAATTATAAGAAAGAAGTTTTTATATGGAGTCACTCTGTAAGGAAAATATTTAAAAAATATATAAATATTTGTATCACAAACAGATGTTAGTTGTACCCATGGAGTATAACAGGCCCAAAAAAAAACATTACCGAGAATTGTAACGGTAGAGACATAGTTTAAGGAAAAATTCATAGCTTTGTCAATTTTTATCATATCAATGATTTTTTCACTAAAATGTTCAGGACAGTCTACATAATAAATTAAAAGTGCATTTAGCAACACTCTGGTATTTTCATTATCAGTTCAAACTTGGGCTTCATGAATATTTTGAAAAAAAAAAATTAGATTAAAAGGTGCTTCAGTAATCAAATTATTTATTATTTTAAAATAATCCTTAAATTTTAAATATTTTCAATTTTCTGACAAGTGAAAAGGCCACGCCATAACGGCCAGCAACATCGGGGAAAGCCAGTCCCTGTTTGGCTTTTCCCGATCTTTCAGGATTTTCGGAAGATGGAAAGGTTGAAAAGTTTACCTTCAAGGATTGCAGTTATGAAAAATATAATACATTGTTTTTACAAAGGAATTTTTTTCCTGTGCACTTTAATGATTCCTGACTTTATTTTTCATTTTTACAACTCATTTAGAGTGATACTCATTTTGAAAAATTAAATAAAAATAAACTAAACTCACTGGTAGTAAAAAGACTCCAATTTTACTCCAGACCCTGTTAAGTATCCTCCAGATACTTTAAGGATTATTTTAAGACAATAAATACTTTGATTACTGGAGCGTCTCTAATCTGAAATATTTTTTTAACATATACATTTTTTCTTCAAAATATTTATAAAATGCAAGTTTGAGCTGATCATGAGTGGACCATTTCATAGATATGCTGCTAAATTTATTTTTAACTTATTTTGTAGGCAGTTCTGAACTTTTTAGTGAAAAAAATCATTGTAATATGATGAAAATTGTCATTTTCCCCCTTAACTATGTCTCTACTGCTACAGTTCTAGGTGATGCAAAAACATCTTTTCTCATACATTTTGGAAAATTAATATTTCAAAAAGTATTCAAGTTATCAATATAAAATTTGACATGGGAGGATAGGAAATGGAATAAATAAATAAAAAAAATCTTTAAAATCCGAGACCATGTGTTTCATGACCTGGATGATTTGATATGGATTTTAGGTCCATTATACAGCAGTACTGGGATTATAGCATTTTATAATCTGAAGATGATAAAGCTGTTTTCTGTTTAGTCACATTTTTTAATTTTAAATATCAGAACTCCAATTTTACCCTTAATATTTTACAATAATCTCTAATAACAATGGGCTTCAAAAAGCTTATAATACTTTTAAATATAAATTATATTATTACTTTATTATACTTGATAAATATT
The DNA here is from genome assembly GCA_948150685.1 of Rhaphigaster nebulosa. Lineage (NCBI taxonomy): Eukaryota > Metazoa > Arthropoda > Insecta > Hemiptera > Pentatomidae > Rhaphigaster > Rhaphigaster nebulosa. Next base: position 23,246,882 of record OX411307.1, read on the forward strand.
ATAATGTACATCTATTACAGTATATGTGTGTATTACAGGGTTGGATTTTGCTCACTGTAAAAATGGCTATGTCTACCATACCAAGTTTGATAGCATTGAAAGTATAGAATCACCACATGGAGTTATTAAACACACTGGAGAAAATATTTTATCATTGTCTAAAGCATTATTAAATTCCAAGGAATTTATTAATCCTAGTAGCTATCGAAGTGGGAAACAAGTTTATTTTGATTTATTTGGTTTAGTTTTCATTAGTTATTCAGATGATTTTGGCACAGCTTTGAATATTATCACATTATTTATATCATTGTTGGGAATTGTTCTCACCATTGGAATGCTGAATTCTGGTTAGTAAATATTACCTTATCAATAAGAATAGCTTCTGCATTTATATTTTGAATCTTTGCAATATTTTGAATCTTTGCAATAATTATGAATTATTTTGATGTATTTTCTATTTAAACAGTTCCTTGCTTTATATGAATTGTCTTTGGTTTAAATTCTATGTGAATAATAATTTGATGCTTCGCAAGCAAGTAGAACTTACAAAGCAACTTAATTAATGATAGATGTTTTTCTCAGATGTAAGATCCTTTTGTGATAAATTACTTTATTTTATTTGTATGGATAGACAACATTAGTGTAGTTTCTCCTCATTATTGCCAATTTTTACTTTTATTACTTAATATACCAGTCATTTTTGGACTGTCTAAAGACAGAATCGATTGGATTACTTGTAGCACGATAAAGGCTTGGCTAACTTTTATTGTATTATTGTGTACCAAATTAGTGAAAAATGCTGAAAATCATTGTAGTGTTTGTAATTTACAATTGGCATCATCAAACGAAACTAAACTGTAATATTTTGGTGTCTAAGATGACTTAAAACTTAAGTCATCTTAGACACCAAAATATTACAGTCAGATGCTGGATGGTCCAAGACTGGCATCACATACCACTTATATAAATTTTTACTCTCTTCTCAGCTAGCAATATGTAGAGAAACTGATGTCTCAAGAAGAAATCAGCTAGATAATTTTGAACCATTTGTATGTTTAAGATAAATAACAAATTATGCTTAATTGTAAGATTTACATGAAGCTCTATACTTCTTTACACAGTTGGACTGGACTGTGTACTAGTTGTAGCCTTCTCGTGTGCTTACTCTCACCTTATACATTTCAGCCCTTACAATAATATTTAACAACTAAAAATAAAAAAAATTATATTAGTTAATGAAATTTTCTTCTAATATGTTATGAAAAGAAAAAACAACTAAAAAGAAAAAAAAAACTCACATACAAGCATCGTTTGCTTTTACTTTGTGTTAAAATTGGAATCAGAGCATCTTCAAATGAATACTTGGGTCAAACCATGACTGGATAGGCTTTAATTATGAATCTTGTTGGCATTTTTGGGCTATTTGTTGCCCATAGTCTTTTTCTTTTTTTTTTCATTCAGTATAACTTGAATTGCTACTTCCAGCTAATCTGAAAAATTATGAATTTCCCTTCATATAACTGAATATCATATAAGTGAATAATTAATTACACAGAACTAAATGGAGTTCCGCTGGGGAATGAGAAATTCTTTGTGTGATTGAGTTTCCACTGTAGTTCTATTTTAGTATAACATTCATCTCCTTTTGAATAAATTGAAGCTTCAAATCCAGTTTCAGAAGTAAGAAATAAAAGCAAACTTTCGTATGATCTTATTTTACTTTTTTTTACACTTCTCATGATGTTTAATTTTTAGAAAATTTGAATTCAGGTTTTATTTTTTTATTTCTGCTTTTTTTTTTTTTTTTTTTTTTTTTTTAAATGCTTGATTTCCTTCTTTTATAAATTTCTTATAGAACACAACTTTTTCATCATGTTTTCTGTATTGGCCTGATTAGGAGGAGATTTTTCCAATTTTTATAGAAATACATTTCCTATTTTATTTATATATTTAGTTATTTTTCCTAAGAAGCGCATCTTAAGAATGTATTAGATGGATAGAAAAAAAAAAAAAAATATATATATATATATATATATATATATATATATATATATATATATATGTTTGTATGTATATATATATATGTTTGTATGTATATATATATATATATATATATATATATATATATATATATACATATATATATATACATATACATATAAAGTTAAATATTTATGTTTAGAAAGGTAAAAGGTATTTATTTCTTTGGTAGTTCATATAATCAAGAAAATGAAAATATAAATTTTTTTATTTGTTATTAATAGTGGTTACAAGCTGTGGAATACATTTAATTTTTTTCAGGATTTATTAAAAACTTATTTTCTGAATGTTTAAAATGTTTTTGATTAATTTTTTTAGGCAATACTTTTGAAGTTCTTGTGAAGTTACTGATGGCTTTGTCATCTCTGCTTACATTTCTTATAATTACAGTGTGCTATAACCTTTTTATAGCGTTCACAATAGATTTATTTGGATATTCTTTGAGCTGGTATACAAATACAGGACTCTTAATTCTAATTTATGTCATACCCTCTATTTTTATGATGTCAATCAATACTATTGTTCTTGACAAATGGATCATGGTAATTTGCATAATTTTTCTTTCTTTAATCTCATGTGAGTTGTGAAAATGGAACTCAAAATTGTATTTTCAAATTTGAATTTCAGGGAAATATTGCATTTAATGCAAAAATTCAGTTATCTTGTTTGAGCATTCAATTGCTTTGGACCATATTTCTTTTTGCTAGTGTTTTTTTGAATGTACGATCATCGTTCCTGCTTATGATTACTGTACTTCCATGTGCATTATGGACTTTAATTACTGCATTGCGAATAAGAGGAAATCGTAAGTTTAATAAAAATTTATTTTTAATTATTGTGGTTTAAATTTTGAATTAAATTTCTTTTTTAAAATAAATTTAATGTACATTTCTTTCAGGTAAACTTTGGCATGCTTTGTTTATTTTAATATCATCATTTTCCTCCTCCATGATTTGTTATCTTGGCATTACGGGTTTAAGACTTTTTATTCCTATTACTGGCCGTATGGGTGTTACCAAGAATCCAGAGTTTATTATAAGTTTGTTGGCAACACTCTTATCAATTGCTGTTTTTAGCTATGTTGTAAGATTATATTTATCTAACCCTACTTTCAGTATTCCTTCTTTTAGTATCTGAACTATTAAAAGCAAAATTTAATGAAATTTGAATTGGATTTATGTATTTATTATTGATTTTTTGTTTTTTACCTTTAATTAAACTAAGAGGTTTAGAAGTTGTATTATGGTCTATCTATGCTGTTGTTACATATCAAATTACAAATTTTTCATCTTCAAAGGAGTAATTTTTCCAAAAAATCAGATTTGTTTTTAACCATGTTTATTCCCATTTTGCTTAATAGGTTTTCCTAGCCTAATGATTTAGTAAGTGATATTGGGCTCTGTTTAATAATCAAGAACCTGTTAACTACTTATTACTTATGAGAAAAACTTAACAAAAGGATAAATAAGAAATACTTTATTAACCCTTACATGGTAATATCTATCTGACTCACATCCACCCCTGTGATTAAATTTTTTTTAGAATATTATTTACATCATTTTTATATTCTCATTAGATTATGGATCTGTATTTAAGTTATTTTTGATAATCATACAATATTCACACATGTTTTTAATCTTTAAAATTTTTTATTTAGTTTAATGAAATGAAATCTATAAGATATAGTCAAATTTTATAACGATAAAAAAATGGATTAAAATAAAAAATGAACAAATGGCAAATAAACTACTGGACAAAAGTATCACATTATTTGTGTTTCCGTTTCTAAAATCATGGCACAGTCCAATACAGATAAACTTTTATTTTCTTACATATAAGTTAGGTATGATGAACTGTTTACCAATGTAAAAAATTGCGTACAAGGCCAGCAGATGACTATCAAGCGTTTAGGGTACTCCGCAATTTGACACAGACAACAATCAGACGAGCAAAATCCAATTGCTTTCATGAAACCCTTTCCTCTGCTCCTTACTCTAAATCAAAATGGCAACTGCTTCACTAACTCTCTCTTTGCAAATCCTTTTCCTTATTAGTCATTCAAGTCTCACCCAATGAATTAAACTCTTACTTTTTATCTGCCTCCTTCTACATTTCTCAACCCTCTTCTTCCCACTTTTCCTTAGTTCCATCATTTAACTCAAGTAATTTTTATTTTTCTGACATCTCTCCTACGGACCTTATCTCCTCCATGGTAAAATCTCATACTAATTCCACAGGTTTTGATGGAATATCCGTCAAATTGTTAAAATTATGTCTTCCCGAAATCTTACCAGTTCTTCTGTTTATGTATAATTTTTCCCTCCAAAATTCTGTATTTCCTACCACCTGGAAAAAAGCTTTAGTCCATCCTATTATCAAAACCTCCAATCCAACATCTTCTAAAGACTACCACCCAATATCCATCCTCTCTAACCTTTCCAAACCTGTAGAAAGAATAGTCCAATCGCAAATATCTAGTTTCCTCGAAAAGTCCAAACTACTTGATCCTCTCAAATCTGGATCCCGACCCAGCTTCTCCACACAACTCGCTCTTATCAAAATCACCAATGACATACATACCACTATGGACAAAAAAAAGTTAACAGTACTAATACTCCTTGACTTCTCTAAAGCTTTGGATTCCCTGGACCATTCCATCCTCTTTACCAAACTAAAATTTCTATCCTTTTCCAATAGTTCTGTTCTCTGGTTTCAATATTTCCTTTCCGATTGGTCTCAAGCAGTTGCTATTCCTAATCAACCCCTATCTTCCATCCTTATCCTTTCCACAGGAGTAGCCCAAGGTTCTAGCATTTCCCCTCTCCTTTTCAATTCCCATATCCATGATCTTCCCGATTCAATCCACCACTGTTCTCACCACCTTTTTGCCTATGACTTCCTAAACTATTTATCCTTCCCTCCTTCTGAGTTATTAGTTGCGTTTGCCAATATTCAGGAAGACCTAGATAGGATTAGTGCCTGAGCAAACCTGAATAAATTAAGGTTAAATGCAACAAATACTCAAGCCATTCTTATTGGTTCCGAATCCCTCCTCAGATCCAATGCTGCCTTACCTAATTTATTCCTAAATGATCTCCCTATTATTTTTAGCTCTTGTGTCAAAAACTTAGGAATTACTATTGACCAAAACCTTTCTTGGAAACCCCATATTGCCCAAATTTCCCGACGGTCAATAAGTGCCCTAAAATTATTCCATTGTTCCCGCCATCTTCTCTCACAACCCACCTTTAAGCTCCTTGCATCTTCATTCATTTCCCACTTTTACTATGGCTGCACGGTATACAGTGGCCTTTCAGTTGTACTTGAGGACAGATTGAAGCATATCATGAACTGCTATTAAAGATTTGTCTTCGGTACCCCGAGGCGGTCTCACATGTCACACCTTTACGGCAAGTTAAAGTGGCTCTTCCTTGTTAAAGACTATATTTCCTTGGATCTTTCCTATACTGAACCATCATCTCCTAGTACTCCTCCTACATCTACAGCCTCTTACAATTCAAATCCTCTGTCCAGATGAAACAGACAGGAAACAAGATTGCACCTTTCTAACCTCTATTTCCCTTCCCACAGAACCAAAACATTCAAGCATTCCTCTCTGGCCCACTCCATTGTCCTCTGGAATTCACTCCCTTCTAATATCCGACATTCTTCTTCTCTCTCATTCAAATTCCCCTTTTTCAACACCTCCTCACTTCCCAAAAAGACGCTGTCTAATCATAAAATTAGAGTTCTGCTGCCTCTAAATTCTCCAAACATTCCTTGTTGTTGAACCACATATTTGATTTTGACAAATTTCTATCCTCGTCGCTGTCCCTAATCAGGACAAACAACTCATCACAGAATATATTTATATCCAACTAGAATCCCTTCCCATAAATCAAATGACTGATAATAAACATAACTTATCCTTAGCCTATTCCCAAATATTCCATTTATTAAAAAAAAACTAATTTTTTATTATCTATCCCCATATCCCTAATTTTCTTTTATCTTCTCCATTATTTTATGATTTATTTATTTTGATTTGTATAATTTTTTACTATACTATTATATTTTTATTTATTACTTGTCTTATTCAGCCACTTTTTTTTTTTTTTTACCAATACTTTTATCAGTAAGTTTAACCAGTCTTTTAAATTAATAGCCTTACCTTTTAATCCACTGTAGCAATTATATCTTAGTATCCTTCTAACCAATACAGTGGTAACATTGCTTTGTTCTTAATGGTCAAAATTCTGACGTATTTAGTTGGCTAGCGCTTGTACTATAAGCCACTCAGGTATGCTCTTTCTTGCTATTAACTATTTTTCTCCTTCCTCCCCTTCTTGTTAATTCTTTCCATCCTGTTAATTGTTTGTCTATTTTATTTTTCTTCCCCACCTACAATAATTACTTATGATTATATTAATCAATCTTGCATAACTTTATATCTTACTACTTTATTTTGCTTAGTTATTTTGTACTTCTATTTTTACATGTATTTCATTATATCTGACATAGAAATCATTTCCATTACTTATATTATCATATTGTCTTGAGATACTTTTCACAAGTGTTATTATATTAGTATTTTTTCATGTATTTTACTATATCTCTCTTTTCATTCATTTTACTTATCTTTCTCTCTAAATTTTATATATCTATATTTTCATAATAATTTTAAATATCTTTTTGTCATTATTCATTACCATATTTTTCTTTATTTCTAATTATTTATTATTATTATTCACATTATGATTAACGGTTTTTTCTTTATACTTTATTAACGTTATTTATATGTTACTGTCATATTCTTCTATATTCCTTATTTTTCACATTAATATTAACATATGATCAGCATATTTTTTTTTGTACTTTATATTTTTTCATCTTACTGTTTGCTAATTTTTTTTATTATTACAGGTACTGCCACTGTTTTTGCATCTATTCTTATCTTGTTTTTTCTTAGCCCTGATGATGGCCTAAAACTTAGGCCGAAACATTGGCACACATTATTATAAGTTTTTTCTTATTTGTGTGTTTATTTGTTAACCGTACCCCCAACCAAGATTCTCCTATGTATATTTATTATATTTTTTTACCAGAGGAAATTCTTTTTTTTTCCGTTAGTTATATGTTTTAATTGAGTTTATTGTAAATATTAATTGACCTTTATTAAAGTAGTCTTTGGCCAGAAATTTTTTCTGTTATGTTTTTACTTGTACTTCCTTGTTATTCTTAAGGGACCTAGTCCCATAATAAAGTTTATTTTTCTAAAAAAAGTTTATACCTCAGGTAAGATCAATTTCCTCAATAAATTTCATGTTTCACTGGGTGATTAATTTCTCTTTCAATTAATCTTATATTTTTTCTAAAGGTGGATTTTTCATCTAAGGTGAATAAACAAAATTATTCATATAACTCTTATTTACATTAGTAAACAGTTCATCATACCTAAGTTATCTGTAAGCAAATAAAAGTTCTGTATTGGACTGTGCCATGATTTTAGAGATAGAAACACAAGTGATGTGATAATTTTGTCCGGCAGTTTATATACATGATTCAAAATTAGTTATAACATCAGATAAATTTACAGATTTTGTACACACATATTACAGATTTTTTTGGAATACTCCAAGTAATTTAGAGTATCATACTTCACACACTTGTAGTTCATCTGTCTATTTTTTGTATAAGGACAGTTTATTTATACATTTTTGATCTTTAAAGAAAATCAACAAATCATAATAGGGAACAAGAAATCCAGATGAGTACATAAAAATAATACTCTTAGAGTAATATCCGTCTTATGGGGGATATAGATACAAATATTTAAGTAATGTTTGTCCGGCAGTCAGAGTAAGTACATACCTTTAAAGTAATATCCATTTCTAAAGCTGGGTTTCTTGTCTTACCTATAAAACTTACCTATAAAATTGTTACCTATAAAACAGTAAACCAAGTTCACTGACTAAATAACACCAATAAGGTAAAGGACTAACTGAAGCATAGCTAGAAGTTGGATGATTCATGCTGACAATTACGCAAGCTTCCTTGAAAAGTGTTAACACTATCCGTCCCGCAGACGGATATTACCATTCACAAGTTAAAAAACATATAGCTTAATTAAATCTGATTTTTTGGAAAGGCTGCAGCTTTGGAAATCAAACATTTGTTGTTCATTACCAAACAGCATTAAACAAAAACCTTGAATTCTTTTAAACTGGAAAAATTTTACACAAACATTTGACTTTTGATGAATTCAATGTTTTGTTTGCTTATTTTTTTCCTTAAAAATTATTTAATCAATTGAAATGTGTTATTTGAGATGCTCATTATCACTAGCCTAATCCTTCTATTCCACTGATTTTTTTTTTAAGGCTTATTCTAATGATTTGTTAAATTATACTTTTTATATACAAAATTAATTATCCAAATGAGTTTTACACCTCTGAATAACTAAATCATGATAGCTATCAGATTATTACACTGTTTTTTATTTTTAATTTAATAAAAGTACTATATATATATATATATATATATAACTTTAATGCATTTCATAACTAAACACATATCAAGTGAAAATGTAGCTTTATTTTTAAAATAAGGTATACTACTTGAAAAAGAAAAAGTAGAGGCTTTATCTTTATTCATATCTCAGATTACTATTTATATTATTATAATTTGTATATGCTATTACATCATTTCTATTAAATTCTTATATTCTTATGTTATTTTCAGACCACTTTGTTTGTACATGTGAAAAAACAATGGGTGGTTTTAAAAATCATGTTAGGACTTCATTTGATGTCATTTTTATTTGTAATCTCACCTTTGGGTTTTCCATTTTCTTTTGAAACACCTCAGAGGATATTTGCAACTGTAAGTTTTTAAAATAGAATATTTTAATTAAAATGTTTATTAGATGACTGTAAGTATATATATTTCTGTACTTTTTCAAGCATGTGAATAGACAATTTTTCAATTCACAATTATCTATTGAGTACTCTGATTCATTGTTTTGGATTCAAAGTATGGAAAGAAGAGGATGGAATCTGATTCCCTTTTTACGTGATGCTCAACGTCTTGATGAGTTTTGTGAGAAAAATGGATATTGTGGACTTCCCTGGTTTTCAAAAGTGAGAGAGAGGTAATTACTTTGTTACTCTTCAAATAATAACTCTCCTTATCTGACTTAAATGGGAAGTCATTTATATCAACTTGTTGCTTGTATTATTTTTATTTTCACTTTATTATCATTGAAAAATATTGTTATATCTGTCTCCCTTTGATAACTGCATTGAAATGAAAATAATTTAAAATTTTGAAACTGAAATTAAAAATATATCAATAATTATGAAATTTATTAACATAATAATATAATTTAAACACAAAACTAAAATAAAAAGGACTTTATTGAATAAATATAGTATGCTTAAAATGGTTAAATACAATTTAACAAAATAACTTAATCAAGATCTGACAACAAAAACAGGGCTTAAAACATAAGTGTTGTTACTTTTTCCTATAAATGATGCAAAGTGTCTCATTAGTCGCCCACTGTTCTCCTTCATGAACCTCCACTTCAGCCATAAGGTTACATATTACTAACTACAGAGTTGAAATTTAGAAATGTTAACAACATGTTACTTACGTTAGCTGGAGAGGGAATCTTAGACTGTATTCCTTAAGCTTTTAGTTTGAACGATAAAGTGTTGCTTAAACATGTATAATTACTGTGGCTATAGTGTTAATTTTGCTTATAACATTATGTGGAAATATAATGCTGTAAAGTCTATCAGAAATCTTGTTATAATGTGTAGTGGGTACAATTTGTATTCTAGTCTCAAACATAGTTCTTCTTACAATAATTCATTTTAATTTTTTATTCTAATATTTAATAATGTTTAAATGGCTAATTGATATTTTGAAGTCTTCCATTTTTTTTTTTGTTTAATCTATAGTACTGGGAGTACTTGCATTCCATCAGCATCTCATGGTTTTAAGGATGAAACTAAGTTAGAAATTATCTCAAAAGAATTTATTGGAAAGGAATTTCATCTTGAATTTCAAATCTTAGGTAATTTGTTTATTTATTCTATTATTTTAATATATTGAAATGTATTATTATCATCCAAGAGTTGTTCATTTATCCATAATAAGCTCATTAGGATTTTCCTTAAAATTAAATTTAAGAATGTCCTGAATTATTTGAGATAGATTTTTTGAAATAACTTTATTTTAAAAAAATGAAAATAATAAAAATACGGTTTTGGATGTACAATAGTAGAAAAGTAGAATCTCCCTTATTGACTTTCCCACTATTAGCTATTGCACAAGATTGTGGAAGATTGTAATATTTGCCAAATAAAACAAATGCTAACATTCTATTTTGAAAAAAAAAAAATTCTTATTGACTATGTAGTAACATATGAATTTTCCTTAGATTGTGATTTTTTTTTTAACTGTAAGCTTTGACAGGCAGATTTTAACTTAGGGTTATAAGAAAAATGCTTAATAACAAATAAGACCATTTTAATTTGGTTTATTTGGCAGGTAGAAAAAGGAATCCTGATTTCTGGTCTGTTGGTAAAACAAAATGTTGCAAACTTAGCCAAGCACTTCTTAGGCTTACACTACAATGATTTTTTGTCATGCAAAGATTGGTTAAGATTCTATTGCTGAGTTGCATTGATGTATCAAGACTGAAACATAAAGACTCATAAACAGTTGAAGATGTATTCTGTGCATTAGACTTAAGTTTTTAAAATATTTATTTTAATAAAGAATTATATAGGTAAAAGTAAAAAGAATTAAATATCTATCATATATATATAATCATATATGTCATGATTTTATCAATGTTTTTTTTAAAACAATCTCTGAAGTACTCATTTACTCCATATTTTGGGACAAATGTGTAACAAGCTCAGAATTCCTGTAAGATCTAGCAGTTTTGCTGTTAGAGCAAATATGTACAAAAGAGAAGTGTCATGGTGAAAGTAAGATTATATAATATAGCCTTTTCACCTGAACGAACAGCATTGCCATTTGAGAAGAATACTTGGTACTTAGTGCTTACAAGACACACCACCAGGAGGCAGCTAACCATCCTATTCCTGCCTTTTTCAAAATAGTACACATTTACCATATATATATAGACACACACACACACACACACACTTGCACATATATATATTCTGAATTCATATCTGACCTCAGTTTTCTTCTATTACCTACATTTTTGTTACAATGTGACTTAATTCAGAATTAGAATATTTGTGGATCATATAAAAATAAATGTTATTACCATATTCTTTCATATATATATTCTTTCACAAATATATTTATATTGCATTGGCTGTGTCTGTTGGTTCATATTTCCTTACTCCTGTTTTGTTTAAGAGCTTAGAGCTGAACAGCTTTTTTCCCTGTTGAGTTTATTGCTAAACATCTTAGTGAAGTGACTTACATTAATATCCCATCATCATGGTATTCCAGCAGCCCTGATATAGTCTTTCTGTCACTTTAATATCTTTTTGGAAATGGCTTGTTCCTTGCTGACATTTTCCAGTTTGTCTGGAAACAAAACAAGGTAAACATTGTAAAACTAAATCTTTTTTCTCACCAAACATCCTAGCTTTTTGAACTTTTCCAGCATGTTCCTTACAATAGAAATATACTGAGTCCTTTTTGTTGCCCATTTACACTAACAATGCTTGAACGATACCCAACCATTCTTCTCATTTAAAGTTGGCATCTAACACCATCAGATGCTAGGATCAACAAATACCTTAAATTTTCAATTTTGCTTCTAATAGATAAGGGAACTTCTCATAGATATACTTCAATTCTTGTCCGTTTAAGGTTTTAAAACACTGTTTGGTGAGGCCTGATTTTATCTCAGTATGTTACATAAGAAATTTCTGAATTTGGAGAAGCTAAATAGCTGGCCAAGGAGCTAGCTTGGCACTTAAAAATTATCACATATTCTTCAACCATAATTGAAATAGTTTATTTATTTGATTGCTGTATTAAGGTTTTCATAGCTTTCCTTTATGCACAAAAGATGAGGAAGAGGTATTCATTAGCTTTTCCCAATAGAATAATCTACATTTTTTTCTAAAACATTTATTTTTTTAAATATTGAGTGTTGAAATGGGAACAAGTATCATGTGATATGGTTAATATGGATTCATTTTTTTTTTGTTGCCTGATTCGGACTATACTTGTGGTTTTAAAACTCTTTAAAAAATTAAAACAAGTGCAATATCAATTTAAATGGATCTTAAAATCCATAATAAAAAATGTCGCATTATTTTATTTAATAATACTTGTTTTACTTAACTAGAACTTGTTGATGGATTAAAGCATTATTTAAAGAAATTTTTGATCTATAAGGATACTACTGTTTGTATCGGATTTCAAAGAATAAAAAAATGGTATTAATTACTTTTTACATTTCTCACCTAAACTCCTGGGTTGATACAATAGCTTCAGACTTATTTTGGTTGACATTTCTTCTTCACACAACCCCAGCAAGGCAGGAATATAAGAAATCTCTTAACCCATTTTTCAATAATTTCCCTATTTTTGTTGTTCCCTTTGGAGCAAAACTTTACTGAAACAAGTACCTCATACAGAAAAAAACAAACAACTAAATGAACAGCAGTTTCCAGTGGTGTTTTAAAACTATGAAACCAGGTACATCTCCAACTTCTGATTCCACTTTTTAACTTGCTTATCTTTGTGGTACTGTCATCCAAGTCTATGAGAAATATAATTTTATGTTATGCCCATTATTACACTTTTTTTTTCATTAATGAAGAATTCTGATTTCTGACTGTTTATCACGAATTTCATTAAAATCGGTTTTACATAAATCATTTTATATAAACTGAAAATACTGTCTTATTTTTCCTGATCCATGTGAAAACTCTTGACAAAAACTGAGATCAAAATAAAAATCAAGTCCTCTTATCTTATGGGTGACATATTTTATCAGTCCTAACCTATGAGATTATAAGTATCCGCCTTCCACCAAGTTATTTTTATATCTAATTGAGAACTGCTAGCACAGAACTATTAGTGCCATCAGGTGACTTTTTGTTGGTGTCTAAAACTTAACAAGTACTGATTTCATTAAAAGCATGTTTATGATGGATCTATCCATCTTAGTTTTCATTGTTATGCATTTGTGATTAAGCTACTACAAATTAATAACACTCTTCAATTTTGTGAGATGTTACAGTTTGATTCAAAATTACTCTTATAATTATAATTTCTGAATTATAATTGATATTTACCGAATATCTTTTTTTTTTTGTTTTTGGTATGGGTATAGTTGACTGTAGATGCAATTTAAGAAGAAATTGTTCAGGGGAAGGGAAAGGGGTGCGCTCAATGAAAAATAACACAGTAATAAGTGTAACTTTTTTTTTATTGTGTGCTAACGTTTTGGCCTACATTGTGGGCCTTCATCAGGGCAAAATAGAACAAAAAAACAAACAATATATGGCATTTTTGAAGTATAATTATTGAAAATATATTAATAAGATAGGTATACAGATATAGATAAATAAAGTATCAGCATGAAAAATAGAAATAAAAAGTATGGCAATATGAACTTGTATGAAATTATTATATTATGTGAAGATAAGTGAAATTGAATATGAAAAGTTAAAATTTAAAATAATAAGAAATGCATGAAAGAATGAGATTTGTAAGATGAAGTGGAATACAGAAAACTATATAAGTAAATTAACAAAGTGTGATTATATAAGTCAAAATGATTTGTAGTGAAACAGATAAAGAACAATATGTGATCATAATGTGATGATGACAACTATTGTATGGGAAACAAATATGGGTAGACTCATAAGAAAGGGAGTGAGGAGGGTAGTGATTGGTTTAGGAGATGGTGTTGGTTCATATAATAATATTTAAGTTATTGCAATATTTTTTACTATCAATAGTGTTTCTATGAATAGTTTTTATCTTAACTTAAATATTATTTTATAAACTGCCTCCCGTCCACAAGGGTTCCCATCTACTCAGCTATTTATTGTTAATTTTTTTTTTACACTTGCGTAACAAAGAGGGCGACCTTTTCTTTTATCTGCTTGCCAGTCTGTCATCAGCTGTCCATTCTAACACTACAAAACTGGTAAGCCTTTCATTTTATCAATGCTCTACTCTCTCCTAAACCAATCACTATCCTCCTCATCCCCTTTCTTATGAGTATACCCATATTTGTTTCCCATACAATAGTTGTTATCATCACGCTATGATCACATATTGTTCTTTATCTGTTTCACTACATATCATTTTGAATTATATAATTTTTATACCCACACTTTGTTACTTTACTTATGTAGTTTTATGTATTCCACTTCATCTTGCATATCTCATTCTATCACTCATTTCTTATTATTTTAAATTTTTACTTTTCATATTCAATTTTGCATGTCTTCACATAAAATAATAATTTTCATATTGCCATATTTTGGATTTCTATTTTTCATGCCGATACTTTATCTATCTATATCTATCTACCTATATTATTCATATATATTCATGTTTTATACTTAAAATATATATTGGTTATCTTGTTTTTTTTTAACGTAGGCTGAAACGTTGGCACACAAAAAATAAGTTCTACTTACTATAGTGTTATTGTTCATTGACCACACCTCTCCCTCCCCCCTCACCAACTGCTTCTTAAATCTTTCATTTTTTATTTAATCATTATGTTGTTCTATAACTTATTAAAGTAAAATAATATATACTTACATGGAGCAGTCTTGTTCAAATCTGGCACCTCTCTGTCCAGAATGAAGTCCAACTTAAAGATATGTTTCAACTCTCAAATGAAAACTTAGGGCATCCAGTTTTTTTTTTTTTTTTCAACTTTGCTTTATAAATATAAATAAAGAATTTTGAGCCAAATTTATAAATTCAATATTGTAATTGTATAGGCTCTTCTTTTGAAATCTGAAACATATTTCTAGATTGAAGGTGATTTTGGATAGAAGGTTGATAGATTTTACAAAGCATACCCGTACATAATAATTTGATCAAAGCTCTATTTTGCTATATTATTATGATGTTGGAGATATTGTAGACCATAGATGTAATCAAGGAGGAGATGTTTGGGGGAGCGGTCTGGAAAAAAACACATGGTAAGGCAATACTGCTTTGATGTATGCCAATGTTTCGGCCTACACTCCTTCAACAGGGCAAGATAACCATACTAGAAAAAAGAAGAATAAATATAGTAGGAATTACAGGGGAATATGAAACAATACGTAGAAATATATGAAAAATGAAATAGTATTATTTGATTTGAAAATACATACACTTGTCAAAATAAGTATTCGTACAACTATTTTTTCGGGTGAAAATATTTTTAATAATTTATTGAGCTTAAATTAACTGATGGATATGATGAAAATCAACATTCCGCATTCCTTTTTACCGGTGAAGTGAAGGAAATTAGAAATTCGTACAACCTAATTAACAACAAAAATTGAATAATTCATCTTTGCTAGGTTTTTTAATAATTTTGATTTACAACCCATTTGGGGGAAATTATCGTTCAATCTGGATCATTTTGAGTTTGTAGTTGAATATGAGATTATTTACTAAGTAAAAACAATGGCTGGAAAGAAATTAAAAAGTTATTTTATTTTATAAAAAGAAAATTATTTTTCAATTTTTGTTGACCTAATTAACTACAAAAATTGAAAATTTATCATACCAAAAAGAGAAACATTATTTTTTTTAAAATAAAATAACTTGTCAGTTTCTTTTCTGCTCATGATTTTCACTTAATACATAATCTCTTATTCTATTACAAACCCTAAATGTGCCAAATAATCCAAATTGAATGATAATTACTGTAAAATGGGTTGTAAATTGAAATTATTAAGAAACCTAGTAAAGGTGAATTGTTCAATTTTTGTTGTACGGGTTTCTAATTTCCTTCACCTGTAAAAATTAATGCATAATGTTGTTTTTATCATATCCATCAGTTAATTTATGTTTAATTTAACATAAATATATAAATTATTAAACATATTTTTACCACTGGATATGTAAAATATTTATTCTTCCCTTTTCTGTTGTTTTTTTTTTTTTTTTTTTTTTAGATGAATGCTTACAATTTAGGCTGAAATATGGCATACACAAAAGCTGTTTTATATCTTACTGTGTTTCTTTTCTGACCGCACCGTCAACTATCTTCTCATTTATTGTTATTGTAGTTTCATTACTTATACCTTAAAATAATTTTTAATATGATATACTTGATCCATTTCGATACGAAACAATTTTATTCATTTTATATTTTTATGTTTAAAACATCATCATTAAATTTTATTTTTTATTTTAATCAACATATTTTAGGTTCTGATCATATGGGGCTGATCATTACCCCATTTGAAAATGTTACACTCCTTGGTTGGAATTTACCATCCGAAGTAACACAGACTTCAAACGTGGTATCATTTGTTCAAGGACTGCATAATTCATCACAAAAAATTGAATTAGAGGTATTGAACTAATAATTTTTTTTTTTTTTGCTTAAAATAAAAATTAATATATATGTTTCATTTGTAAGTTTTCATAGCATAGGCACTTATAGTTTAGATCAGGGGTCTCCAAACTACAGATCGTGAACCAACCTTGCCACTCGAGTGCCTTCTGTCCTGCAAGCCCGCCACAGTTTTTTTTATTGCATTGTAAAATTTACAGCATAAGTTAATCATACAAAATAATAATCAAATGTTTTTATTTTATGACCAATTAAGGAACACAAAAAATGCTATACATAATGAAACTGAACATTTTAACTGCAATTAATGATATTTCTATGCTGTTATGACAAACTGGCTAGGTTATTGATCTTTGAGACTTTATGGAGGAGTTAGTATGATCCTTAGATTAAAAAGTTTGGAGACCCCTGGTTTAGATGATTGATTTGATGATTAAAATATCTAATAATTGTATCTACAATAACCTTTTAAAAAGAATTGTTAATTTTTCTTATTTAATCGATCGACATAGACTCATGATTTTTTTTTCTTTTTCAGGCATTAAAAGACTCTCCTGATTCAATAATTAAAATTGAAGTGTTCAGTCTATATTTTCACCATGATAGATATTATTCATCTGATTTTCATAAATTTCTTAAAAAGTTTCCTAAGTGGTCTCATATTAGTCCTGCACTGGCTGTTTATAAATCCTATATATTTTAATGTTTATATTTTGTTTATAATTGTTTAAAGTTTTAGTTGCTCATTTTGTTTTGTACAGTTTATAAAATAAATTAGTTTAAAAGTCTGATTTTGATTCATGTTGTACCTATGATTCTTGTTTCTATGATTTTTTTCCTGTCTTTTGTCTATAATATTGAGTGAGGCAAAAACAAAATAAATTTATAAAGTTGTTAAATAATTAAAAAAAAAATTATTATTAAATAGGTGATATTTCTTTTGTTTTTGAACAAGAGCTGGAACCAGTAGTTACTTAATCATAAGTGGTTTGAACTTTATCTGGCTGCTACAATCCCAAAACTCATGTATGAAAACTAGAGTTTGGAAGTTAGACCACAGCCCAGGTAGTTAGCAGCTTTTTCAGACTTTTCATAGGCAGATACAGCTGAGAGTGGTTGCGGCTTGCACCTATCTGGGTTAACTCTGCAGGACTCTACCCTTCTGTCATACAACCCATGCATGTTAAAATGACTGATTCATGGCTGACAACTAGCAATTCCTCACCCAACCTTTCCAGGGAAGACCCTCCCTTCCTTCTGTTAAATTTAGTCCTTAAGAAAACAGTGAAGGATTTCGAAGTTTTGGGCAATTACGTAGGGCTGATGATCAGTTCGAATAAAGGTAAGGAAAAGAGAAGGCAAGAACTTTGATGTAAGGATGGAGTGAGATACAATAGCTGTACTTGACCATGACAAATACTGGGATGTAATTTTGAAATTTTTAGCCTAGTTATCAATTATTACGTTGAATAAATAAATTAATGATATCTCGAAGAATACTTCTTTTCATCTATACCGATCTAAAGACTGAAACTAAAATTAGTTCATTCAGAATTATTCATATCATTGACTTTCTTCAAGGATTTAAGTACGAGTTTATGTATAAATCATGATTTATATTTAATAATAGTTCACTGTTATTGTGATTTTTATCTATCTTTGGATGTACATATGTATGTATTCCAGTTTTAATCAATTAAGCTGGTCAGGTATTTTTCATTATTGCCAAGTTACTACTTATACATATTTGACATTCTGTTTTGATCGATGAATGGAATCTGAAATCACTATGTTAAAGGCTTTATAATTTTCATTAAAAATTAAAATGTTTACTTTTAAACTTAGCTCAATAACAGTAATAATGCAGATATTTATAAAATTGCAAAAGGAAATTATAAGTTTTAGAGAAAGAAATCTTTTATTTTATGATGATTTAACTTTAATAATCTACGAGTTTTCGTATTATTTGCTTTAATCTTCGTTTTATTTTTAGTTTTTAGTCAAAACATACGTGATTGATTATCCAGGTAAAAATAGAAGTGTGTTATCTTTTCCATATTCGTTCGTTTTGTGCTGAAGGAAAAGCGTAATAGACAGGGCTGAGAGATGTGGTCCCTTTTGTTGCAGTTGCGCCAATAGTTGTCTCATCAGTAAATTTAATAAGAGCTGAAACGTTGCAGAAAAATAAGATAAAATATCAGTGCTGAATTAATTTTGACAGCCCATTGTTTTCAACACAATTCATGTGAAATTATTTTATAAGGAAAATTAGAAGAGCTTGTTATTCATTTTGTTCTTTCCTTGTCTCTTATTAATAGATTTTTCTGGATAAAACCATGCTGTAAATTTCCTAATTTTCAACGCCAAATAATGGACGTAAATAATTATAAAATTCTTTCTATTTTTAATATCATGAACTCTATCCTCAAATGTTTTTAAAGTAGTCATTATTGGAATAAAGACGTTTAAAAGAAATCACATTGATCAGTTAATCGTGTGTCTGAATAATTCTTCTTTACCTACCTTGGCGTTAAAGTCTCCCAGGATAATTTTCACACAATGACTTGGCATGGCCTCGTTTGTTCTTTCTAAGGTGTCATAAAATGAGTCCTTTGTTTCATCGTCGCATCTCCTGTCGGTGCATGCACACGGATAAGGAAGATATTAAAAAAAAAAAAAAAAAATTCTCTGAGCCTTAATGTGCAAATACGCTGGTTGACTGTTTCGTTTATCAATATTGAGTGCCTTATATCATTGCTAATCTTGATCCATTTCCCTACCTGGTTCGGTCTGTGTCCACAATTTATAAGGAAATAGTCCCTCAGACCAACTATCTGCATGTCCTTCCATCGGATTTCCTCGATTGCTGCTACATCAATCTTATACCTCTTCATGATTACGACTCGTCCTCAACATCGCTAGAATTAAGGGCTTACATATTCCGCGCCTGAGTCGTGCCCTCAGCTTAAGAATAGTTATCAATAAAGCATTTCCCAAGATGAAAAAAATCCGGTGCGGTGCGCGCATCACACAACTTTCCCTTACTACCCTATAAAAATAATCTATTTAACATAATTTTAAATTTTTCACAAAACACTGCTTGAAATAAACTGAGCAGCATTCACTTCTTCGGGTCTACTATCATAAAAGTACAATAAAATATTTTTTTAAACAATTTTAGTACAATTCTGTACGCTATATGCTTTAGGTTTGTCAAGCTGGAAATATACTTTAAAATTTTCGGTCTAGTTTCCATTGAAATTCCATTCTGTTTCCATGGAATGATTTTGTTCCCATTAAAGAGGTAATAAAAAAGTAGAATTTATTAAGTTAATTTCTACTTTTATTTTCTTACATTACATTATTACAGAGCGTATTGTGCGACCGAACCTCATCCTTTCTCGGAGGAGGTTCCGTCGCATCCGTCTCCTCCCATCTAGGATCTTGTAGTCCTTACAAGATACGCTGTATCTTTGCTAATACTAGTCCGATTTCGATGATTCGTTTTTGATTTTTTAGAAAATTTAATTACCTTTCATATGATTGTATACACAATGTACCATAAAATGTAAACTCTTTGAGTTATGCGTAAATAAAATATTCTTTTCGCTATATTTTTTTTCCCTGCATTTTCTAGGTGATCTACTAAATACATAAAAGGTAATGGGCATTAAGGAGACCACATTAGGCAAGCTTCATCAAAATCTTTTGAGCCATTTATAAGAAAATGGTAAAAAAGTGTAAAATCTATGATATAATCAGCACTTCCGGTTAGTCCGATATGCTGTATCTTTCCTAATACGGGTCCGATTTCGATTATGATTTTTTTATTTTTTAGGTAACTTAATTATCTTTCATATTTATTAATTTTAATATTAATATTAATTAATTTTAATATTAATTTACGCTAAAATGCCTACTTTTTGAGTTGTGCGCAAATAAAATATTCGTTTCATCATAACTTTTTCCCTGCATTTCCTCGGTGATGTAATAAATAATAATAACGAGAATAATTTATTCAAGTTTCATCAAAATCGTTAGAGCCGCTTTCGAGAAAATTGTAAAAAAGTGTAAAATCGATTATATAAAGTGGCACTTCCGGTTGGTTGATTTTGGCCAAAAAGTTTATATAACAGGCATATACCTATCTTAAATACGTAATTTTAGCTTCGTAAAACTTTTCGTTTTAGAGCCAGGCTGTTCACAGACACACATACCATTTTGCGAGACTTAGTTATTTGGGCTCAGGTGACCTTATATATATATATATATATATATATATATATATATATATATATATATATATATAGGTAAGGGAAAGTAATAGTAAAGCAATTTTTTAAGTTAAAAAAGTAATTGACATAAATGATTAGAAAAAAGTATGGTGCAAATAATAGTTATTTATTAATAATTGATACTAAATTATTTATTTTTATAATTTTTTTTAAATTAATTTTTTTTTTTGTAATAATGGTTTCTCTCCTTCTGAAATGTTTGTTTGAGAGAAAGCTGCAGAATCCAGGCAAGTGCAGTTTATTTGCTGATCTTTTTTTTTTTGGTCTATGAGACAAAATATCTAACAAACCATTTAATTTTGATCTTCTTAATAAGATAAAAATATCTTTTATATCGTTAAATAACTAATTTCGGTTTAAATCTTTAGTGTACTTTTCTGTTCTAAGCAATTTCTTTTCAGCTTTTCGAAATTTTCGCTTACGTTTTTTTTTGCCATGTAACCTTCGAAATTACAATTCTACCCCTTCAGCGATTTCTCCAGGCATTCTTCGTATTCCTCTTCATTCTGTATCTAATCCTCATTATTCACATTGATAGCAGCTTTTAACATCAGAAAGGTTTTCTCTCCATTCATTAGGGCTCTCTTGGAGAGCCTTCACACATGTTATGACATATTTAAATGAAATATCTTCACTTTGCATGATTTTTTAAGTACTGTATATCTTAGAAAGAACTTCAGTCCAGAAAAAGTGTAGACAGACAGAATCTTTCAAAAACATTCACCAACAACAATGTGTCCTGTCTCGAATCGGTGGTTTTAGATTGCGTTTCTCCTAATTTATCTAAATCAATTATTACGCCATCTAACTGGAATGATAAAGTTTTCATAGTTTCTAACATTGAGCTCCATCTGGTAGCGGGGTGTCCCTTCACTATTAATTTCACTTGTTCCTTGAGAACACTCCACCGGTGAATTGAACTTGAGAAAAAGACATAAATTCGTTCAATTATCCCGAAAAAAGTAAATGCGTTTACGTTAACATGTGGTGTATGAATACCTCCACATGTAAGAGAATGATTGTTAAAGGCAACAAACAGGACTTGTTGGTTTAGATATAATTGCCACTTTTGGATGCCAGAGCGAATCTCAGCCATTGCTGCTTGGTGTTTCTAAGACTGCTTCTACAATATGCATAATTCAAAACACATTTCTCCAAGTTCTTAGTTATAATGTCAGCGATGCCTTCAGCTGTTTTTGTTAAAAATCTATAAAACATTTCCTGATTCTTGCTCAACTTCGAAAAATCTTATAATCTGCGACATTTTTCTTTAAGAGACTTATCTGGAATACTATAAAAAAATAATACTTAGCATGTTTATAGGATGCAATAATAGGGTACACGAACACGTTCAGCTAAGAGGTTTATAACTCCATTTTGTACTTGGCAAGAGAGATATGATTAACTTCCTGGATTTTGGGTGGCTGAATGTAAATGAGCTCTCATAACGGGATCAAATTTAGATAAATATCTCAAAGAAAGTTCCCTAGTCTCCAATTCTCACCGTCTTCGATGGACTCTAGCATCTAAGCTATATTCTTTTGAGCAAATGTTTGTACCGTAGCAATTACGCGTTCGAGAACATATTCTTTTTGTTCTAGTACTTGTTTGTAAAAGTATTTATCAAGAACTGCTCCTTTTTGTTTAGCATATTCTAAATCTTTCTATTCCGAAAACGCAGGCTTATGAGCGGGATTGTTTTCATGGTCATTAATACATGGATTTAATTTTTTCCATGCTGTAAATTCTCTTTCATTAATAAAGCTGTTTTATGATTTCTCTGAGGAAATATTGTACAGCAAAAACAAAATTATTATCTCTTAGATAGGAAAAACACATCTAGTAGGTGGGTCAGACCTCCTACCGTGAACCCCCCTCCCCCCCTCCACACATCCCTATTGATTGCACATAGTTGTGTTCCGTGTGACTAATTATTAAAAAAAAAGCAAATGTTCCCAGAAAAAAAAGTGGCCATATCTTACCAACATGGCGTCCAAAGATGGCGGGCTACCGACTTCGACTTGGTTTAGTTTTTTGGTCGCTGTCATTCAACATTTGGCTTAAATACGCTATAATTTATTTTGTTTCAAAGCCGAATCGTCAGAGAATCATGAGACAAAGAGTAATTAAAAAAATTAATTATCTTAGACATTAAAAACACCACTAAAGGCAATATTTTCAAGTCGTAAACAGGAAAGTTGAAACTTCAAGAGCAGTGGAAATTAAACGGACTATATTAACTAAAAAGTTTTATTCTTCTTTAAAAACCAATAGTCACTTTTTAAAATATTTGAAATGGTTCCTTAAAAAATTCAATTAATTAGCAGTGAAGCAGCAGGGACGTAACGGTCTTTTTCCAGAACAAAGTGCATTCATAAATGCAATCTTTATCAGCTTGATCGACACCATTTAATTTAATTACATTAACGAGTTTATATTTCTGCAAAAATTTAAGTGCTATTAATAATTATGTTTATTTATGTATGTGCATGTATGTATGTATGTATGTATATATATATATATATATATATATATATATATATATATATATATATATATATATATATATATATATATATTACATTCTTTATTCTGTTCTGAGGACTTATAAGGGCCCTCTCATAAAAGATATACAAATGCAGTAATAAATCTTAATCCAGGCTCATACTTCCACCACATCTTAAGTAAACACCGATATAGCCCTGGAGCTAGGGCCGAAGTTGGATTTTAAGTTCATTTCATTTTAGGAGAAGGTTTGAATGCGAATTACGAAAGTGTAGGACATTTTTAAGTAATTAAGCGGTGTCTGCCGTTTAAAAGCCGCTACTTTAAAAAATGGCGGCATTATATTCAAGAAAAAACGTAAAATTTTCACTGATTTTTCGTTTTGTACTCAATATCTTGAAAACTATTAACCACGCAAAAAATATTATTATCACCTTTTTTAAAGGAAATTAATTTTTTTTAAATTTGTATGGCAATAGACATCTATAAGTACAATAGTTCTCGAAATAAAGTCTTTCAAAAACTAATGTTTTCTTTTCTGAAAAACGAGAAATCACCATTTTGTGAATTTATTTTGATAAATATCATGGTTCTTCCTACGAAGATAATTATTATAAACTACTTTTTAGAGCATTTAATTAGCTCTAATTTGAATGGTAATTGACTTCTGTACGCCAAATAGTTCCTGAGAAAAAAACTTTGAAAAAACACATTGTACACAATCTTGACTGACAAGGGAAGCGCACGATGTGTCCGTCGCCGATTTTGATCAATATTTTTTGGGTGATTCTGTATTGATAAAAAGTTTACCTATATCCATCTGTTTTTTTCATTGGACCTTAGGAACTGATAAAAAATAATAAAACATGCTGAAAATGCTGAATTTTATATCTCGTGTTTGATGACCGGTATCGACATGATTATTTAAGCTAAACATTTGTTTTTTAAAGCATATTAAAGGAAAATGTTCAAAATATTTACAGCCACAAAATTACGTTTGAATTTGAAGCTCTATATCTCCCTTCAGTTTACCCGATATCGACGTTCTTGGATTTGTTAAAAAGAGGGGAGTTTCTTCTTTCCATATATACAAAAAACTATTGCATTATCTTTGATGGTTTTTGTAAAAACAGGTGATTACCATACAAAAACAAAATTGAAGTTTTTTGCGGGTAACGTTGGTTCTAAAACACGTAGAAACATGACTGTTAAAGCAAATTGCGTAGTTTAAAAACCTTTACCTCGAAAATTTATATACAGGGATTTTTTACAGTGCTAAACCCAAATCTGACGCCAGTTTTGAATAAAAAGTTCTGTGAATATACTTACTTACCTCCGTCAAGAATACCGTTTTCATTAAATATAAGTCAATTCACCCTTCAGGCCGATCTAAAATTTAATTATTTCGTTTTTAAATATTGGATCAATAAAATTTCCTATCTGGATCACGAATAATGTTTGTATGTTACACATAAAAACGGCTAAAAAGGTTCTTATCCATATACATATTGTAATATAAAAACATTATTCCTGATCAAGAAATAGTAAATATTACACTTTTATAACTCCGCTATGAATATTATCGTAGACAAAAAAATATCAAAGAGACAATTTTTTTTAAAATGAAATAATTAAATTTTGTAGAGTTCTGGCAGGTCTATTGAGTTACATATTAAGTATAGATCAGTATTATATTAGTGTAAATATATATTTTTTTAGTATGATAATGTTTATAGCGGTGGTGTAAAAGTGTAATATTTACTATATTTTAATCACAAATAATGCTTTTATATTATGCTATTACATGATTAAGAACCCAGCCTTCCTAGGGATGTCATAGTATATTAAATGTAATTTGGTTAACGTCCGCATGATGGTATAGAATTAATACCAAACAGTATTTTGAATTGCTTATTTTTGTGTTTTTAGAACTGAAGAATTTTTAACATTCAAAACTAATTTTCAATAAAAACTAAATTATAGAAGTGGCAAATAATTTATCAATCCCTAATTAAATGTAATTTGAATTTTCAAGGCCGTATTCAAAGTGTTTTTATAGGTATCAAAGTGTATTCAATGTGTTTTTATATGGTAATCACCTTTTTTTACACAGACATCTAAGATAATGCAATAGTTTTTATATATATGGAAAGAAGAAACTCTCCTCTTTTTATCAAATCCAAGAACGTCGATATTCGGTAAACGGAATTATGAAGCGTTTACATTACTTGGAAGACGAAAATAAATACGAATTATCGAAGGGATGGATTGCAGTGTTTTTATACGAAATAAAGGTAGATTTTCAAGAGACCAGAAAGTCTACGAATTATCGAGATATACGAATTACCGGCGTATGAATTATCGACATTTTACTGTAATATAGTTTAACATATCGGTGTCATCGATATATCGTTGTAAAATATCGATATCATCGATATATCGGAAGTTTAGATATCGATAAAAAATATCGATTTTTCAACTCCGATATATCGATATATCCCGTTTCGATATTCCAACCCTATTACCGCTTCATCGCTAAATGCATTTTCTAAGGAATCATTTCAAATATTTTAAAAAGTGATTATTGGTTTTTAAAGAAGAATAAGTACTCCACATGTTTTGTTAGAAGACTTTTTCGTTAATGTTGTCCGTTTAATTGCCACTGCTCTTGAAATTTCAACTTTCCTTTTAACGATTGAAAATGTTGCCTTTAGTGGTGTTTTTAATGTCTAAGATAATCAATTATTTTTTTAAATTACTCTTTGTCTCATGATTCTCAGACGATTCAGCTTTGAAACAAAGTCAATTATGGCGAAATTAAGCCAAATGCTGAATGACAGCGACCAAAAAACTAAAACAAGTCGAAGTCGGTAGTCCGCCATTTTTGGACGTCATTTTGGTAAGGTATGGCCACTTTTTTTCTGGGAACATTTGCTTTTTTTTTTAAAATACGATATACAATTTAAAGGGATGTGAGGGGGATGTACGGTAGGGGGGGTCTGGCCCACCTACTAGATGCGTTTTCCTTATTTAAGAGATTGTAGCTTTGTTTTTTCTGTACAATATTTGACTTGAAAATATTGACTACTGGTGTTTTAATGTCTAAGATAATTATTTTCTTCAAATTAATCTATGGTATAATTTAAATGGACTATATTTCATAATTTAAAAATTGCTATGAGCAAACTAATTGTTAAAGATTTCCCACTAAGCCTCAACATTAGAAAATTGAATACAAAAATAAACACCTAAATCAGGTAGTCATAGTTCTTCCTTCAATTTCTTGATCTACGAGATGACTCGATGACTGGATTCTATTTTCTTTTGTTATAACTTGAGATCATAATAAACATTTTTTAAATAATAGAGCTCGGACATATGCGGCAACTTCAAACCATCTGATTGAGGTCGAAAAACAAAAACAAATGAGAGAATAACACTTATAGAAAACAAATGCAAACCGTCCGAACCGGAGTTCGAAATTGAGGTTTTTTTCTTTATTTTGATTCGCGTACACGCGACCTCTCTATGTCTTATAATGCTCTTGCTATTCAGCTTTGAATAAAAGTCATTTATGGCGAAATTAAGCCAGATGCTGAATGATGGTGATAAAAAAAACTAAATCAAGTCAAAGTCGGTAGTCCGCAATATTTGGAAGCCATTTTGACTAGGTGCGGCCAATTATTTTTCTGGGAACATTGGCTTTTTTTTAATCATTAGTCACAAGAAACACAACGATGTGCAATTGATAGTGATGTTGGGGGTGGTGCACGATATGGGGGTTAGGGCTACAGACTAATACATGTTTTTAATTAGGGATTGATCCTTCTATACCATCATGTGGATGTCAACTAATACATGTTTGGTTGATCTTTATTCCATTTTCTCAAAGTTTTTTCAAATCAATGGTTTTGAAGAGATCGTCTAGATTCATTGAATAAAAAAAAAAACAGTTGCCACTGGACTAAATTATTAGCCTGGGATTATTATACACACTATTTCATGATTACTAATTTAAGCGTATGTTTAGCTTAAAACCGATAAAATAATTTTTCTCTTTGAAACCTAAAAAAGATGAATCAAAACCTTATTTATTAATTTTTTTTGTTGCATCATGGCACCCTCTTTAACAGTGCGCCCCGTTAGACCCCTCCGCCTTCCCCAGTTACGCACCTGTAAAACATTGGTTTGATACCAGTATCTGACTTAAACATAATTATTTTTCTACTAATTACTATATTTTCCAACCACTGGCAATTTTGGTTTTTATTTATCTGATTTATTTTAACGGAACCAATGCTAAGATCAAATGCTTCATTGTGATTAGGAACGCCTACGTTCTCAAATTTTTTCATACCCCTAGCACACATTGCTGTCCTGTGCTCAATTTTATTGCATAAGCACTGGCCAAATACAGGACAACGATTCTTTGGTTGTTTCTGCCCACAACCCACTCAATTAACAATGGTAATTAACAATAATTTACTTTTATTAGAAGACTTATTAAACAAATTTACAATTAATACAGGCTTATCAAAATAATTATTATTATAGACGAATCATTATTGTTAATAGTATTACTTCTCACCATCTCGAAGAGGTGTTGTTCTTCTCTTTTACACGGAAGTTGTCGGTTGCAATCTCCATAGATTTACAGAATGCAAAGATTTTACTCAGCGAGGGATCTTCTTGCTGCAAGGGCTCACGGGCTGAGGCAGAATTGATACCCAGAAAAATTTGCGCCTTGAAAAGATTGTCTTCTTGTTCCCCAAACTCACAAGAAGAAATTAGAAACTTCAGTTTCGTATAGAAATGTTTAAAAACCTCGTTTGCAACTTGTCTTCTTAAATACTTGAACTTCGTTTTAATACATTGTTTCGTTTTTCTTCAGTATACAAGATAGTCGTATTGATGGATGTGCAAATAAAAAGATGTAAAAAGGAATTAAAAAATTTGCCGAATATCACTTGTCAACTGCAATGAAAATATTAAATTAATACAAATATTTTAAATAAATTTTGATGGTTTGTTTCACTTACTACGTATTCTCTTTTTATACATGACAAACAAATAATTTGTCATAAATAGATGAAAAATAATTTTTATTTTGTATGGGACAGATGTACCCCACACACCTTAATATGTTACACAAAATCATGCGCCTCCTCCAGGATTAAACAGGCGGAATTAATGCAGTCAAATAATTTATCCAATTTATCGGCTTTGCCATTTTGAATTCCCGTAACCTGACCCCAAATTTTTATTTGTGGCAAAATGAATTTTCTAAAAAGCCCAAGTTGATACCACATTTATTTGTTTTATCCTAAGCTTTCCTCAGAAATTTCAAGTATATTTTTAGGTTAAACCTAAGTTTGGATGGCCAAGAGTCCGCAAGACGCTGATTAGCAAACAGTTGCCATTCTACCGTATGCCTCCCTTGGCTGACTGTTTTAGACTTGACTCGCAGAACGAAAAGCCGTTAAATGACGTTTTTTTTGTTGAGCAAGATTAATGGCTATGCTTATCTTTACTTGCCAAGCTTCGTCGTCGACCTCTCTACCTTCTTTACAACCAGGATATCGAATATAGTGAAGAGTAGAGTGCACATACTGTTTTACTAAAACATTAAGGAGTGCTGATCATGTATTAGTGGCAGTGCCGAGTCTAGGCGGGGGCACTTGCCCCGGGCGGCGAATTTTAGGGAGCGGCATTTCGAACGAAATTTTATTTATATTTTTTTAAATATTTGTTTATGCACAATTTTAATTAATACAAGAAAACAAAGCTCAAACTCACAGACGCACGGCCTTGTGTTTGGAATCTCCCAATTGTAACCTCTTAATTCCAATAATAAAAATTGTCCTAGATCTAAATACATGTAAGACAAGTGCGATCAAAAAGCAATACTATTCAATATTCCCCGTTTGAAATGGAAGACACGAGACAATGAGAAAATTGTTAGACAATATTGAGCTTTGTTTTGAAGTGTGGACATCTCAGAAGGTGAGGTTTCCAGTTATCTCTTAGAGCTTCCTCCACCCGATTTATTTTTTTATTATTATGACGTTAGCTACAGTAAAAGTGTTGTTGAAGATTTTCACATTGGATCTTTTTTTGTGGGAAGTGACTAATCCCAAGTATTAAATCGTATCAAAAACATTTTTTTTTTTTTTTGAATAGCTGGTCCAAAAATATAAAGTTTTCGTTGTTATGATATAACTGCAACCATAACATAAACCCTTCCCAAAAATGTCACGCATCAACCAACACCTCTTTCTCTTCTTTTCAACCCATAATAGGAACTGCGCAACAAGATCAGCTAAATATAGCAACTTATAGTTATAACAAATTTGTATTTATCTTTTGCAAATCCGGTGTCAGATTCAAGTTCCTCACATTAAAAAACGTTACAGAACCAATTTTAATCGCAAAACAAGATTGATTTTTTTATACCCGAATGTTTTAATTTTTTTCTGTTTATGACAAAATTGGTGCCCTAATTGATAAATGGAAATCGACTTAAAGGCCAGAGCAGCCAAATTGGCAGATAGCAATGTATAAAACCTTAATAAGGAAGAATACTTTTCGAAATAGAAAAAAAATACACCACGCACTGGCAATAAAGAGAGGATTTAGACCAGGAGCTAAGGCCAAGAAAATTTTTGATCGTGCATGTCGAAAATACTCCCATCATAGACTGGAAATATGAACGCCTGCCTCCCTAGATCGGTTGCTTTCAAATTTTATAGGTCAACGAATTCGTCATTTTCGTAACTTTTTTTTGCCTCAGCTCCCAGTCTACTTGGAAGATGTCACTGCATCATCCACATTGAGTTTAATTTATAAAAAAAATCTGGAAGAAGTGTATGCCGACCTTACTACAGCCTTAGGAATATTCCTTACCATCACAATTTCTGTTCCCTCTGTAGAAAGGAGTTTCAGCAAGCTGTAACTGATTAACAGCTATTCGAGGAGCACGACTGATCGACAAAGGTTGACAAATCGAAGTATGAACGAGATGCTCCCCTAAACTATGAGATAATAAACATTTTTGCAGCAAAAAAACATAGGAAAGTAAAATTTTAACGGCATTATTTGTATATGTTCATCATTTTAATATTTAATTTGTTTCTTTTTTGGTTTATTTAGACCTTCATTGAGTGAATAAAACGTGTTAATACTATGAAATGATATTTATTTCTAAGCATATTGCATAAAATACAATTATAAAACTGTTGAATTTTTTATCGGGGAGGGGGGATGAAAGAAGGGGCGGCAGAATTACGCTTGCCCCTCTCCCCCTGGAAAAAATTCTAGATCCGGCCCTGATTAGTGGAATAAAGTCTTGCATTATTCGTTGCTCTTACATTACTCCTCCAACGTTTCGGGTATCCCGAACGTTCGGGTCTCCCTTTCTCCAGGTGCTCTTCTACAAATAGCATACACAAATTCAACAACTTAAAATATTCACTTAAACTAAATTGGAGATAAGTCAATACAAAGACCATAAATGATAAATAAATCTTGTATATAATTTTAACCATTATCAATTATTCTTCTGTCTTCTATACTCCTATTGCCTTATTTTATACATAATTAATTTCGTCTTTTAATTAAAACTGTATTATATATACTGTAAAATCATTGCTAGGAGTGTGCAATACATATTTTCTATCACTGTCATATTGCTCTGGTATAGTCCCTTCGACTAATCCTTCGTATATTATCATTTCTCCATCCTTCATATGTCTTCATATGAGGTTGTGCCTTACATTACTTATTTTCCATAGATATGAAAATAAATTTTCATTTTTAAATATATTAAACAATTACCATCTTTAAATATTTTCCTGTCTATAATTTGTATCCTTATTTTTTCCTTTTTGAAAATTATTATTTTAAATTTAGTTTATTAATGATGTCAGCATCAGGTGTGCCCCGAAGCATTGATGGAGTAATGTAAGAGCAATAAATAAAGGAATATTTGTGATATAATGGAAGAGTTTACTTCACTAATATATAATTACAACTTTTCTTCTTCCTATTTAACCAGCTGTACATACATGGATTAAGGAGTCCATATTTCACTGAATTTATATTTTTATCAAATAAATCCGTTAAGAAAAATATAAATGATTTTATTACATATCAAGAATATCAAAATTACATGAACAATTCTTCAAGCGTGAACAACGGCTCCATCAATAATTGATATGTTGTATATCAATTAATCAGTAGGTTTAAATGTAAAGGCACAATTATTATGCTTTCATATTTAAACCTGCTGATTTTAATAATTTAACAATATATATATATATATATATATATATATATATATATATATATATATATATATATATATATTAGGAGATATGAGACACCTGAAGCAGTAGCCTCAATAATGATTTAAGAGTGTATAAAGAGACATTTTATAAGAAGTCTTCTATTGTATACTTAACTCAGCTCACGGGAAATCTAATAAATATACGTTTAACAAATTTAAATGGAGTGATGACATTATTTTGCAGATGGTGCCCATTTTCCTACTTCCCCATCCCGGTCTTAATTGGAATGTCAGCAGGTTTATTACGAGGTAATAATGGGAACAGCAAATCTGCATTATTCAGATAACATTTTTTACTTATAATTGGTACATAAGATACTATGCTACCCAAAAATGATCGAAAAAGTTCATTTCATGCATTTAATATCTGAGTTGCAAATATTATTTATATAATGATATATATTTTAACAAATCTGGGGAGATTTTTTAACTATCATTATATAACTTTCATTTACCATCCTACTTGAAATTAATTTTAAAAGTTTCCATTTAGTTTCCATT
Source organism: Rhaphigaster nebulosa (assembly GCA_948150685.1). Taxonomy (NCBI): domain Eukaryota; kingdom Metazoa; phylum Arthropoda; class Insecta; order Hemiptera; family Pentatomidae; genus Rhaphigaster; species Rhaphigaster nebulosa. The sequence goes on from OX411307.1 coordinate 23,279,121, forward strand.
GAATAATATAAAATTAGAAACTATTAACTACAACTATGACTTAAGTTTATGCGTTTTTCGTCACTCTCCATTACCTTATACGGCTTTATATGTTAGATATTAGTTTTTCTAAAATTTGTAGCTTTCCAACGGCATACTATACATCTTTATTATTACTCTTATTTCCGAAAATTTGTTTTCAACCTGGAAAAATATTTCTTCTTTTTTCTTCTTTAGTTAATAATCAAATTCTTTCATAGTTTATATTCATCCAAATTTTATTACTACTAACTATGAGAGATAGTTCATTATTTCAAATAAACAAATTAAAAGGTACTTTAGAGGAAGCCATTTTGAAAATTCGGCTATTAAGTCCTGCCAGACTATTTCAATGAGGACAAGATCCAGCTGATATTAAAGTCTGTATAATGGTACATTGATCTAACGATTTCAATCAAAATCATTAGAACAATCTTCCGGTAAGTCGATTTTAGCGACACAGTTGCTGTAACATCCCAGGCAAAAATTTCAAAATTTCACCTTAAATACAAAATTTTAATTTCGTACAAATTTTCGTTTTTGATCTAGGCTATTTGCATACACACTCATAGACCATCAATATATATATATATATATATATATATATATATATATATATATATACACACATAATATAATATTAGTGAAAGTAAAGCGTGCACACAGTCCTAGGAAGATAATAAGGGAGACTGGGAATTAAATAATAAAGACCTAGAAAATTTGCTTACAAAATAAACAAAAATTAGGCATTGTTGAGATTAATAAGATCAGCGATTATGGAAGAAAGTTCCATACATACTTTTGATGTATGAACGAAATAAAAACAAAAAAATAATTTTTATTTCGGGACAAAAGTCCCTCAACAATATACCTTCATTGTTCAGACTTTATGTATAGGTGCTTTTCTGATTAAATATTTACAAAAGGGAATTTGTAAATTATCTATGGGTAGAATAAATGCACCCGCTACAGACCATTTTAGGTCATTTTTTTTTAAATTTTCGGTTACTTGTGCCTGGTCTGTAACTGGTGCATTCACCAGTTATTGTGCATTTTATTGTTAAATACAGGTAAATATTGTATAGATCTATACGGTGGTTTGATTAGGAAGCAACTGAATGAATAAATGTTAAAAGGAAAATGTAGAGGTGGTTTGACGAATAGAGATGGGTAAAGTATTCAACAAGGAGGAACAACGAATTACGATGGATTTACTGAAAAAAACAGTTTTATAAGAGGGTATATACTGATCAATAGGTTGAGATCTAGTATTCAAAGAGTGAATAGAAGAACGTAAAGTGAGATCAAGGATGTACGGAGGAACTTTGGTTCGAAGCCCTCGGAAAATAAAGACATCAAAGAATGATTGTTGCCGGAAGGGGGTAAAGCCACTTCAAATCGATATACCGAGAAGATTCATCAGAATGTCTGGGGAACTCGAAGATGAATTTTATAATTATTTCTCATTATAAGTGTCTTCAGTCTCATTATAAGCCCAGCAGATGGCCCTCCGCACATCAAGCAACCATAGTTGAATTTGGGGAAAATAAGAGAGGAAACAAGGATGTACTTGGTATCTTGAGGAATGGAATTACGGAATCTTAAAAATTGTTGAAAACAATAGCAATGGGTTTTCGTGTAATAATTCATTCCAGAAAAGGTGCTGATCAAAGGTGAATCGGAGGTTTTTTACAGTCGAGTGGAAATGAATGGGTCGATTATAAAGTAAGGGGTAGTAAGGGAGCGTATTATGGAGGTGTTCGGAACCGACAAGGATGGCTATGGTTGTTCATCATTCAACTAATTATTGCGGGCTATCCAGCAATGGGTGCTATTAATATATCTCTGTAACTTGCATGTTGCCTCGAGCATAGCAGATAGGGGAAAGGATAGGTAAATCTGTGGACTATCTGCTTTGAAGTGGTATTGAGATTGGATAATAGAATCAGATAAATTACTAATGTAGATGGAAAAAAGGATTGGTGAAAGGATCCCTGACGGACACCTCGGTAAAGGAGGAGGGATATTTATTAGGAGTGAAAACTTTTGCGAAAAGACAAAAAGCGCAGAACCAACTTAGTACATTTTCGGATAAGGAGCTTGGAAAGAAGAATCTTATGATTAACAGAATCGAAGGTTTTAGAAAATAAAAAAGAAATAAAAATCAAAGAAAGCAATTAGAATAGTGGTTTTAAGCTTACTGAAGGTCTTCGGTAGTTTTTTGTAAGGAAGATTGTGTGAAGTAAGGGATCCGTGATTGGGGAGGATTGAGGGTTGATTTTTGCTGAAGGAAGGCGCTAATCTTTCCAGTGGCTTGGATAAATTAAATAGAATGGAGATAGTTCTGAATTCGGAAGCTGAAGAAGGAGCAGGAACTTTATTCAATGGCCAAACCTATACTATTTTGCGGGCTTTGGGAAAGATGGAATTTTGAAAGAAAAAATTTCATATGTGCAAAATGGTTGGAAGAATGGCGAGAAGACCAAGTTTGATCATTTTTAGAGGAGTAGGGTGGGGGCCATAGGCGTTAGTTTTTGACTTGAGGACAGCAGAGAGTATGTCATCATGAGAAACATTGAGGAAATAAAAATTGTCGGGGTCTAAAAGAGTTTCAGGCCTGGAGTAAGGTGAAGGGTCAGATGAAAGTGCAGAAAGAAAGAAGTCAGCAAAAAGAGAGCTTAGCTCATCGACTGGATTATGTTTGCAGGCTATAGAATAATAACAGTGAGGCTCTGTAGGATTTCTTCCATTTAGGGTTATGGGCTAGGAATAGAATATCATGAATGCATTGCACCTTGGCGTGGCCTAAGGATGTTTCCTTAAGATATAGGATGAATTTGAAATATGAGAAGTACTCTGTAAATTGAGTATGGTCATTAACGCCTTTGGGCAGTTGCAGTTTCTCTCATTATCGTTAACTCTATGATTTCTGAGTCGATCGAAAAAGGGTTTCAAAGGGCGTGTGATGGTAAAGGAGATTTAAAGAGAGGTATTTTACCATCTCATAAAAGAAGGAAAGGCAATAAATAAATTTATGAAAGGACAAAGATAATGAATCAAGGGAGGTACCAATGTTTTCAGCGGTTAAGGAATCGAGATCTCTCCAATTGATTTGTTTGGAGATATAAGTAGGTGTAGAAACGTAGGAAATTTTGATAAGATCATAAGATGAAAGGAAAGGTATATTCATTTGAGACGAGGATTGTAGATTTTGGAAAGAATACATGATAAATAGATCAAGCCAAGCTTGGGCGTAACAAATGATGACTGCGTCACAGCGCCAGAGTTTTTCCTGTGTGACCCTCCCTCTAAAATAAAGTAACTAACTTTATCCTTATCCTGTAGGTACTACTTTATCTCGCAAACTTTTTTTAAACTCTCTCCTAAACATTCAATACAGGGCACAATTAAGGCTCCCCCAGGCAGGCGCGATACTATCGCTCGGGACGATTCGGTTAGATTCGGAAGATATTTTATTTAAACTGCGATATTTGAATGCGTTTATTCTGCGACGGGCTGCGATAATATCGCATTCGGTAAGTCGCATCGGTAATTCGTGCTACCGAATTCGTTCGGTAGACCGCTGGATTATCGCAGCAGGACTCAGGAGATTTTATTATATTTTGTTTCTAAATATATGTTTCGTCTGAAACATGAAATAGCACGAAGACTTGGGACTTTGGGCGCTCGCTTTAGATGAAGATGAACAGGAGTTTATAAAATACTTAATTACTTTAGTATCATATTTTCAGAAAAATAATCCCTTTTATACTTCATTTCTTTACTTTGTTGTTTATTAAATTACATTAGGCTAAGTTTCGGCCCATTTTACCAATTCAATCAGCCTGTTATCTATAAACGCTTCCCGTAAGCCGTTTATTCGCTCCACATAAGCTCTGCGCCCTAATGCATCGCATTGGTTACATTGCCGTTATTTACGCCACTGAAGTCAAGTATCAGTGAATTGTGTATGATGGGTGGGTTAAGTAAGCGGACAGATTTAAATAGCTCTTATCCACAACAACCTTAACCAATTGTCAATTTACTAAGGCAAACTGGTGTATTTATTTATTTATTGGCGCTGCGATCCACAAAGGACCCGGGCCTCATTTAACAGTTTATTCCATTCGGCTTTGTCAGCGTCAATGAGCTTCAGTTGGCCGGTTCCCAAAGCCTTCAACATTGATCAAGACAATTCACTCTAGTGTAAAAGAAAATAAGTAACGAGAAACTAATACATTTCTCCGATGAAATTTGTTTTAATTAAGAAATCGAAAAATAAAGAAAGAAGAATTTATATTCGATAATTGGTGATTTTCAAAGATATAAATGAAATAAAATGGCCAAATTATTTTTATAATTTCTTGAAAATAATTTATAACACACACACACACACACACCACAACACAACACACACACACAATTTAGAATTGTTTTTATTATAAAATATTAACATCTTCCACATTTAAGGACAATAAGTAAAAGCTATCTTTTGACCCTCTTTATTATATTGAGATGTACTTCTCAGTAGCTCTGGGCTCGGCGGTAGGTTACACTGAAACCACTCTTAAAATGTGAGGGCCACTTTGACTCGTAAAAAGATTGCAATTATTATTAAAATTTAAATATGTCAGAACAGCAGAATTTAAGAATTTCTTTTATTTGCACAATATATTACGATATAAAAGGTTCATTATCAATTTTATATTATTAACTTAAAGAACTTGAAATGGTTTTAGTTAATAGTTATCTGCCCATGTTTAAAACTGCTTACTTCTCTATGCCCACAATCGTTCAAAAAAAAAAAAAAAAAAAAATTAGACAAACTCATGCCTGAAGTAATCTTTGAATGAGTGCTTACGTTTAAACCAATCCAGATTTTTGTTTTTAATTACCTTGTTATTAATGTACTTATATTTTTGCTTATTCTTTGTAAATTGTATTGCCTTCTTGGTTATTATTAGTTCAAATTCGCGACAGACATTGACGTAGACTTTCAATTTTTATTAGAGGGCGATCGTCCATCCTCGTCCCCCCTAGTCTCAGTAAGCAACAGAAGTGAACTGGAGCCGTTGAGTTCACATACCCCCCCCCCCCTCCTCTGCCAGCCCATCCAGGCCCTATTTCGTCTTTGAATTTTTAACTGCTTAAACGATATAACGAACGACGTGTTGATATAGACTTAAAGAACTCGATTCTATTTCAAATTTAATTTTACTTTTTTAAATTTAATTTAATTCTAGGCTTAAGCCTATTTGACTTCACCCATTTTCTTGATTGGTTTTAGTTAACATATTTTATTTGTTCATGTAGATTATCTTTTTTTTATCTAACTTTTTTTAAATTTTTGTCCACCAAATATTGGGGGAGGGATGATACTCTCGCTCCCCTCTTTTAATATTGGGAATGTGGGCTATCGCGTCTCTCGCCCTCTCCTAATTCTGCGCCTACGGCGATAATATTTAAATGCAGAAAGTAAAATAAACTAGGACTAAAGGCTTCCAAAAAATGACACCAAACTGAGGAATACTGCATTTAAGATAAGTATTCGGGGTATGTAATCGACCAATAGCCAATCGGAGGCCCAAGAATGTCTGGTGACCTATTATCTTTTGCTAATAGGCTCTTAAATAATATTGTGGAATGCGAAAAAATGACATTGTGAATTACAATTACAATGTTAATTTGTTTCTATTAAACAAATTTATGATAACTGATGCTTTTCAGATTCTTGTTTCATTTAATATCCTGCATATGCAGTCTAGTACATAAATATAAAATTGGCAAAAGCAATTTAAAGTCTATCTTAAAAGAGATTCAGTACAAATCATGTGCTGTCGTTACTATTCGCTTCAAATCTAATTGTAGGTTAGATAACAATTTCGCTTGCCTTTATTTGTATAATGCACATAAATGAGCTTTGTTCCATGGACAGGCATGACCTATTTTCTCAGCGTCAACGTTAATATAATTTCGGAAATCATTTGAATAATATGCATGACGAAAATGATCGCCGAGCTCAATTTAGACAGCATCCATACTCCAACAAATCTACAAGAGTTAGATTCCACGAACACCGCGGTATCGTCCAACTTCAATTAGCGGAAGATACTCGCTTGATTATCAACCGAATGGTAGCCGAACTAGGCTAGGTAAGTTTGGTTAGAGAGGGATTACAATGGGCAATGGGTCACGTGACGCCAATTAGAGTTGTGGTGGGGGACGCTCCTCCCACTGCCAGCAGGTGAAGCAGGTACTCGCCTCTCTGCCTTGTCCCCGGCAACTGCTCCCTTCGAGGTAAGTCCCTTCACCTTATCTACAGCTCGTCCTATATCTGTCTTTATGTCACCAGTCCTTTGACTCAAACACCCGGGCAACGGGCTTTTGTGATAACAGCTTCATTGTCGTTTCCTCCTTGTTTGCAAAATAGGAGGAGCCACTCGAGTTATTGGCAAAGTTTATCAACATGAAAATCATCAAGTGCTTTCATTTCACTTGGAAGTTGGTTTTGTTTATATTTTTCTCGTTGATGATGAGACATGAAATTCATTTGTTCTATAGAAGGATAGCTGACTTAAATGGACTATCAGCTGTGATATATAATATTTTTGTTATTGAGCATGATTTGTTAACTGATAATGTTTGTCATGATAGGGAGCTCTTCCACCGGTCTAGCCCAGAGGCATGGTGCACTATCAACTTCAAGTCTCTCTGATTTATCTCTGTCTTCACCTTCTCCTATTTTGAACTTTGGGCTTAAGATATCTAATTCATTTTTTACTCACAAGCACTAATCATAGATTCATTGCTATTGAAGTCGAATATAAATTCGCTTGGATGACTTCATTTGCTTTAAAGTAATTATGAAATGAAAATAATTTTTTATTTATGTCTAAATCATTGTCTCACCAATATACTAATTGTAACCATTGCACTTAAAACAAAAAAATTATTAGTAATCACCTTTTAAATTTACTTATCACATTCTCTGGTTGTAATCTCCAGTCTTCTAAATCAACAGCAAATAAGACTTCAGAAGTCAAAGTGGGAACAGACCACATTTGTTATGTTCATTTTGGAAACTACCAATAAAAAATATTCTGTCATGACTGTTCACTTTGTTTGGTATCTTCCCCACGAATTACTTAATAGTATCTTAATTTGATATTCATTTTTTTGTCTGATAAATGTTTTACAAATATTCCTCAAATAATTTAATTGTTTCTCTGTAATTGTATTTAAATGTACACAAAATATAGATTGAAAGAGCTTACTTATTTTCTAGTTCAGAAGAGGTTATGCCGATGTTTACAACATAACTAGGTCAGGTCTTGGCTGAACACACACACGCAATATATATATATATATATATATATATATATATATATATATATATATATATATATATATATATATATATATATATATATACACAATGGGTAATTAGAGCGTGATTTGCTTAAACAAAAGTCAGAAGAGATTTGAAAAATGGATTTAACAAATTATTTTAAAGATAGAATACTTGTAATGTTGTTTTGATTTTCTGTTTACATTGATGTAACATGACGAAATTCTCATGATAAATAATTTTATTTTGTCATTTGATGATCATTACAATCAAATTAAATACTTTTATGCTAGACAAATTCGAATTCTCAGTTTTAATTCAATATCATGAATTATTTTGACTAATTAATATGGTCGTTAATCATTATTTGCAAAATTTTACAAGAGTTATATTTGTTAATAGTAAGCCTTCAGTATGTATATTGTTTCAATAATGGACTGAAGTCGACACTAGTTTATCGATTTTTTTTTTTTTTTTTTTATGAAATTGAAAATACAAATAAATTCTTAACAGTCAGTATGTTATAAGTTTTTCCCAAGTCCACGTCATTGGTCAAAAGTGTGCACTGTACTTGGGACAAATTCAGCAACATTGGAGTATTCAATTGGAAACAAATCTAATTATAAAATTATGCTGTAGAATTTCCGAATACAATAGATCTGATTTACAATACTGTCTTACTCATAGAGTTCTCCTGGTGATTTGAGCGTGCTAAAAGGAGTACCATCAAGAACGATGTTATTGGCCATAAACGACGATATTACTGCTTCTGAACGTTTGGAAGATCTTGACTCAGTTTTCCAAAAAAAAAAAAATAATAATGAATAAGTTAAAAAATTACAAATAAAAATTATAATTTCATTTGTTTTTGCTTTTTTAGTTACTTTAATCGCAAAGAGCAAATGAAGCGAGGAATTCCGTAATATATAATATTTAAACGATATACCAAATTGATTGTTACCCTCCATTCAATTTTCGATTTTTTGGTAAACAATATCTCAGAAATTAACGAACCGTCAACGAATTTCTTTATTATAAGAAGGAAATCGTTTAAAATTTCTATTGCATTATTTGGTTTTCATACTTTCACGCGGTTCAGTTCTCTTTGTAGTGCCAAATAATTTCATCCGATCCGTACTTCTTTTTTGGAAGGCTTCTTGTACGAATTTCTATCATGCCTCGCGTGGCATATCTCAAACTCATTTGCTATTCACTCTTCATTCATTGGTTTTCGTCGTATTCTATTTTCTCACACGTTTTTCAAAACTTTCGAATTAAATATTAAAGGAATTTAATTATACTTGAAAGTAAGATATTAGAATGTATTAGAATGAATACGAGTGCCATGAACAAAATGTTTTCTATGAATTTTTTTTTTTAAAGAACTTAGGATATTATTTTTTTTTGTTTTATGTTATGAAATGCTTTTTTCGAATTGAAGGTTGTTTTTTTTAATCTTGGAGGCATATTTTTCAAATCATTTCAAACTCGAAAGTTCAAAAACTCATCAGACTTCAATGGTATGACAAACTCTCATTGGAGAAGTATGACAAACATCGGGGAATTTATTTTCAAAATCTGGGCAGTGGTGGTGGCTTAGAGGATAAGGTGCAGGTCCGAATCCGGCCATAGCAGAAAAATGATTATCTGCTCTTTCAAATGTGGATCGATACTGTGGCTCGCCCAGCCTTTGCGAACCTCGCCGTTCAGTTTAGTGCTGACCATATCACCTTCTTGTGCGATTGGTTAAGAAGAAGCTCTTCCTTATCAATGACTAAACCCTTAAAATCCTTACAATGTGGGAGGAGCAATGGACTGTAGTGAAACTGACCTAAACCATTTGTTTTGCTGATTTATTTTTTTAATGTGTAAATATCTCTTTGCCATGTTTAAACGTATATGCAAAATTTATGACATCAACTTTAGTAATAGTTGAACAAAACAAATTTTATTAAAGAAACTTTTCGTAACAAAATGAACTACTGAAAGTTGAGATGGAGCACCGTTTGCTAAGTGATAAAGTGTTCCTCAACCACCCAACCTTATTTCATTCTATACTAGATGTTGCCCGCGGCTTCACATGCGAATATTTCATTTTTGTCGTTTCATTTTAATTTATAAACGTTTATGATAAGGATGACTATAATGCACTTAATAATTGTGGTACGCATCGTGTGTGCGTGAGCCAAGCTCTGCTTCTGCCACTCCACAGTAGGCATACAACACATATTGGACTGAAATTAAAACTTTCAGCCAAAACATGCATAATTTTTTTATAACTTTCAAATGAAAAACTCGAGCTATTATATCGTGTCTGCCATGATACTTATGTCCGTCTTTTAAGTTATCTTCCATTTCAGATCATTTCGGTTAAATGCATACGTGATTAACAAATCAGGATGATCATATCTCATGGCATTCTAAGTCCTCTCATACATATAACGGAACCCATCAGTAAAACAGGATGACGACACATATATCTTTACTATATCTGAAACGTTACCATACATACCCCTTAATCATGACATCTTTGAGATGAACATAGTTTTTCCGCTCGTAGCTTGCTCTGGTTGAATCTAAAAAAGTTAAGCCATTCTGTTTCTATCTATATTAGTTAACTATAATACATAACTACATAAGGATAACTATAATGCATATAATAATTGTGTTTAACATTATGTGTGCGTAATGCAATCCCCACTTCTGCCACTCCACAGTATGCATGTAATACATCCTTGGACCGAAAATAAAACCTTTAATCAAAACACGTATCATAACATGTATTATATCGTGTCTGTCATTAAGTTTTTGTCTGTCTTTTAATGCATCTCCAATTTCAGACCATTTCGGTTACATGTTAGCCTGATAAACAAATCAGAACGATCGAAGTGATGAATATATGTCATCGTATCCTGAGTTCTGTAATGCATATAACGGGATCCACCGATAAAACGAGACACAACAGTAAAACTGGATGGCAGTACGAACATCTTTCCAATATTCGAAACGTTACAATCACCTTTACACATGGCATCTTTAAGATGAACATTGTTTTGACTCACAGCTCGTATAAAAGACTACGATACAGAAAGATGTAATTAATACTTACGTTTTAACTTTTGAACATAACCGTTGTATAGCGTCGTAACACATTTGCAATATACATGCACTTTTTCTCATCGGCGATCACTTTTTAACCACTTAGGGTACGATTTTTTTCAAATCATATCTTATTGCACATCTTTAAAATAAGGGGAACCACCATTAAAAATTTGATTAGGGATTGATAAATTATTTGCCACTTCTATAAATTTGTTTTATTGAAGACTAGTTTCGAATGTTATATTGTACATTCATCCTCAGTTCTAAAAACACACACAAAATTCAAAAATAAGCAATTCAAAATATACTTTGGTATTATTATCCATATTAAATTAGATTAATATAAATCAGTATTATAAAACATTTATGAATTATGAATTTAATTAAGACAAGAAATCAAATACATGTTGGTACTCACCAAGGTTTCAATGGATTATATCAAACAGAAAAGTTTGTACTGGTTTCTTCTCGCATTGAACTAACAATGTACCAACATGTATTTGATTTCTTGTCTTAATTAAATTCATAATTCATAAATGTTTTATAATACTAATTTATATTAATCTAATTTAAATGCATAATAATACCAAACTATATTTTGAATTGCTTATTTTTGAATTTTTTGTGTGCTTTTAGAACTGAGGATGAATGTATAACATTCGAAACTAGTTTTGAATAAAACAAATTTAGAAGTGGCAAATAAATTATGAATCCCTAATTAGATTGATCCTTCTATACCATCATGCGGATGTCAACTAATTAAAAATTTGAGCTTCATCGGCATTGTTTTTGAGATAGAGTGATTACTAAATCAGTGAGTGAGTGAGTGGTATATTTCTATTATACGAATAATTTAAATACCTTCCTTTTAAATCTTTTGAATCTGTGTGTTTATGTGAAATGTAAAGTTTTCGAATTATTAAAAAAAAAAATTAACAGGTTTCCATGGGAACCTTCATGCTTTTATATATTGTTTTTATATATCTAGTATTTTAACTAATACTGGCCCGGTTTAGATGATTTTTTTTTTGCAGAGAATTTAAGTATCTTTCAAATGAATACCTATAATTTTCCAGGATATAGTTTTATAGTTATTCGGAAAACATTTATAAACATAATTTTTATTTAGGCTTTAGAAATATATCTTTTTCAATCACTTAGATTACGAATTGTTTCAAGCCCCGTCTAATTGCACATCTAGATCATACGGTGGACCACCATTAACAATTTCAGCTTCATAGGCATTGTCGTTTTGGAGATATAATGATTTCTATATAGATGGTAACTTTATAGATACAGAAGATTATATATATATATATATATATATATATATATATATATATATATATATATATATATATAAAAGTAAATAGATTTTCTCTTATTTCAATCAACATTTGTAAATGTGTTCCTTCATTTATAATTTTGTCATATCTTATAAACATACGAATTTCGTTTGGTTTTTGTTTTAAGACGTAATCAATTAGACTATTAATACCTATTTCATATGCTAGAAGTTATTGCATTATGATTTGTTATAATTTTCATTTGTATTTATTTATTGACTTTTCGTTTTTTCCTTTTTTGATTATCTGTTAACGCATATGTTCCTATATCATCTACTCTAAGGTTCTGAAGCCCTATCATTGCCTGTAATTGTTATTCTAAAGAGACTTTTCCCAGAATAAATAAAGAGTTTATTATTATTATTAATATATATATATATATATATATATATATATATATATAAATTGTATATGTATATACTTGCTTGCATTTGTGCGAAGGTAATAGGTAATATGTATATATATTGGAAGAAGATTAATTAATTGTACTATGCCTATTACCTTCGCCCAAAGGCAAGCAATGAGTTGACGAAGTTTCATTGCAATCGGATGAACGGTATGGCAACGCATAAAATACGAACAAACAAACCCACATTAATTTTCATGTACTAGATGACGTGGTGAGGTTGAGGATCCCAACTAGTGAGGTTTCCCCCAGTCGCTATGAATCCCCTGGTTCCTCAGGCTATAGGTTATTTTCTCATTCCGTCCATTCGAAATGTTCAGATCCACCTTCCACCACCCTAAATTTAGTGCCTTTAGTTTTAATTAATTAAATATTTTATGAAATTGGTAAATTGTTCATCAAAATAGTTGTTGACTTGAAAAAAAAAATATTTATTTCGCCTCTTCCTTTAAGGGTCATTGACGTATTAAGTACAATTATTAGATTCTACTGTAAAATTTTGATTTTCTTAAATAATCCAATAGTTTGCTTATTTCACTTTCATTATCCTGAATTCTTCCTTTGTTGTTGTTATAATATATAAAGGATAAAGAAATAAAATAAAATACTTTTTATTTTTAAATACTTATAGAAAGGTCAGGAGAGGGGTAGCTCAGTGGGTAGGGCACTGTGCTACTAATCTCTAAGTCCTTGATTCGAGACCGGCTATGGCATAAATTATTTATTCTGTTATCAGTCGTGGATCGGCCCTGTGTGATCGGGAGACCCTCCTGGGGCTCACCCAGCCTCTATGAAGCGGATATTCTTAATTGGGATAAAAATCTGGCGATTGAGCGTGATCTCCGACGATTTACCTCCTGGCACAGCCGTTGGGCTAGAAAAAGTACGGTCCTTACCAAGTACTGAACCCAGGACCTTTTATGGGTTGCAAGTGGAACAGGTTTTTTTTAAAGGAAAGTCACATGTGAGAAATATTTCACATCTCTTCTGTAAAATTTATTTTCAATACGGTAAAAAGAAAGTAACGTAAGTAATAATGAATCAATCGCTCTTTTGAGGAACCCGGAAAAATACTTTCCAACATTCATCCAACTATGGATCTACCTCTGTTTCGCGCACATAAATTTCTGTTTTTAATTTTTGCCTTTTGTGATTATTTTTACTACATTCAAAAATATTGTATAATTTTAGATTGTCTACACATATTACTGATATTATATTAATTTAAGACCGACATATTTTGTATTACAGTTATTCCTAATGGCACATTTAAGGGGAATAACTAATGGAGATAATTATTTCCATTCATAGCACGATATTTATAATGGTGGAGCTACAGATATCAACGTGCCTCCTTACATTTTTTACCCTCTCAATTGTGAGGATGTTACTTGCGTAGGACCTTCTGGGCTCGTCAGTATACGAGTATATCCCTCATTATTTTTCTTTTTTCTCCTTCTCCATCTTGCTATACCCCTCTTTCCTTTTGTATATGGCTTCCTGACTATCGAAGGTAGGAGTTTCGTATTCGTGCAGGAAGTAAAAAAACTTATTATCCTCAGAATCAAATATATCCACTTGCGTTTTACGCTTTAGACAACAATGAACAAATTTTGTTTCGTATCGGTTTGTCTATAGTAAAATCCATGTGAGAGGCATAACACCTACTGCCTACTTAGGAGACGTTTTTTTACATGTATATTTTCCCTTATACATGATGTTAACTCATCATACCACCACATCTACAGTATTTGATATTTTACCATATTATATTCTTTTGACTTACATAATTTCTATATTATTTTATAATTCATATCTCATTCATTTCTCACTATTTAAATTTTTATTTTTCATCATTCATGTATACGTAATTTTCAAATCACATGTAGCTACAATTTTCATATATTTCTGCGAATTATACTATTAAATTCTTTCATATTTTCAATGTATTTCCTACTGCATCTATATTTATTCTTTGTTACTTTTAAACTTTTATGGTTGTATCTTGTTCTGTTTTGCCTAGTCCTGATGAAGGCCCATAGCTTAGTCCGAAACGTCACCATACATTAAAAGAAATGTTTACACTTTCTGAGTGCTTCCTCCCTTGACCGCACTCCCAAGCAACTTCTCGTTAATTTCATGCCATGCTCACTAACAAAAATCAATAAATAAAAAATAATAGCAAACTATAAAATTATGAAAAGGGAAAAAAATAAACGTAGAACAATTAAAGTTAAAATAAAAAAAAATTAAATATCAGAAATACATCCATCTTCAAGTACAATATTTACATTCAGCCTGGACTAATCTGAAGCAAGCTTGCCTCTCCCCTATTTATAGTTTGGGGGAAGGGAGCAAAGATGAATTACGCGATGTAAATTACAATTTCACTCTTCTATATTATAAGATAATGACTCGAGAAAATTTCACGATTCACCTTATTATTACATGGCATCTCAGTTCTATTTGCGGAATTTTATGAAAATTAGCCAGTCATTAAAATATGACCCGAAATAATCGATTTTTTAGTTTTACAACCGAGCCTTCTAATATAATGAATAAGTTTTAATGAGTTGAGGAGATACGTTATATTTTGTGTGATAGATAATCTGAGGTCATGAGGACTCTTCCAGAACGCCCCTAAAAGACGATGTCATTTGAGCATTGACGCTATCAATATCACTGTTGTGCGATGCCCTTAGATACATACTACAAGATAATCTGAGGTCATGAGGACTCTTCCAGAACGCCCCTAAAAGACGATGTCATTTGAGCATTGACGCTATCAATATCACTGTTGTGCGATGCCCTTAGATACATACTACAAGATAATCTGAGGTCATGAGGACTCTTCCAGAACGCCCCTAAAAGACGATGTCATTTGAGCATTGACGCTATCAATATCACTGTTGTGCGATGCCCTTAGATACATACTACAAGATAATCTGAGGTCATGAGGACTCTTCCAGAACGCCCCTAAAAGACGATGTCATTTGAGCATTGACGCTATCAATATCACTGTTGTGCGATGCCCTTAGATACATACTACAAGATAATCTGAGGTCATGAGGACTCTTCCAGAACGCCCCTAAAAGACGATGTCATTTGAGCATTGACGCTATCAATATCACTGCTGTGCGATGCCCTTAGATACATACTACAAGATAATCTGAGGTCATGAGGACTCTTCCAGAACGCCCCTAAAAGACGATGTCATTTGAGCATTGACGCTATCAATATCACTGTTGTGCGATGCCCTTAGATACATACTACAAGATAATCTGAGGTCATGAGGACTCTTCCAGAACGCCCCTAAAAGACGATGTCATTTGAGCATTGACGCTATCAATATCACTGTTGTGCGATGCCCTTAGATACATACTACAAGATAATCTGAGGTCATGAGGACTCTTCCAGAACGCCCCTAAAAGACGATGTCATTTGAGCATTGACGCTATCAATATCACTGTTGTGCGATGCCCTTAGATACATACTACAAGATAATCTGAGGTCATGAGGACTCTTCCAGAACGCCCCTAAAAGACGATGTCATTTGAGCATTGACGCTATCAATATCACTGTTGTGCGATGCCCTTAGATACATACTACAAGATAATCTGAGGTCATGAGGACTCTTCCAGAACGCCCCTAAAAGACGATGTCATTTGAGCATTGACGCTATCAATATCACTGTTGTGCGATGCCCTTAGATACATACTACAAGATAATCTGAGGTCATGAGGACTCTTCCAGAACGCCCCTAAAAGACGATGTCATTTGAGCATTGACGCTATCAATATCACTGTTGTGCGATGCCCTTAGATACATACTACAAGATAATCTGAGGTCATGAGGACTCTTCCAGAACGCCCCTAAAAGACGATGTCATTTGAGCATTGACGCTATCAATATCACTGTTGTGCGATGCCCTTAGATACATACTACAAGATAATCTGAGGTCATGAGGACTCTTCCAGAACGCCCCTAAAAGACGATGTCATTTGAGCATTGACGCTATCAATATCACTGTTGTGCGATGCCCTTAGATACATACTACAAGAGATACCCTTACCATACATACTGACATGCTACCCTCATCTGTCAAATGCTATCCTCTTGTGTAACTCAACTCGTTCAGAGCGGTTTGACCTGCTTCCGTTGGCAGTTTGATTCTATGACAGCAAGACTTTCACTCACCTTTCCCGAATCTTCACTCCGATAGCCAATTGAAACTAAGATAATTGGCATGCTATGATATGATATGGTATGATAATATAGTTATCATACTATATTTTAGTACCAACATTAAAATATATTATTACCTTGGCTGCAAATTAGACTTTCACAGTTAGGTTGTTGTAAGTAATATGCTTCTCTTTTAAATTATGTACAGTGTTTTGAAAAATGTTATGTCTTTTTTGTAATAGTTACACTTTCCCAGCTATCTTAGTTATACCTCCAACTAATCATTAGTTTGAGGTGTAAGGTAATCAGTTGGAGGAATAAGGTAAGCAGTTGAAGGTGTAAGTTAATCAGTTGGAGGTATAAGGTAATCAGTTGGAATTGTAAAATATTCATTTGGAGGTGTAAGGTATTCAGTTGATATTAATTTATAGTTTTATAGTTCTCCTAGTTTAAAAAATGGTTTTTAGATAATGTCGTCTCGTTCCTTACTTCTGAGGATCCATCATTATTCTGAAAAATTAAACCGTTTCGGATGAAACATCAGGGGAATGTAGTGGTTTGAGTCATGAAGAGAAAAATGAGTTCCTAAAAAATCTTTGGAGGGGAGTTGGTTTGAGAGGGGGGAGGGGTAAATATAGGCAGCCTAATTACAATCTGTTTCTTAGCAATAACTTAAATAATTAAGAACCGATCTTAAGCATTCCTTTCATTTTAGTAGAGTACAGTTGATTCATTATTTTATTTTTTGTTTTATGAATGAGGTTCAGTAGCGGATCCAGGATTTAATTTTGAGAGAGGGGAGGTGCTAACACCGGAGATCTGGGGATAGAGACACCTCATAGCAACAGGGGTGTCTAACATTGGGGAAAGTGGGCAAATTAGACAAGCAAAAGTCGAAAAATTAAAGTCAATTTAAGAGGC
The DNA here is from genome assembly GCA_948150685.1 of Rhaphigaster nebulosa. Classification (NCBI taxonomy): domain Eukaryota; kingdom Metazoa; phylum Arthropoda; class Insecta; order Hemiptera; family Pentatomidae; genus Rhaphigaster; species Rhaphigaster nebulosa. Next base: position 23,296,447 of record OX411307.1, read on the forward strand.
TAATACCATTGTTAATAAAAAAATAAGTGTTTTTCCGAATGTAAACAACATTCACTTCGTATTTCAACGCATCTCTGTCGGTTAGGCAAGCAAATGAAAATCTATGAGAAGATTTAACCCGTTTATTCAGTTAGCATAAAGTTGCTATTGAGATAGTGTTTTATAGAGCTTTCTTGAGAAAATCACTCTTAATTAATTTAATAGTTATGCTTGCACCGTTATCTAGTAAGTTAACAAAACATATTCTTCAATTAAAATTCTTATATTTTTAAAGAAATTGTTTCGACATTTTGAGATTTTATGAATGTGTAAGATGTAAGATTAACCTCAATCTGTCTGTAAATATATTGTATTGAATGCATTAAGTTGTTTTGTAACAGTTTTCACTTGCAACCGTTTGCCAGCTCAGAAATAACCTCAATTATTTCATACCATGTCAAGTTTTCGATGATGGAGACGTCATTGGCGTATGAAATCTCTAATCGTGCGGGGCATTTCGAAGGGAAATGGCGGATGATAGTGTAGAGTCCCGAGGATGATTCTGGGGTGACCAGTGACTTTTGTGGCAAATCTGAAAAAAATCGACCCAGTAAGTAGTCTCGGAGAAACCCCACGGACGGCGGACTTATCATTATTCCATTTTTGGATTTTAAGTATCTTGAAACGTAAAACCTCAAATTTTGAGAGAGATGATTAAAATTTGTTTTTTCTCGGTCGATAACAAAGGTTCATCATTGAAAATATATAAACCAAAAAGATTGGGAATACTCGTGGACACCCCTGAGTCTAGTACGGGACTAATTAGGGATTGATAAATTATTTGCCACTTCTATAAATTTGTTTTATTGAAAACTAGTTTCGAATGTTATACATTTATCCTCAGTTCTAAAAACACACAAAAAATTCAAAAATAAGCAATAGAAAACATAGTTTGGTATTATTATACATATTAAATTAGATTAATATAAATCAGTATTATAAAACATTTATGGATTATGAATTTAATTAAGACAAGAAATCAAATACATGTTGGTACTCACCAAGGTTTAAATGGATTATATCAAACAAAAAAGTTTGTACTGGTACGGGACTGTTCGCGCAATTAGAAACGGCTTCCTGCATCACCGGTGTAGATGAGAGGCTTATCTACACGCTATTAGCTTTTGTTATTCTTAAAATTATTACCTCTTAACTATTATCAGGATTACCTCTTGATATAGCAACCTTTCGCTTATATGCCTATGAAACAGCCAAACTATCGGCAAACTTCTATCCCTGGTTCTATATGCCAGCAAATGTGCTTCGCCTCTTGATTCATGGATCAGATATCATAAATGCTTACCGATTGGAATGCTTTCCGCAGAAAGATTTGAGCTCCCCAACAAAGATTTGCGGTTATGTCGAGAGTACAATACCAGTAAAACTTCCCGAATCGATAATATCACTGAACTATTTACAACTGTTTTCCTCAGAGCCATTGATATCAGTCATTTTAACGAATCGAAATTCTGCACCATATAAACCTCGTTAAACATCATCAGCGTTGTATGATGAATTGAAAACCATTTTAAGAATGAAGAAAACAGAAAATGATATCGAAGGAAGTTAGAAAAAATTCATTGATATACATGATTTTTTTTTCAAACTAAAGATAAGTTTTGTATTTTAATATTTTTTGTTGACACGTACTCATATTTAGTAGCTGAAGTAGTTTTTAACCCATCATTCGATATACGTCACTCCCTCGGAAGTATTTCTTTGTTCTTTCTTCTATTAAAAATTTATATAATTGTATGTGCTGTGATTTAATAAGGGATTATATTGTATTTTTGTAATTATTTGGCCCATGGATGATCTATCCATGGAAACAAAAATGGACTAATTGAAAAAAAATATTTTTATATATAAAAAAATATATTTAGTCCTAAACCTCCTCCCCCCTCCTTAAATCCCCTAGTCGTAAGGTCTAATTTATTTTCTTGAACTCAAATCATTTCGCAAGGTAAAATCCACAGGGAAAAACTTGTAATCTATATAAAATATACCATTCATGGTTTTGGTAATGTTTTAATATTAATTAGGAATTTTTTTAATTTATCCAAATTTTTTATCAGTTTTTAAAGTTATTTGTTAGCATGTAGGACAAGAGGTGGCAGCTTATTGTGGCAGTGTTGATAGCAGTTGATATAAAATAAAATAAAAATGTATTATGATTTTGAAATATTAAATAATATTGATAAATGAATTACGAATGGGGTATGATAGCCAGAAGGTTATGTGTGCCTATTTCGGTTCAAATAATATTCGATGTGCCGAATTAAGTAATTGTCGAGTGTTGCGTGAACGCTTGAATCTTTGACCGAATTCCTATCTTAAGAATGAAAAACATATAAGAATGAAAAAATGAAGAAATAGAGCATTTTTATAATACTTGTTCGTAGGAGAAAATGACCGTTACAAAGTCCGGTCTCATTGATAAATTCAGTTACATTTCTCAAAAGATAATTGAATGAATTCTGAAAACCTATATTTCACCAAGTCTACACAAAATGAATGAGTAATTGACCTTTCTTCAGCTTTGGGAAGTGGCATTTTAGAACCTGATTAACTCAGCAATTCTCTATTTCCTTCAAGAAATATTTTCATCTATTCTAGCTATTACAGTTTACTTCAACTTCCAAACATGTGAAAATAACGCAAAAGGTTCCTTACGCTTCAATTTGAAAATATATAATCACTGCACCACAAAAAAAATGACGAACTTAGTAGAATTCCTTTGAACTTTATCCTTAGAAATTATTTTACGTTTCAAATAAATGTTTATTTAATTGATTCTGTGTATATGGGTTGAAATCAAGTTCAATAAATTTATTTCAAAATTATAAATTTGATGTATATTCATCTATAATTTTTAAAAAGGAAATGAACTTTCAGTTGACATTACTTCTTAGCTTGGCTACGAATTAATACTTGAAGCCTCCTTGGTATAGGTACTTCTAATTAGTTTTGCAGCAACATCTTGCGTGATTTCCTTTCATGTCTCTATCATAGCTGTTCTTAGCTCTTTAGGAGGAAGCAATTAGGAGGGTTGATTCTTCTGCTTGCGGGTCAGCTACTTCATCCCAGAGATGTGTTCGGTTAAGCCTCGGACGAACCAAGAGCTAGTCAACTAGTCAACTTCAGCTCTTAGTTTCTGTATCATAGATAAATTGCTGAGTTGGCTACGTTGGTTTCAATTTTCCTATAAATGTTGTAAATGAAATATTGTAATGCTCAAGATTTTATATTTAGTAAGAGATGTGCATTTACAGAAGGTGTATTGAAAACATCGAGCATTATCTTCGCTATATTTCATCCCGCTTTATCACTACATGGGATTGTACAGTTTCGATAATTCTATAGTCAAAGCAACACTCCTGGCCTTGGGCCAATTCTTGCGCGACCTTTAGACGCATATAGTATTTAAGTTGAATTACCTGAAAAGAGTAGAATCCTCTATTAATTTTCATTCCACATTATGTGCTGGAGAGTAAACTCTGGGCAGGATCTTCGGTGCCGCGCCCAGCGGATCCCTAATATTTAATTGCTCTTCAACATTAACTAATTCAATTGAAAACCTTATTAGAATGTCTAGGTGACTTGAGACAGTTATTGAAACAAGAGGAGCTAATATGGCGATTGAAATGTATAACATTTTTTTGCAAATGCATTTTGTTTTATCAACTAAAAATAATCAGGTGCATTGGTCTTATTATTATTTTTTGTTTCTAAAAATAAATTTGTTTAACCAAATTTTAATTCTTAAATAAAACATATACTAATTTATAAAAATGTAGGAAACACCTAAATTAATTTCACATAAAAATATATAAATGATTTTTTTATAAATTCACTTGCATGTACCTATATGAAATATAGAGTAAGGTAAAATATTGCGATCTTGAAACTTTTCAAATCTGAGTTAGCAGGGGAAATATACGTTTACTCCGGCTGGATCAGTACCAAATCGTTTGACAATCGTTTAGCAAATGTTTTTGTCACTGGTGTGGATCGGAGTATTTTTGAATGTTTGAGCATTGGTGAAAGTACTGGCCGATGTTGGCGTTGGCCGTTCCCGAGCGGTTTTATGTAACACATCAAAAGGATTTGCCATTGCGTTCCATCCACACCAGTGACGAACTGTTTGCACAACGGATTCCTCATTTTTACCTTAATATTGGGTTTTATAATTGTTGTTACTTTAAAGTTGGTATTGAAGTAATCAATGATCCACAACTTGATAACTTTTGGCTGTTAATTGGATTTATTATTTTGAATCATACTTGTTTCCTCCTAAAATTTATTTTTAAACCATATTTTTTCACAAACATTTGGCAAACGATTCGTCAAATGGTCTTTTATGTGTGTGGATGCCCCATTTGTATATTTGTACTTTTACATTTCAAATTTCTCAAACATTGGACAAAGTTGTTTGACAAACGATTTGCCACTGGTGTGGAGCCGGCATTAAGGTGTCTCTAAATCCAAATAACCAAGTCTCGCAAAATGGTCTGTGTATGTGAACAGCACAAGACGAAAAATTGTACGAAAGTGAAATTACGTATTTAAGGTATGCATATGCCAGGGATGATACAGCAACTATTTCGCAAGAATCGACTTACCGGAAGTGCCACTTTGCATCATCGGCTTTACACTTGTTTTCTCGAATTTTATTTTATTTTCTCGAAATCGGCGATTTTGTTTTATATCATTGTATAATTAAATGGTCTTTAATATCATATAGGTATAATCCTCATTTAAATAATCTGACAGGGCTTTAATCCCGAATTTCTTCCTCTAAAGTACCTTTTGTATTGTTTATTTGAAATAATTGACCATCTCTCATTGTTAGTAGTAATAAAAAATGGATAAATATAAGCTATGAAAGAATTTGATAATTAACTAATTATATATTATTATAATTATATATTTTCCCAGGTTGAAAACAAATTTTCGGAAATAAGAGTAGTAATGTAGATGTATAGTATGACGTTGGAAAGCTAATGTTTTTAGAAAAAATGATATCTAACATGTAAAGCCTTATAAGGTAATGGAGACTGACGAAAAACGCATAAACTTAAGTGATAGTTGTAGTTAATAGTTTCTACTTTTGTATTATTTAGTGGAAACTTAATGATATTTCCATGGAAACTTTTAAAATTTCACTAGGCCTCTTTGAGCATAAATTAATTTCTATTCAAAGTAGGTTGATAAGTGAAAGTTATGTGACCGCACGAAATTTTTTATACTGTGCCCTTTTTTTAGTTTATTTAGGTGTATGTTTCTGATCTAATTATCTCTCATCCTCTCTCTTTCTCTCTCTCTCTCTCTCTCTCTCTCTCTCTCTCTCTCTATATATATATATATATATATATATATATATTTAAAAAAAAAATCTATTTTTGTGCACTTTAATTTTAAGATAAGATCATAAATACCAACCTGTGGGTGAGTTGCATGATAGATATGCTGATTGTGCCAATTTTTAACAGCAGCAGTTTTTATTGATATCATATTATTTTTGATTATTATTAAAGATGAAAAAAGTAATATCAATATTTATTTTATAAATATTGAACAAAAATGTCTGCTTCTGTCAGGAAATTCTGTTATAAATCTTTCCCATTTTGTAAAGGCGTAATCAAACATCAGTCAATAAAATTTTGAAAAAGGGTTAATGAAACAGTTTGAATGCTTTCCAACTAAATTATTTCCTTATTTTCTTGTCATGCTGGTTGATCGTGTTGATGGAGATCAAGTCAGATGCGGATGTCGCAGCGTGCCGGTTCGATTCTGGCTCTCAAGGGTTGACTTCTATTCCTTGACGGCCTTTGCTAGAATTAATAATATGACTATTTATTTATTGAGAAATATTACATTCTGTCTCAACAGGGACAATGGTAATAGTGATCAAATAAATCATTCGTACAATATTTACAAAAGATGAAATAATAACAACAAAAAATAAACTTAATACAAGAAATAATAAATAAACTTATAAAAAATAAAATAAATGTAAAATCTTAAACACAGGCACACTCTTTACAATCAGCCTGGGACGCCCCGAGCCAGGCCTATCCCCTCACTTATTGATGGAAAAGCATGATTCCAGGATATCCCAGCGCTTCTCACTCAGTCTCGTCACTGGGCGAGAGCGCTATAGCCGCAGACATACAGAACTTGAGTGGAGAATCTGGCCATTGCCAGAACTCCAATATACATATTTACAACAGGTCTCGGGGCCACTGCCGTTTCAACGTTCGAGGAGGATTGTAGGGATGGGTGGAGCTGGAGAGGGGTTGAGCTAAGGGATTAGGATGGTGAGCAAGATTCTGATGAATTTTGGAGAATTTGGATGGAATAAGGTCTAAGACAAATGGGATATTGAGGTCATGATGCAGGGTATTGCTGGTTACATAGTACGGGGCATTGACTATTGTTCGAAGGACTTTGGACTGAAAGGGTTGGATACGTATAATGTTTGAAAATTTGGCTGTCCCCCAGAGTTCGAGTCCATAGGTCCAGACAGGTTTCAGAATTGCCTTGTAAAATAGCAGTTTGTTGTCAGCTGAAAGCTGAGATTTTCTGTTTAACCAGTCTATATAATTGGCCAAATCGTCGATTCAGTTTTTGTCTTTTAAGTCCAGTATGTGGGTTCCAAGTTAGTCTTTTATCAAGTAATAATTTGGTAGAATTGGTTGGTGGCCTTCTAATACAACAATTGAAGGGAGTTAAGCTCAGTTATTATCATTACATTTATATGAAAATGCTTGAACAGAGTTATTTATAATTAATTAGTCGATTACAAGTAATCATCAGGATAAACAGTGTGTTCGATGTTGTTATTTTTAGATTTCTAGAGTAAAAAGCGGCGCAACGGATTATAAACTAAAAAAAAAAAAAAAAAAAAAAGAAGCAAAGAAAAAAAATAGAAGACATCGAGGTGTTGAGAAGTGGGGAGCACAATGGTTCTGCCCCGGAGCAGGTAGAGGTAGAAAAGGTTGAAAACGATTAAGTTTGGTCCCGTCTCTCTCATTATTGTGTGTGGGCCATTGGGCGATTGTCAGTGTTCTTTTCATTTGTAGCCAGCGAACAATGGAAGCAGATTCGTTCGAAAAATGTTACTTTTCTATACAACTAAACGTGTTTCACGATTCACTCTGAATATCTGAGCTAGGCCAAGGAATTTGTGAAAATAGATTATATTTTGATGGGATTTTGTAAGGGTAGATTACGGAAATGTGACAGTGAGACCATCCCACGTCCATTCAATTCTTTGTTGAGGAAAATGTAATTATTTGCTCGACTGGACTGGTCGTGGTAGGCCGATCCTCGGAACCAGTCTCTGAAGAAATCCATTGCTCCCAGTGTTCCAGGAATCGATTATTCTTCCGACGAAGTTTTGTTTCTGCATGAGTATGTCCACTTGGCTGGGATCTTTTCTTCTCTGATGTTCTGACCACATGTCTCTGCTATATTATTGACGATAAAAATAAAATTGCAAAATTTTGTGACAGTTACAACTAATGATAAAATGCATCAATTGAAGTTGTCATTATATTTTTAATTTTTCAATTAAACTCAAATGCAATTGTTTTCTTTCACGACTATGTTAGAAGTTAAGTTTAGGAAACATTATAACTTTCAACGTGAGTTTTATATTTATTCGAATTTTATTAAAATCACACCCAAAACGGACATTACATGTGAAATATCCAGATATATTAGCAATTGAAATTAATAAGTTTTGAATAAAACCTCCACTGGAACATTTGAATGAAGTAATGGATACATAATTTTTACCTTGATTCCAATGATTGCAATTGGAATCATTAATTATTCTCTATATTTCCCTATTATCCTGGCTGCTTACATCTTACAGGATCTTTTTTTACAGAAAATCATTCAAGGAAAATGACAGATAAAATATACAGGCCTTTGGTTAATGACGGGATCAGTCTTGATAAAGTAATATCAGACTGAAGTAAAGAAACAATTGAATTGGATTGAGCTAATTATGGGAATCGCGAGATTGGATGCCAGACCACGGACAATGTATTGTTTCTCTTCGATTCCGCAAACCTACTTTTTCATAAACATTTTTTAAAATTTTGAATTTATTTTTATTACGTTACGATTTGTGATGTCAATTTAATTAAGAAGCTAGAATACAAAGGTGTAATTCACCACATTCAATTTTACTTCGATTTAAAAAAATATTTCGATTCTACTGATCTCTAGAAGTTATATGATATTTTATATAACTAGAAATAGCAAATAAATTAGTTAATCGAGTAGGGATGTGTATGTTCCAAACATTGAATAAAGTCCGAATCGGTACCCAGTTTTTTAATATTATGAACTTTGAGACCCATCTTTCCAGATTTCAAAATGGCAGGGCTCCCCCAAGGGTCATTTTCCATATTTTTTATAATTTAGTTTTATATACAATGGAATAGTTATTAAAGGTACTTTCGTAATTTCCGTATATTCGTACCAAAAAATATTTAGATGCAGAAGCTACTAAATTGAAAAAACCAACGTTTTCAAATACTCCTAAAACATTAGGTCTCGAAATAAGTACGGATAAAACGAATATACAATATGGCATTTGGTTACTACTAGAAACGGTGATGATTTTGGTAATATAGATGCAAAGGGATCTATTTTTTAATACATACAGAAGTTTATGTCTCTAGGCTCGGCGATATCTACTAAGAGAGGAATTCTAGAGGAAATAAAAAAAAAAAAAAATCAAAGATCAGAAATACTTGTTATCTGTATGTCCTAAAATAGTTCAGTTCGCGCTTACTGATAGTTTAAACTATCCAGACAATAGCAAGGAGAGGTGCTTTGTAATAGAAAATAATTTTTTTAATGTGTATTATGCACTTTTAATAATACTTCGATCAATAAGTTCAGTTTCATAAAAATAATATTCTAAAACATCATCAAAAAATCTTTAATAGCTTAGTCCTGGAAGGGACGTTATTGAAAAAGTGAGAGATGGCTCAAATGCTGTTGGGCGCCAATGCTTTATGAAATTGTATGCGACGATTTCCTCATTTTTGGCGCAAAACGAGCTTCTATGAAAATAACATTTTGGGATGTGGAGGAGCAAGCAGAAATAAGTAGTGAAATGTAGTGTTGACAACTACATGGTTCGGTTCCAATAGATGTGACTATATTTCTATACAGATACCATCGTATATATAATTCTTTATTCCATTCTATTTTCACCATCGTATTCACATCCCACTGAACTTTAGCTAAATGATTTCGTCAGACGAGATCTCTGAATTAAACTCTATAATACAATCCGATCACATTGCAGAAAAACCTTTGGAATTTGAAATATTTCGCATGTTCAATTTAATCATATCTTAAAATCCTGAGATATAATTGAAAGTGTAACTGTCCCAGAGATTTGTCCATTCCGTTACTGTGCCTGAACTGGAGTTAGGAAATTGGTGACGCGATCGGATCCCTTCCACCTCTTCATGTGCTTGTTCCGACATGCCTAGGTGCATGTGCAGAGTTTCACGTGATTGTGTCAGTGACATTCAATATTTTCTTCCAAGAACGTGGTGAGTATTTTTATTTACTGTCTCCTCCGTTACACGTGTTTGTGAAAACCAGTTTATGTATTCTTATTTAATGAAATGTGCAAGCTATTATTCGATTGTATAACAAATTGAAGCTTCAGTTTTCTCTTTTATTTTTTATAAATAGTAACTTTCAAGTTTGCATTTGAAGATGAAATGTTTCCTCCGTTACAAAAATAAAAACGTAACGAAATGGACACTGTTGTAACGGAGGGGTAATGTCTCCTCCATTACAAAAATAAAAACGTAACGAAATGGACACTGTTGTAATGGAGGGGTTATCACAACAAATTTCGTAAATTTCCAATTTCCAATTTTCATTTTTTTTTTTTTTTTTTTTTTAAAGACATTTTTAAAGACTGCTTCTGAATGTATGGAAAAAGTACAGCAAACCTTAAAAAATAAGGTATATCAATACTACTATTAACGAAACGTAAAGGACACCATACATATGTTTTTCTACATTTGTAAATTAATAAAACCTATCAAACTCGCATAATATTCTAGTTTAGCAATTCAGTAGATAATTAAAATGAGAAAAAAAAATTCTGGGCGCGAAAATTATTAATCCGGTCAAAATTATAAAATTTGCCCCTCCCTCTCCCTCCAATCAATTGTTGTAACAACAATTTTATTTTTCCCGCCAATGGCGCAAAAGGTTTTTTTGATTATCCTTTACCACGCGCATATATAATGAACCCCCTTCCCCCTTAACCAAAATTTATATACCTGGTCTAGATAAAATAAAAATTATCTATTAATTGCCAATGAAATTTTTCCAATGCATCTCAGGCATTTACCTATAAATAATCTTTTGTATGCATGTATATATTAATATAACATTCTGTTTTATGAAAACGATTAACGTTATTATTTTAGGATCTGAGTCAAGGGTAAAGATCGGAAGGAAATTTATGCAGCCTTTCCCAACCAAAAAAGGCTTGAAGCAGGAATGTTGCCACTCCTCAACACTTTTTAATATCTATATATAATAGACACTGAAATCACTGGAAACAGAGATGCCGAGGGATGGGCGTTTAGGTTGGTGATGATGTCCTGTTCACCCTTCACTTCGCAGACGACTAGAAGACATGACGGCTAGTGGTCTGACAGAAGATAACTACTGACAAAGATCATTGAAGAGAAGAGATACTGAGTATCAGAGTGTGACATAATCTCAGGACCCGAAATAAAAAAAATTTTCCAGGGGTGCAGATCCGATCTCTTCTCCCCTCCTCCCCACCCAAAAAAATAACTCTGAACATTAATTACTTTTCAATCAATAATAAAAACGCTTATGTAAACAATGACATCACTTTTATTGTTTCTTGCTCATGGAAATTAATGGCAGTTGAAATAAGCTAAAAACAACAAAAAAACTTTTCCAACTTCGATTTGATATCTTCATCTTACAAAATCTACTTCGATAAATTTGCCTTTGATGTTATTTTTAAATATTTTAGCGTGGAATAATTTTGTCCATTTAATTCCATTTCACCTGATTCCTACAAACTTGGCCTTATTTTAAATAATTATGCACTTATTCTTCTTACCTGGTTCCAGTACATCGATAAACATTGAATTGCATTTTAGGAACAGTTCGAATAATTCACTAAAGAAATAAAAAAAAGTATTACAGTCTTTCACGTGGTTAGAACTGTATACTGAAAAACAAAATTTAAGAATTCATTATAACAATAATAAATTTCAGAATCTCGAGATAGCGATGTAAAAATCCACACTTACCAATCATTTGTCTGCTGTCATGTATAGTTGATTAATGATGAAGTAGTGAAAATATATTTTTCTTTTTGTTTTCGGTTCCAAAAAATGAGCCTGTCAAAATTAAATCCTAGGTAGCAGGTAGTATGATAGAGATTGAATAAAGTTTTATTGTTATTGAGTCCAATTTCGTCAAATATAAGTTTTTTATCTAGATACCAGCAAATTTACAATTAAATGCCACGCTGATTGTGCACCACTATCGTATGGAGCCTGAAGAAAATTAATTTGCACGGAGTCTCTTTCTGCAATGATGGCTTTTATCGGTAAAAACTCATAAAGACCTCATAATAAAGAAAGCTCAAGTTCAATGATGATGATTTCACACAGTAAATTTGAACTTGTTTGGATACCCTCTCACGTGTGCACATTGCTAAAAAAAACAGCAGTTCAAGCCGCCAAGGATCCAGAAATGTCATCACTAGTAATAACAAATATTTATACCTAACCAGATATACGCAACTGGATGAAATGCCGATAGATAGATGACTGCCTTGCTAAAACACCAAGGCAAATACAATCAAGCATTGGAAGATTTAACAATGCAGCAACAGAAGAGAAGAAGCTGTAATAGCTAAATTTATTAAAACTCACAATAAAAGAAATCATAAAACTCTTTAAGAAATATAATGCATTACATACGGATCCGAAGGTTCAAAGCTGACATCACCAATCGCCGCGTTCACACCTCCTTCTAACTACACTCGTCGAAATCCAAATCTGCTAAGCCAACCATGACACAACCCACCTAAAAAAACATTTATTAATTTTTTTCAGGAAATATGCACTTTATCAAAAAAAGTTACTAATAAATATCATTTGCCTTAAAATTACCTATAAAAAAGGTTTAGTTACATTTTAAGCTAAAACTAACGATGACGGATCTACGGAGCGTCAAACCTGTGAAATTTACGTTATTTCAAGAAAAAATCTGCTGTAAGTGGGTTTTCTTTTTTCTAGAATTATGTATTTTATCAAAAAAAGTTTTTCAACTTAAGATTATCTACAAAAAAAGGTCCAGTTACATTGTAAGCTAAAACAAATGGTAACGGACCTTCGGAGCATCAAACCCCTGAAATGTTTCCAAAAAATAATTGCTTTCGAAAATCGGTATGAGCGGAAACGCAAGCCAAGAGTCTTTTGTCATCTTGTAGGAAGTTCTAGTTCCTTCCAGAACTTGTTATTGGTTCCTTCTTTTATTTATTATTTTGATAAATTGTTGGCTCAAATTAACTGTACTTATTGATTACTTTCAAGTTAGATGTAGTGACTAGTGTTATGGTAAAGTATTAATATTCCTAGGTATTGAGTATATGGAAAGGGAATATATTTTGAGTGAAAGCAATAATTAAATAGAGTTAATTCAATTTATTATATAAATAAATATATTGATTACCAATGGGAACTCCTGGCGGTAGGGTTAAAAGTTACCGGCTTTTTTAACACTACTTCCAGGAGGTTCTATTGGTTATTCCCACATAGGTTCAACATGGGTTATACCCGAGGTCTTTTAAGGTTTTTTATTAGCTCTGATTTCCTCCAGTCGTGAAAGTTCTATGTTTTAAGCTGACAATACTCATTTGTATAATTAATTTAATTATTACTTTCAATAAAAATATATTTTCTTTCCATATCCTCAATACATAGCTATATTATTACTTTATCAAAACACTAGACAATAATTCCTTTTTTCACAGGTTAGACGCTCCATAGGGCAGTTATCGTTACTTGATAATGCACTTGGACCGTTTTTGTAGGTGATGTTAAGCTGAACAACTATTGTTTGAAATTTTGTTTGATAAAATACATATTTATAGAAAAAAGAAAACCCACTAGGCTTTTTTCTTGAAATAACGACAATTTTACAGGTTTGACGCTCCGTTGCTCCTTTGCCGTTAGTTTTAGCTTAAATTTTAAGAGAAACAACATTTGTTTGTAACTTTTTTCGATAAAATGTTTATTTACTGAAAAATAGAAAAAAAAAACTAAACAAAAATGCTTTTTTAGTTTGTTTTGGCTAAAATCATAATAAAGCTACCGATTTCGATTTATGGATTATGATATTCGTAATCTACGCAAAAAGGTGACACTATGCCGGACGTTACCGCAGAAGTATTGTATCCAGTAGCTAATAGACTACTAAGTTTCTGTCTACCTCTCGGAAGCTTACCCATCGGTTCAGTGCTAATTACCCTTTTTTGGATTTGTTCGTTAGGAAGCCCTGAAATGTATATGTTCAATAAATTATAACTGAACTCAAGATGAGATAGAAATAACATAGATTGAAGGATACTAAATACATAAAATATTGCGGGTCCTCAAGAAATTTAACCTTACCTAACTTTAAATTCAGCTGGAAAGTGTTAGAGAAATATGGTTCAATCTTTTAATTGAAAAACAAAAACAGAATACGTTTGAATAAAAGTTATTCTGATGGAATCAGCAGCAGAGTTGAGTTTGAGACAAGTGTTGTACATTATATATGTATACAGAAATAGACAATTAATGGTGGTGTATATTAATCTCTTTTTGCAATCCTAGTTCTTGTTGTTTGCTTGAGCTTTAACGCTTTGGCAATCAGATTCGTGAATCCCAAAACTACCGTATATATTGCAAACAAGAAGTCTTTAGGTAATCTTATGAATGAAATCATATAAAAAAAATATGGTGGAGTTAAATACGTAAACCGTTGACCGTAGAAGTAATTCAAGGAGAAGCTGGTTAGGGAGGGGTAGGGTAGGAAAGAAAAACACTCAAATAAGTATGAACTTATTTTTTGTGTGTGTTGAGGTTTCGGTCTAAGTTGGAGGACTTCATCAGGGCTAAGCAAAACAAGATAACAACCAGAATGAATTAGATAAAAACAGTATAAAAATAAAACAAAACAAATAAGATAACAAACAGTATGAAAATAAATGAAAATTTGTATATGTGAATTTTGAAATATTAATAAAAGATAGATTAAAGAATAAGATATGAAAAAAATTATAGAGTACATAAAAATAATTGCAAAAATAACAAAATTTAATATAGAAGGTATATAAGCCAAAAGAATATGTAGTAAAACAGAAAATAGTAAGATGTGATGATAATTGTAAGTTATATCATGTATACGGAAAAATGAATAATGTTAGAAACACACGAAAAAAGGAAAGCTGGTGAGATGAAGGAAAAAAGGAAATATAATAATAAGAGACACATACCGACATGTCCAGAATTCTAAAGCAAGTGCAAGGAAACCATAAATAGTAATACTATAGCAACGGAAGAAGGGTAAAATTGGAACTAAAAATACGTTAAGAAATGCCACCTAGATAGAACTCTGTCAACTAGTACTGGTTTAACAGAAAATAAGATTAAAGTACTGGGTAAGCTACTGATTTAACGGACTGGTTAAACTTACTTATTTATGTACTGGTTTAGGGCGAAAATATTATTATCGGTCTGATAATAATTATAAATGGAGGTTGACGGGTTAAAAATGTTACAAACGTGGAAAGATGAATGAGGCAAAATATTGAATGATATATACAATATAATTTATTTAAGGAATTGTCAAAAAAATAAATTAATAAAATTAATTGCTAAAAAAAAATAGAATTACCATTGAAATATGTATAAACAAAAATGATAATAACGAAAATGAGAAATAAAAGTTAAGGGTTTGATGATGGAAAATAATAAATTATTGGTGTGAGGATAGATAATAATAAGTTATTGATTTTTAAAGTTTAAAATTTGAAAATAAGCTTGGGACTTTATTGAAGGGTTCATTTTAGGATTTTAGGGATTTATTTTCAAACTGTTTATCTTTTTTTTTTTAATACTATTTGTTATCTTATTTCATACTGTTTGATATCTTTTTTTGCTTAGCTCTGATTTAGACCTGCAACTTAGGCCGAAATGTCGGCATACATTGAACTAATTTATGCTTTCTTTCCTGAAAACCCTCCTTTCACCAATCAACTTCTCTCTAAAATACATATGAATGAATCAATGAACATATAACAACTCTTGAGTCATAACATAAATATTGGTTTATAGATACGCCTCAATGAAGAGATGTTTGCCGGAGGGGGGGGGGGGGGGGGAGTTATCGGAGTGCAGCACTCGTAATTGGCGCTTTGCAGTATCTGGGTAGGTTTATTGCCATGTCGGAGCTCATCGGGCCATACACAACCCGTTTCAGCTCCTCGATGTGGTCCGCCCGGATAATAAAACAACATGTTTGACACACGTTGGCTCCACTCAACACTAATCTACCTATCCAGTTGTCCATTCCTTAATGGCCAACTTTTATTATCGTCAACATTGTTATCGATATCTTCTTCGATGTATTACCAGAAACATAATCATGATCATGATCCTTTATGATTCAAAATGGAGCCTTTTATATATACCTCTGTGGTAATTATTTTGTTTGCTTTAAATATTTCAAAATAATATAAATTATAGTAACACCCAAAATGGAGACAGTTCTTATCATTAATTTAGCCTGTATTTGGAAAATTCCACAATAGCTCCTGATCCGTCAGCTTTATGTTAAATAACGACCTGTCAACGTTAGGATAAAAAAAAAAAAATTATAAACAGAACTGCGGTTTGGTTCTTTTGGATTTAAATGTGATTTTATCAGACTTTTGTCAACCTGCATCTTATCATAATTCAACAAATTAATTAATAATCTAAACCAAGTTTTCATTAAATATAAAATATGTTATTTCAATTTTCCCTGATACTACTTGATCATGGTGGTTCTGACAAGAGGACCATCAGAGCAAACAAATTGATTACTTATCTAATTGTAACTATCACTTGATTGAATCGTTGTCTGCCTTGTCTTTATGATGTGAGAGATGTATTTTTGTCTGCGTTGGTTTTTTATGTTCCTAATTGGATACAATGCAGTGTACTTAAAAATATTTGCTTAATGCTTGTAGTTTATTGTATAATCTTTTTTGCGTAATTAATATTGAAGAATTAAATCCTTAATTCAGGTTTCTCATTAAATTTTACTAGAGAGACTTGAAGATTTTATCCTGAAATCTTCCAATATAGCCCGAATTAAAAAATATATACTAAAGAAAGATTAACCAGAAATGAAATCGGGCAACGCTGACTTCACCAACATAACGAAAATTAAGAAATGGAAACAAAACAGTTTGAAAAGGGCATAAAATGTTGCTTACTTATTATTTCTTTAGCCACAATAAAAGTTTTATTTAGCGTATACAATACTTTTCTCTGTTGTTTGTCCAACCACATAATTGTAGAAAAACTAACACACATGAAAGTAAACATGATATGATGAGGAGTTATGACCAAATCACCAATGGTTTATCTTAACCATTGAATTTAGTTTTTAGTGGATTATTATTGACTATATTAAATATAGTTCTGGGTCTGTGTCAATAATTTTTCCGAAATCTATTCCGCCATTACCATTATTCACCGTTAAGGAGCTTATAGAACATGCCTTAATGTTCTAAATATGCCCTACTTATTTATTGAAATACATTAACTACATCAATAAATTGGTAGAAGTTTAATTTAGAAATCTCAATACCGGCCTTGGTTTAAGAAATGTAGAGGCCCCTAGGCAATGCAAATCTTGGGGCCTATCTCCCCTCTTCAGTTCAATACATTTTATTTCATAAATAAAAATAGACGTAAAATGAAGTAAAGTATAGAATTGTTCACTTCAATACAGGTTTCATAATAATAAATCAAATTTAGTAACATCAATTTAGGTAACATTTCAGTTGACATTCGCATAATGGTACAGAAGGATCAATCTATTTGGGGATTGGTAAATTATTTACCAGTTGTATGTTTTTTTTTTATTGAAAACTAGTTTCGAATGTTATACATTCATCTTCAGTTCTAAAAACACACAAAAATTCAAAAATAAGCAATTCAAAATACAGTTTGGTATTTATATATATATATATATATATATATATATATATATATATATATATATATATATATATATATATATTAAATAAAATGTAATACAGTATGTGTGTGTAATTAGTATTAGAAAACATTTATGAATTAAGACAAGAAATCAAATACATGTTGATACTCACCAAGGTCTAAGTAAATTATATCAAACAGAAAAGTTCGTACTGGTTTGTTCTCGCACTGAACTAGCAATGAAAGAAAGATGGTTGTGTTTATTAGTAAACGGTTTAAGGTTCGGGGTTTTCCAGTGATTCCGGTGAGTAATTGTTTCTGTTATAGATGGAAATAAATTTAAAATTGGTCTATTGGAGATTTTCATTTGATCATTTATGTAAAAATTTGGATTGGATTTGAAGGATTTTATTATTTCAAGTGCTTTAATGACCCAAGATTTTTGCTTAAATGATCAAATAAATATCTCCAACGGTCCAATCTTAAATTTATTCCCATCTATAACAGAAAAAACAATTACTCACCGGAATTACTGCAAAAACTCCGACCCTCAAACTGTTTACCTATAAACACACCACCTTTCTTTCATTGCTAGTTCAGTGCGAGAATAAACCAGTACGAACTTTTCTGTTTGATATAATCTACTTTAACCTTGGTGAGTACCAACATGTATTTGATTTCTTGTCTTAATTAAATTCATAATTCATAAATGTTTTATAATACTAACTACACACACATACTATATTACATTTAATTTAATATATATAATTATACCAAACTGTATTTTGAATTGCTTATTTTTGAATTTTTGTATGTTTTTAGAACTGAAGATGTATGCATAACATTCGAAACTAGTTTTCAATAAAAACAAAATTATGGAAGCGGCAAATAATTAATCAATCCCTAATTAGGTAACATTTAATTAAATTTTATACCAACAACAATTTTTTTAATAGTTCGGTACTAATGCATGTCATTTATTAAAACAAAACTATTCATAGGTAATGAAGATGATGATTATGTAACACAATTTATGCAATACTGATAATTTAAGAAAATAAACTAAAGCTATAACAATGATTTATTTTTTAACTAACAACTGTTTAACATCATCAGCCCAAAAATAGCATTGAAAAAAATTCCAATATTAAATTATGCTTTCAAAATATCGACTTTCAAATAATTATGACATCACTTCAGTTTTCTACATTAAGCCACGTAGTAAAAACATTCAGATTTTTACTACGTGGCTTCGTCGATTTTCTCAAAGCATTTTTCTGCACAATCTATCTATAATAGTGAAGCACTCTTTTCTAAATTCGAAAAACTGTATAACATTAAAGAAATACTTAACCCAATTGACGGTCACAATGTCTGAACAAAATGAATAATGAACGAATAAAAGTATAATACAAAACTATATTTCTATGATTTAACTTATCCCCAATATATATATATTTTTTTTTCATGTGAAACTAATTGTAAGTAATCAGTGCTGCCAACCTATATAATGGAAGTGCGTGGACTTAATTTAAAATGCGATCTGAAATTATATTTTAACATTGCCGAGTAATGCTGAGGAAGGTAGTGTCAGAACAGTTGTCTGTCTTAGAGAATTGAATTTTATTTTCGAGAAACAATAATTATATACCTTATAAGCTTATTTTATGAAATTTTTTGTCTTTTAAAAATTAACCTAAATTTTTTATAAAGCGTATTAAAACTATTTTGACTTATTTTTCACACGGGCTGCGGGGTCACTAGAAGGTGCGGGCTCATTGGCAACTAACAACTAACATGACAAAAATGGTTCGGTAGGGCTTGTCTTTTTCGTATGACTGCCTCTGGTTTATATATTTTTTATTAATCCGAAATAAATTAGAAATGAGAGCTAACGACTATAATTAAATAATGCCAATACTGTAACAATATTTTTTTTATGAAGGTACAAAGTTTTAAATACTGCAATATTTGCTATCTTAATTTGCTTTTCTTTTTTTTTTTCTTTTTTTTTATGAAGACTCCTTATATCCTTCGATTTATGAATATATAGATTACTGTAACGCATCACACATCAATTGAGATTTACAGTAGCTTTTAATGATTTTAATGTCGGTATAATAATTAATGACTAACCGGAATTAATGACTTCAATTTATTTGATATTACAACTTTGAAAGCTTTAGTTATTTTGGCTAAAAAGCAATTTATATTTACTGTCACATAACCTTTAGAAAATAATGAGACTATATTCTAATCAAATGTGTACCTAAATCAGTAACAGCTTTAATCTTAAAGTTAAATTTGGTAATTTAAAAAACAAAACAAAAATACACTTAGTCACGATTCGATAACTGTGGCGAAAATGATCCGCCAAAACTGAAATACAAAGATTTGGTACATTTCACTTTCTCGAATTTCGTTTTTAAATGCCGCAATAACATGCTTTGGCTTTATAACCTAAATGGCTTTAGAAGTTGGAAGTTCTAATCTAACCTTTTAATGTTTCAGATTTGGGCTGTGGATCAATAAGAGATTACCACGCAAGGCTCAATATGGCAGGATCATTCATCACGCAAACGTAAGTGTTCAAATATATACAATTAGTTGTAACAATATAGATATACTTATAAAATCTATAGAAAATAGATTTCATATTTGTACAGAAGTTGAAGTCAATTTTTTGTTATGCGTACATAAATAATCGATTTCTAGGACTAAAATCAATGAACTGGCACACGGGAAATTTTCACGATAAATAAATTAACTAAAGTATTCTAAATAAGTTAATAAATGCCTGGCTCATCAACACGATGGGTGGCTCTTCCTAATAATTTTCTTGGTGGTACATTACCTCCAGTTAAGGTAATATGCTATTCTAGCAAAATGTCAAATCGAGGAAGAACTAAATGTCATGCACGATCGATCAGCAGGTCAGTTCTGCTGGATGGCAGGTGGCAACTTATCATTAGGAAAATTGTAGTTAAGCGTGTTTAAAATGTCGATTTTGTCATTTTATTAAAACTCAGCAAACATAGATTCATATCCATGTACATATATGAGTTAGAAATATGCATAAATAAAAAAAAAAAAAAATTAGAAATGATTTAGGATTACATCAAGGGTGACTAAAAATAAATGAATTTTTCAGAATATTGAAGAATATTGACGGTGTCAAAGCAGAAAGGCGTAAGCCCCAAAACGAAGGAACGGAGATTTTGAGTGGAAAAAAGGGTCGTAAGCCATATTTATTTCATCTCTCCTAGTGTAATACAAAACCATTTTTAAAATTTGTCGATTTTCTTTGCGTGAGATCACTTACGTAACCTTTTCACTCAAAATCTCATTTTTTTCGTTTTGGCGCTTGCGTCTTTCAGTCATGACACCGTCGATATAAATAATTGTATTTTCTTATAATGTATTGTTGTGGAATACAAGTTTCTACATTTATAGTTTTATGAAATATTTGTTTTCTATATTTATAGATGTAGAAAACCAATTTTAAATTTTTAAAATCATAATTATGATCGGAATTGAACTAGTTATATTTTTAAATCTTTTTTTTTTTTTTTTTTTTACCTAATTAACTATATTTTTGTGAGTTAAAATTATGATCGTAAATTAAACTGATTTGATTTTTTTTGTTCTTAAAAACTAATGCGACAATCAAGCACCACTAACTTATTTGAATGATTATTCAAAATGTTAAAAGTTCGGGAAATCATCATCTTGGACTTATTTCGAAGGTGAAAGTTTTTGCCAGTACCAGTTCGATCTTTGTGGCTGGTGATGCAACTTCAATGATGTGCGTACGCGCAAAGTGAATCCGCTATTTTAGACTTTCTCGTTTCAGTCATTGGTGATGCATCCATTTTTCATTACCGTTTTTGATATGTTTTATCGGAATTTCTCACCACAAATCTTTTACTGCTTTCTTAGTCTACGGAACGATTGGGACTGTCGAATAAATCCTTTCTTGAAGTGCACACAGGAATTGACTATGGGGAAAGTAGTGACCAGGGATCATGACCTATTCTTAAATGAACTCCAGTCTCGATATTGCAAACAGGAACATTGGTACAACAATTTACTGGGAAGGGCGGCAAAATCTAAAATTTTCCAACAATTTTGACCGGATTTCTCCACAGTAATTTTCTTTTGTATTCAAACACAACATCGCATCGATAAAATCTCAAGTTTATTACTTAAAAGATATTGGTATTGGTTTTAAATTGTAGTAACTCTTTCATAAAAATGTAATAACTCTTTCCTCAATTTTCATAATTTCAAGTAGGTTCTCAAGTCTCAAATTACCCAACGTTTTGGGTTTTTAAATTATTGTGGTGAGGGAAGGGGGAGGGAGTGACGTTCTTGTTAGTATAGCATGGACAGTATTTAACAGAATAAAGGCAATCCTCATTGCACTTGTTTTGAGTAAACCCAAGTCAAAGTTAAATTTGAGTAAACTCAAGTCAAAGTTAAATTTGAGTAAACTCAAGTCAAAGTTAAATTTGAGTAAACTCAAGTCAAAGTTTTAATAAAAAAAATATAGGGACTTTTCAATATGATCATAAGGTTGGAAACCCCAACCGTAGCCTGCATAGGTGAGAATTGAAAGGCAAACAGCATTGAACAATTTGAATTTAGAAGATAAGGGGACCAAATCTTGATTAATGAAGCAAGACCACATTGTATTAAGCGCAATTTTTGTCGCCGAAACTTTTTTTCAAAAAACACATTTAATGACAGACGAGATGTTAATATCACTCCAAGATATTTATACTCATTAACTACCTCGACTGGAGTACCTTTAAAAAAAACACCTTTTCTTCGAGGCCGGCCTGCCTCCTTTCCTGAAAATAATGATCTTTGATTTATTTAAATTAACCGTCAGGTTCCACAGATCACAATAATTCTCTAAAGCATTAATATTTGTCAGTAAGTAAGACAACATCATCTGGGTACATGAAAGTTTTAAAACAAGTGCCAGCAACTCTGATCTCTGAATCTAAGTAGTAAGAGGCAAATCAACGATAAACGTGGAAAAAAGCAGAGTGCTAAGAATACATCCCTGCCTAACTCCAAAGACTACGTGAAACCAATCTGAGATACCCTTTTTTCACGAGCTACGAAATGTTTTTATCATAAACTGACTTAATTACTGCAATGTATTGAGAATACTGGGATTGAAGGAAATCATTAAGATTAAATAATAGTAATTAGAATATAGATAAATTAAAGAGATGCCTCCTGGTTCAGCCAATATTAACATAAATAAATTTCATTTTCAAACAAAGAAAAGCAAGTGGATACCTGTAGAATCCGGGTCAGTTCGAGGGGACCGCTTAAGATAAGCGAAAGTAAGAGCACCATAAAACTAGAGATAGGCCCGGTCGACCAGATGTAATAAGAATACAGAAAATAAAAAGAATAGGAAAAATGGTTCAAACATTTCCAAGGCCTTTTCAACAATTCTTATAGCATCAACCAATAAGATGTCCCAAAAGGAGAGTGGGGACAATATGCATCTTTTTGGGAAGGAGAAGGGGAAAAAGGGAGAACAGAGAGAGAATAGGAGGCCACAGCAGGAGAGAGAAACCTAGACCATCGAGCACCGAGTGTCGAAGGCAACTATAAGATAAGTTCTAGCCCTTTCATTCATTGTGTACATCAATGTCTAATATTATGTGGCATCCGAATAATATTTTAAATAAGCAAGAGTTCTCCCAGTGTTCTCAAATACATAGGTTACAGTCCATAGATTTTTATAATAAGAGTAATTTACATTGTAAATTAGTAAACCAATAGTTTAATTAATAACGCAACTTAAATAAAGTAAAATCTTCATTCAAAATCTACTGTTCTATTTACCCTGCATGCCATCATATAGTTTAATTAAGTGAAATGGTGAACACTACACCCTTGGAAAGGATCTCCAATGGTATTTATAATATCCCAAACTAGTGACCATATCAGGGGGGTCTGCGGTCTCTAGCCTTTTATGTTAAAATATAGTTTGATTGATCGACTCCCTTCTGGAACCGATCCAAATAGAGAATAAATTAGATAAGTAAATTATGTAAATGTGGTTTCTTGAACGCCCACCTGCCTTAGAAAAGCAGTTTGCCAGAAACATAGCATTACATTATTAATTTGGAGGAGATGCCAAGGTTGTAAAGTTTTAATATTAGGACTCTCCTGCCTATAAAATCAAAAGCTGCTTTAAAATCAATAAAACAGCAATACGGCTTTTGCTTTCTCGAATTATATTGTATGTTAAGCTATTCAGCCTTGTATAGCCATCTAAATCCTCCAGTGGGCTTTTATCCCTTCAGCCCTGATTAAGAAAGAATCGTAAGGAATATACTAATTTCTCTCCACGTTTCTTAACATTTTATTTGCTATTTTTTTCATTCACTTCATGCCTTTGATAATAGTAAGATATTTCTTAATGTTCATGATCACAGCACATATTTTGTCGTTAACCCGAATCCTCTTGGACTGCGAGGTGCCAAACAATCTAACGAAATATGTGGGACAGACAGAAGTGAAGTATTTTGCCGCGAGTGGGGTTCGGTGTGAAGAGAGAAGAGTTGAGGACAAAAAGGCTGAGTCAAGGCCGGGCGAGGTCTTTGTCATATCGCTCGTTACCCTCCCCCCCTCCCCTCACTCGCCTCCCGCCTGCGGATCAGCGACCGTCAGAGCCATCACACCTGTACCGATCGGAAGGACAATCGATACAGTCCCTACGGTTATCAGAAAATGTTTACTCCACCACTTCGAGACCAGTTCCCTAGGTGACATTTAATCGGAAACTGGATACCGGGACCCGTTGTTCGGGCTTCTAAGGTATCCAATGTTCTTAAGTACCGTTAATTATCAAATAATTTAGATCTGGAAAGATATTTTGGAAGCCTGTTAACTATTGACTTTATCCAGACACTTACCATATTTAGAAATGATGGGTAGTTGTCTGATCACAGGAACTAATAAAGTTTTATTGCTGGAATCTATCAAGATGCTGTTACAGATGAGCTGGTGCACACTGCTCTTACCTTAATATGACCAAGATGAATTGACCGAAACGTCGTCTATTAGAATAAATAAAACCAAAAGCTATTATTTTTTATATTTTGAATATATCATTGACTGATCATCTTGTATATCTAATTGCTTAGGTATATAGTATTATTATATTTGAGACAAAATTTGCTTATTTGATATTTAATTTGCTTTTCTGATCCTGCAGTGCTCTAGTAGCTCAAGATTCTCGATTACACTTTCAAATCACCAACCCATTAGTTAGTATATATAAAATAGTGCGTTAGTCAGACAAAATGTTGATTTGGAGCTAGGAGAGGTAATAGAATGTTTGTTACAATTGGCTTAGCAATAGACCGGCTGGCCTTGTACTTAACATGGATTGCTCATTCAGTTTGAAATACATACCACAATGCTCTTTGATATTTATGTACTGTCTATGTTCATATTTAATGAAAAAAATTTAATGCTAGCTATTAATTTTCTTGATAATGCAAAGCTAAATAATTAGCGATTTTCTTTGTTTGATAATTTTATGTATTATTATTATAGTAAGGTAAGTCGACCTAAATCCGTTCCGTCACCTATATTTTTTTTAATAATTTTCCAATGGCCTTTATCAGCGTGATAATTAGGAGAAAAATAGCAGAGACAATTTTTATATGTTTTAGATAAAATCGGTATGAAACAACATGGTGAAAAAATAATCATAAATGTGCCGAAAAGTGTTTTTTTCGCCTTTAAGATGAGAAAAATTTCTTTTTACTAAAAATAGTGAGTAATATCGTTTAAAAAGACGGAAAAATGAGTTTTAAACAATTAAATTCGGTGAACAACCTTTCGCAAAAAAAAAAAAAAATTAAAAACCACGAAATATGGCCATTTTTTGACATTTTATTACAGGGCTTGTAATTGACGCAGGAACTTTTTATGAGGCATAAATTGTGGCTTTTGTTAGGGAATATCTACCATAAAAATTTTATGCAAAAAATAATAACTTTTCCCGGAAATTGAGAAAATGTAAAAAAACAGGCATTTTCGAAACAAATATTTGAACAAGGGCCAAAATGGTCCTAGAGCGATTTTTCGAAGCGTTATTTATTCCCAAGGAGTTTCTCTACAACGTGAGGTTCGATGTAATACCTAAAAACCGCGTTTGAACATCGTGATTTTTCTCGGTTCGGCCACTCGTGTTGAGGTAGCGTAGGGAGTTGACGAAGGGAGGGACAAGCTTGTCTCTATCACTTCCCAGCGCTGGAATTCTGGCCAAGAGTCTTGTGTTTGAAAAATTTCCAGCTATACATTATTTTTTTAAGACTTTATTAAAGAAAAAATATAAACAATAAAAAATAACTGATTTTTGGTCAAATAAATTTTAAAAAGAGTTTAAATTATTAAGTAAACTAACCTTATAGATTTTTCTCACAAAAAATAATGGCAGATTTGGACCCATCTCAGCAAAACACCTTAATGTAGAAAAAATCTTTCTAACTCAAAATCTTTTTGATTTTTTCACTGTACCTCATCTTCAGTTAATATCTGCGTTCTTCGATTCGTTAAAAAGAGAGGAGTGTCTTCTTTCCAAATAAAAAACTATTACATTAACTTAGAAGGTCTGTGTAAAAAAAGGTGATTACCATTTAAAAACAAAATTGAAGTTTTTTGCGGATAAAGTTGGTTCTAAAACCCGTATTAACATAACGGTTAGAAGAAAATCGTGTAGTTTAAGAATCTTTACCGATGCCCTAAATTTGGTTTGAATTGTTCATAGTTTTCCTGATTTTTGAGCGATTATTTAAATCTTTAAAATCTTTGCCTTATTACCTTTGCTGCTTCGTTTTTGTGTTATTCATCTAGCCATTTTCAAGTTCAAATTTCTACAACCCCAAAAAATCAAGCACTATTAACTGCATTCATTATAAACGTCAAAACTACCAAAATGCAAAATCTTTAAATATATATAAATTCAGTTCATTCATTCGACCAAAAAGGTTTTGTAAATTTTTAAGAAAATATTTGATTTCCCTCTTTTTTGCAATGGCCTTATTCCTCTATTTTTTTTTTAAACTTATATAATTAATTAAATGAACTTTAGTTAAAGCATTTTTTTTTTCATTTGAGTTAATAAATAATAAAAAAATAGGTTTGTGTATTAGTAAATCAATTAAATAATTGAAAGGATTAAAAAAAATTGTATTTTTATTCTTAAAATTTTTTGAATAGATTAACTAGGCTGGTTTTTATCAAGATTAAAATAGCATTGTTAAATTTTTAAAAAACTTGCAGTGAAAGAAATAGGTATTTTTATGTTTATTTAGGATTTTATATTTGTTTGTTCATTATTATTCATAATGATTTGTTTCATTTAATTTTGACCATGTTACCTAAATATATGTACCTACACCTAGTTTGCTTTTTGCTTGTAACATGTATAAAAATTATGAAATAAACTCCTTCCGTGTAGGGCTACAATGTGAAAGAAAACAAGAAATCCTATATGTTGAAGATTTTTGAATTTCAATAATTTTAGATTGTGTTCTCATCTAAGTAATAGCAGCTTGAAATTTACTAGATCAATAATCGAAACTTATCCACACAGATAATATAAAATATAAAGTATTGAGACGTATAATTTGTTTAATTTATAGTAAAATGATGAATATATTGGTGAGGAAAATTAAAAAAAATTGGATGTATTATGCCTAGATGATTATTTCCAAGTTGAAAAGATAAAGTATTTCTTATTTTTTCAACATGCACTATATCGTCGAGTTCGCGCATTTAACGTCTAGTGTTTGAACCGTGCCAATAAACGAATTGAAAATTCCAATAAATATTCGAAGTGAAAGGAGTATTTGATATTAATAATAAATGATAGATAATAGGATGTACATAGGATGTATCGATATTGAGGTAGGCCGTGAGCTCCATTGAGTCGGATCATCAATGGCAACCAAAGCGGGGAGGCGGCCTTGCATATTGATGAGCGTCTTTAGCATTTGTTGTCTTCGCCTCTCGACCTCTTTCAGTTTGGGTGGATCCGTCTCTTCATCAATCCTCTGTCCTTGAAAATCGTGTGATTACACGTGCACTGTTTTTTGGTCTCTAAAATGAAGGCCGTGACAGTGATGCCAAAAGAATTATTTATTTTACTGTTCGCTGAGGACGTTTGTGTCTTCGGTAAGGGACATTGGGAGATAGCTTACTTTCACTCAATTTGTATTAATTTGAAAATATAAAAAATAAAAAAAAAGTGCTCGAATTTTGTATTTTTAAGGCACTAGAATGATTGAATAATGTTCTTCTGTCCAGGCAAATAATTTGTTTTGAAATTCTCCAGATCCGAGATGATGTACGGACCCTCGCGTTTCTTCTCTTATGTAATCTCCATGATGTGGGTACCTGACCTTTCATCGGGTCAGAGAAGGAAGACAGAGCTTGTTGCTGACTACATCACCTCACTATAAATAACCATCGATCTAGGAATCTTCCGTTCTTCTCAAGTATTAAGCTTATGGCCTTTCCGAACCTCTTGTATCAGATTATAACACTGATCATTCATACATAGGTTGACATTTGGCCGAATCTGAAAAAGAGATAGTAGACGACGATGCAAAAATGTTTTTAAAAAAAATTATAAATATATATGTTACCTGCATGATATAAAAACAGGCATTGTATAGAATGCGTTCAATACAATACCTAAATCAAGCAGACAAAGTATGAAATTAAGCGTATTTTATTCTTTGACTAGGCATACTATGGAATGCCTACCGTATTATCGGCAAAGTGTGAAGTACTTGTATATTGTCATTTTCTCACCTCACCGCTTCAGATGCATCTTATATATATGTGCAAAAAGGTAACTTGAAATGATATTGAATTTTACACCAATTAGTGCTAACCTTGTCAGGAAAAGAAGAAAGGTTTTAAAAAAGGTGTTGTTGTTAAGCTATGATTTCATCAGAGTTCAAATTGACCTGATTAATTTTCAATCCCAGCCAGATGGGCAGGCGCAGAGTATTTTTTGGGGGGAGGAAGGGAATTTAATTTTTTTTTTGGGGGGGGGGGGGGTGGTAAATTTTTTTCGGGTAGGGCTTCAATTTTTTTTCGGTGTTGGGATTTAATGAGAAGGCAAGTAACCATTAAGTGTCTACAGTCGCCAAATAGGGCGTAGGTTTTAAGAATAAGAATGAAAATTGGATAACAAATTATTACTCAAAATACAAAACTTATATGAAAATCATATTTTTTCAAAAATTTCGGGGGAGGAATATATTGCCCTGATACTCTTCCTTCCCCTGCCTACGCCACTGTAGATGTGTACTATAAATTAATATTAGTATATCAAGACCACTTGACAAAATCTATAATCTCGATGCTCTTAAAAACCACAATTGCTGAAGAAGTGGCTTATTATCTCGTTGACATTTTTAAACTGTATGTTGCACTCTCCGTACTACAATCAGATAAAGGAACAGAATTTTCTAACCAAATACTAAATAATATAAAAGAATATTTGTCTTCTTTAAAAGTTGTTCACGGTCAATCGCGCCACTCACAAAGCCAAGGAAGTCTCTAACGTGCCAGCCGAGATATTGAAAAATGATATTAACTTGGATGCAAGATGAGAAAACTGACAAATGGAGTTAATGAAATGTAGAGCATTGCACTTAGGAATTTACCGAACATCCTATGAAACCTGTCTGGTGGTAAGGTAAACGTGAATTTGCAATTTCGATAAAGGACAAGGAGACTCAAGGAATTAGTTGTTGAGTTGGTTTGAGTTGAAGACATTCCCGACCGAGAAACTGGACTTCGAATTGCTCCTACAGCACAATTATCAGGAAACGAAAAATGCTTCGTGCGGTGCTCCTCCAGCGCTAAGTGTCAAACTAAAAAGTTAAAATGTAAAAAGGAACAAAGAAAATGCAACTCAATGTATCGCAAATCTCAAGGCTGCTGTAACAAACAGCTTCAAGTATGTAAGTCTTAGAAATATGATAGCATTCTGAGTTCTTTTGTCATATAAACATAACATTGTATTCATAAAATAATAAACTATTTATTCAAACCACTTTCATTTCATACTTTGCCAGATGAACAACTGGCATTATATTAAATGCCTGAGTATTGTACACACTGCCTAGGCAATGTATGTAATACATTGTAAATTTTATTCATTTTCATATTTTCCCTAAAATGTCTAGGCAATGTATAGAATGCTATGCAATGCCTGGATTTTATACTTTGCCGGTAACATATATACATTTGTTATATCGAAATATAACAAATCTCTATTTATTTATTTTTTAAATTTTAATTTTTCTACCGATTGATCTTAAATATAATTCTTCACAGTTAATGCAGATTTTATTGTTATAACTTTAATAACTTCACTCGCACAGTCCTGGAAGCTGGTCTCCTGAAATTAACTGTGGGAAAGAGGGAGCAACAAAACACACAACGTCCAGGTCAGCGAATTGTGCGATTCATCCTCTCTGCTATGCCTGTTTGAGAAGGATTCCATGGGACATTGTACTCAATCTGAGTTCCATTAGCCTTACAAAAATTTCTAAACACATGGCTAATATACTCACCTCCATTGTCCACTCTGAGCCGTCCAATTTCACGTCCGAATTTAGTGCACACATGACTCCTATACTCTTGAAAAGCGTCAAAAACCTCACTCTTTCTTTTAATAAGATAGCACATGGTAAAATGAGAAAAATAGTCAATGAAGGTGACAAAATATTTAAATCCGTCATAAGTATAAGGATCGATGGGTCCACAAACATCACTAGTTACACAATCCAAAATACGATTAGCTTTCCGCTCTTCAGGTAGTGACTTCAAATAGGGAGCACGAGACTGCTTGGCAAAAATACATGTGTCACAAACACCAGTAGAGGGATACCTGCTTGAATGGTCCATCCTTCTATGCATCAAGTTGCCATAGTCATCCACTAAACAGCCACTATCCACCACAACAAAAAATTTACCAATATAGAGATTACCAATTCTACTGGCATAAAAGAGTTGATGTCTTCCTCTCCACACAGTCACACGGCTATTTTCAAATATAACTTTTAAGCCTGTTTCTTCCATACATTTAACAGATAGTAAGTTCCGGGATAAATGATCACATAGCAGAACATTTAATAAAGATATTTCACAACCAGATTCAGCAACGAGTGAGAGTTTTCCACAAGATGAGGCTGTCACACATTCCCCTATTTTGGCTACACCAATTTTTCTGTTAGCCTCAACTCCATCCAAGAGATGTTCTTTCCAACAGGATTTTGCCATATGACAGCTAGTGAACGAAGCTCCACTGTCAATCACGAATTCAATTTCCAAAAGTGAATTTCCAAGATGAGCCTCTGACTCTTCACTAACATCAGCAAAGAAGGTTACTTGTTTATCTTCCTTATCACTCATATCAGCACTGCCACCAAAATGTCGATATCGATTGTTAAATTGTTGTCGATATCGATTGTTAGGTTGCTGCTGATTTGTATGTGGTTTTCTGTTCGGGCACTGGAAGCGCTTGTGTCCCGTTCCCTGGCACTCAAAACACTTAACGGGAAAATTCGACTTGTTCCCGCCATATTTATTATATTGACTCCTGCCATTATATTCACGTTTATTAACAGCACTAAAAGATTCACCAACTTTTTCCTGATTATTTGATTAACTAGTGAGTCTTCTTTCTTCCGAAAGCAATTTACTTTTTACAAAATCGAGGGTAACAGTATCTGGCTCTTTGGAGAATAAAATGTCTATAGATGTAACAACTGGTTTAAAATTACTTGGCATAGCTGACAAAAGTTGGATAATTACCTCGTCGTCGTCCATTTTTCCGCCTGACATCTTCAGTTCCGCCAATGTCTTCTCAAACTCTAAGAAAAAGTTTTGAAGGTTGGCTCCTTCCGTCATAACCAAGTTTCTTAGTTTCCTCTGTAGATCAATCCTGGACGCTAAACCTTTCTTCTCATATGTATTTTTTAATGCTTCAATCATTTCTTGAGCTGTAGACTTCTCCTTAATAATTTCTAAGACGCTGTCGGACACTGATTGAACAATGATGTCCCTAGCATGCGCGTCTAGCCTTTTAAAAACTTCAACTTCCTTCGGATCTTGCGACTTTTGGCCCTCCAAAACCGATACAACTCCATAGCGATCTAAACACGTCTCAATCCTCACAAACCAATTAGAAAAACTGCCAATTCCATCAAATGGCCGAACATAACTCACTCCTGCTGCCATGCTTTCACCTAACCTCAACACTACGAACTGATAACTTACCAACTGACTGTACACTACTTCAGTTTCCACTCTTCCCACACTGATGTACTGGGCCCATAACCTATTGTTATAACTTTAATAACTTCACTCGCACAGTCCTGGAAGCTGGTCTCCTGAAATTAACTGTGGGAAAGAGGGAGCAACAAAACACACAAACCGTCCAGGTCAGCATTCTACACTCTACTGTATTTCCAACATAATAACAAATGGCATCAAATACAGGTAGCACTGGATTACAAGGAGATCCCATAATACAACACCCTCCCTTAATCCAGTGATAAAACAATAAATTAACTCAAATAAGCTAATCAAGATTTTTTTCTATTCTCTTTTAGAGAAGTTTTACCCACCGAGGATTATTGGTAAATTGTTGATATTCCAGAATTGAATTGAAAATGTTGTTTTCCACTCAAAGCATTGGCATCACATCAATCAAAAGCCCGCGCTGTTAAATGTCTTTATTGTGGTCTGATGTAACCAGGCAATTTATATATTCTATTCCTAGCACTCCGCAGTTTTTTATCATCGCCTCAAGCGACGCTTTTGCTCATTCAGATTCATACTTACAAAAAAATTATCTATTTAAACTCCAAATAACAACAGATCATATGTCCCTATTCAATTTTTGGATTTATATTTTTTTTTCGATCAAGAATCTATAAATAAGTTCAACTAGCCCTTAGTACCCTCCAGTTCCTTGCTAGTGGAAATTCCTTTACAAGTCTCATGTATAATTTCAAGATTTATAAACAAAGTATATCTATCTTTATTCATCCCCGAAGTTTGTGAAGCCATCATTAGTGTTTTTAAACAAGTTCATAGTGTGATTTTTTTTTTTTCCAATTAGGAAACGCCTACCTTTTCCGACAAACATTTTAATACCTGTCTTGCCTTGTCATAATTTCTGTAGTAGACATGTTTGATATCATATATGCAGTTGTTAATTTGATTATCTTCAATTTTAGTTTTAAAGTAACTTCAGTCGTCCACATAACGAAAAATATTTACTACTACAAAAACCACGTCAGAAGACAATGACATCATTACAACTATGTTCTTGACTCAGTGAAACTTCCTCCGAAAACGCCCCGACTTGCAATGTTGTTCAGCATTATTTCACAGTATACCATTTCGATGGGATCTAGTATCACGTAGATCCGCATTTTACTCCGAGGACACAGTGACATGTGGCGGGTCTGAATCGCAGGAGCAACGATTCAGACTCTATTCATCTTTGCAATAGAGAAAGACGCGCAACGTTTGAGTCCTAGAATGGACCAGTAGGAATGTTGAAAAATATAGAATTTTTTTTCTCGATATATCCTAACATCAATATTAAAATTTGAGTATCGAAAACTGATATTTAAAAAAAAAAAAACATTTGTGATGTGGTTTCTAAGTGTTACTATCTATAGTGGTTGTGTTCGAGGGATGGGATGTCGAAAGCAAAAAGGTGAAATTATAATGTTGTTCTGAAATTTTTAGAATGGGTTGACTTGAGGATGGAAAAATTCTCCGAAACGTCGATAAGAATATTATGTAAACATATGACAATTGATTTTAATAAAACGTAATCAAAAAGGGAAGACAATTTAATTCATAAAACATATCCAAAATTAAATTATTTTAAAAATAAAATTCTTCCATAATTACAAAAAATAAAAAACGATTTTATATTTTTAATTGTTTCGTTATAAAATAAAAATATTTTAAACTGTAATTAACTGCCGAAAAAAATCGGAATAGCCGAAATAGTAGCGTTACACGATTGCCGTTTGGTTTGGCGTTTGACTTGATTAGCCTTGGCAAAAGTGTGAATTGATTATATTGGCATAGAAATATCGATGCTATAAAAATATTATATAAATTATATCGGCCCAGAAGTCTCTTTAAAAGATTAAAAATATATCGAAATTAGGGATTGATAAATTATTTGCCACTTCTATAATCTTGTTGTTATTGAAAACTAGTTTCAATTAAAAATTGAAAACTAGTTCTTGCCTCAATTAAATTCATAATTGTTTTATAATACTGATTTATATTACATCTAATTTAATATGTATAATAATACCAAATTGTATTTTGAATTACTTATTTTTGAATTTTTGTGTGTTTTTAGAACTGAAAATGAATGTATAACATTCCAAACTAGTTACGAAATATATATCGATATTTTTATCGAAGCATGGAATAGGCTTGCACGAAACTCAATGGAAGTCTTTTCAGTTTTATAACAGATTATTTTCGATAAAAAGATATTTTACGGATTCTTACCTATCTGTTTGTTCAGCTCAATGTACTTTTTTAGCATGTGAGAAAATACCAGCAAATTTTAAACGGTCGATCGATTTTGATGAAACTTGGTACAAATGTCGGGGAATTGGTGGATTTCTAATATAACTCACACATGTCGTTTCCAAATAAATCAGTTCACTTTTTTTTCTCAAGAAGAATCTTTTTGAGGATAGATATGATAATTTTTTTTTCCTTCATAGCTTTACGTTTAATGCATTTCATTTGCGTTGTAAGCAATGTTTAACAAACAGTGAAATGAAACATGAAAATTTAAAAAAAAAAGTTATTTCTCTTGGGACTAGCGTTCGCTTTGAATAATTTCTAAGACATTATAATAAAGGATCATTTGTTCGGCTGGAATGATATTAAAAAAACAAAACAAACAATCTAATGCCAATAACTATTACAACTAAAGATTGTATAAACTGAATATAATAATAACTAGATTCATGCCGCTATCTATGTTTATTTATAGTTGATTTAGCCCGAAATTAGATTAACCACCTTTAATTCCAAGCTCCCTGCCCACATAAACCTATTTATTCGTAATCTTCTATCCCTATTTACTGATCCCTATGTATAACTGTCCTAGGCGTCTGAAAAGAAGATGGCCACGGGACCTTCTAACTTAAAATAGTCGTTGAAGTGCTGCCAATGGGTAAGTTCCTTCACAAGCCATTGTCATGTCTTATACTCTTACTTCACATCTACTTATTGTATGGTGGCAATACATTTGTAAATTTCAATAAATAAATAAGAAAATAAATTTTTGTCATTAAAATCAGGATTTAGAATTTTTAAATTCTTTTGATTCTTATTCTGTATTTTTAAAATACGTAAGTATTTTGAAGTTTATGCGACAGACATAGAAAGAAGTCGGGCATTTCGGGCTGTCCTAAGGTAGCGTTCAGTTCAGAATGATATAGTATAATATTCAACTAAAAAATTTATCCAGCTCCAGTTTTTTTTTTTAAAATAGTTTGTTCGACGGTTTTTTAATTTTTTTTTTTACATTTGCAAGGAGTAAACGTTATCATCTTATGACAATACTCGCTCGGACCAAACGATTGAGGAAAAAATGTATTAGAACAAATAATCTTAACTCCAACGAATAAGAAATCTAAGCTATTTAACAGGATAGCTAATGCCAGGTGAGCGACATCCAATACTCTGTCCAAATCCAAGTCCAAAGACCAAAGTACCAGGTAAGTGCAGCTACGCGTGAATAAAAAATCCATTCCATCACGAAGGTACATCCAACGGCTAATGAACTTATCTTCAATTGTCCGTTACTCCCCAGTCCAGTCGGAGCGTACCGTTCATCGCTCAAATTGTGCTGTGTAAACTTGTTCTGTAAAGTTACTATTTATTCAAATAAACACATATCAATATATATATATATATATATATATATATATATATATATATATATATATATATATATATGTATATATATATATATTATTATTATTATTTAATTTTCAACACTTTCAAAAAAGGTCGGTAGTCTGGGGCTCGGACTCAACCACAACTTCAGAGGAACGCTCGATTCTCCCAATCGCCTTCCCGTATCCAATTCGTACGGAACGATGCTCGGAACGCTGTTTTATTCTTCGAAACAATGTTCGGATCGGCGGTACTGTACGAAGGAACGTAACGGCAGTTTGTTACAAGTGCGTACCCTGCTTGATACTCAGGCGACTTAGTACCACACATTGGGATACTGTAAGGCGATCCGACCTCTTCAATCTGCCTCTAGCCGTGGTGAACCTCATTCTAACTACCATACTTAACTTCTGAGTTTTTTATCATACAAATTATGATATACTGTCGCCTATTATTATTATGATTATTACAAAAAAAAAGAAAAGAAAAATCTAAAGAATGTGGTGCCATCGTTACATTCAAAGAAACTCCATTTGTCGTTTATTTGTGGCTGCTAAAAAAGTCTGATGTGGACCGCCGTGAGGATATGGCAGGGGTGGCAAATCCCTCTGAACCCGGCCTTCCGGGGCGGCCCGATAAAAGCTCACTAAAAAAAATCCAAACATTCAAAAAGTTTGTTGAACCAATATATCCAAATAAAAAAATCATTCCAAACAATAATAAATAATGTCACGTATTTTTATCATATTCTGACAGTGTAGTATAATTTATAAATATGTATGTTATTTATAATTTAAAGAGAAACACATGTGTTGTCTATTAAGTCTAGGTTAGCAAGAACATTGAATTTTGAGTAATTTTCAAACTTTCACAGAAAATAAGGCAAGAGTGTTTTGAATAATTGTTGGATATAAAAAATAGTTTAAGCTGTATTAGTGTGATTATGAACACTTTACTTAATTAACTATTATTAAATTATACTATCATTATTAAGTAATTTAAAAAAAAAATTGAAAAATAAAAAAAATGACACAAGACATTAGAATTCCTTCCCATCAATCAAAAAATCCGGTAAACAAAGCCTATTCCCAAATTCTCGATTTATTAAAACAACAATGGTCCCTTCCCATATCCCACCATCCCCTCTTACCTCCATTATCAATCTGGTTAACTTTTGATTTCTGTTATTACATTTTTATTTCCGATTCATTTTATACGTGCTTTTTAAAAAAAAATTTTTTTTAATTTTCATTTTTGACAATTCTGATTAAAACTCTGTTCAATCTTTCCACCTCTTACCCTTTTTGTCTCCTCTTGTGACAGAGATATGCTAACAGATAATTTACAAAATTACTGAATGCCCGTGGGTTTCCTAAGGATCACCTTCCTATGTGATACAGAGCTACAGGGCATACAGGGCTAACCGCTTGAAGTGCGCTCTGATCGCGTTGAGTTGATTGCTAGTGTGTATGCACCTCTATACTTAACGTTGGAAGTGATTCCTAAGATACTCTGGTATCAGTCGCGTCACCTCGGAATTGCCCAATGTGAAGAGGGCCTTAACGCTTTTCTATGTGATCTTCAAATAATATTATATATATATATATATATATATATATATATATATATATATATATATATATATATTGCTATGTTTCTGGCAAACTGCTTTTCTATGGCAGGTGGGGGTTCCAGAAACCACATTTACTCAATTTAATGATCTAATTTAATCTCTATGTGCATCGGTTCTAGAAGGGAGCCGATCAATCACTCCATATTTTATAAACTCACTTTTTTCCATTTATAAACCAATTATATACAAAACAACTTTACTCTAGTTGTAAATGATCCTATTCCTAACGAGTCAAATAGGCATTGATGATACCAGAAAATACCAATTTTTTACTAATGTCCATTTTCAATAATTTCACAAAAACAAATTTTATCTTTAATCATTGGCACAAATTTTATAATTTTTATTTTAATTTTATCAATATTTCATTTTATGTTACTTAACCCTAAAAGTACCAAGAAATTCTGCTTAATCTAAAGCTACAAAATTTATCCACCTCACTGTTTCTTTCAATAATAGGCAGGAATTTTTCACATATTCAAAATATTTATATATACATATTACACTAAACTAATATCTATTTACATATTGTTCTAATTATCAATCCCTTTAAGCACACTCTTCACAATCACTATCAAATACAAAATCCATTGCAATCTCTATATTGTCTTTTTTCTTGAGAATTCATAATTCATGTCTTTATAGAACCTCACTTTTTTCTGTCCCTTCCTGGTAACCTGTTTACACACATATACCATAAAATTCATAGTGTACCTTCCTATTGTATGGCATACCTTTCAAAAATAAAAATGAATCTACTTTAGGTTTCTTAGGTTTTCTACTTTATTACCTTTTTAAATATTAATAGTGTATGAAACAGATGCACCCAGTATTCTCACATAAGTGTTACTTTATTCAGACTAGTGCATTTTACTACCTCATTATCAACCGTAGTTAATGAATTCAAGAGTCTAGTCATGATATTTTATCTATTCCTGGGAAAGCTTATTTACGTCAA
Source organism: Rhaphigaster nebulosa (assembly GCA_948150685.1). Classification (NCBI taxonomy): domain Eukaryota; kingdom Metazoa; phylum Arthropoda; class Insecta; order Hemiptera; family Pentatomidae; genus Rhaphigaster; species Rhaphigaster nebulosa. Next base: position 23,334,413 of record OX411307.1, read on the forward strand.
TTTTCAGGATGAACTTATAGTTACGATGCAATGAATCTCAGGGTTTAATTAAGGGTATTACTACAAAACATGGTATTACTTTACAGTGACCTTTAAACAATGGAAATGAAATCCAAACTACCAAATTTACATTATGTACTGCGACCTACCAGATACAAGAGTTAGATCAAAGTTCAATGACCTATCAAATACTCAAAATTGTCTATGTTCAAAAAAAGAAGGTTATTAAGAAGGTTACTCAAACCTACAAAAAGATATTATGTTTAAAAAAATACTTTAATCGTTCCTGGAAGATCTCTTCTTTACTTATGGTCAATAAAAAGAGTTGGTTTTGCCTGCCACTGTGTTAAATGCACAGAGTTAACTACTCATTGAGCCCCATTATATTTATAAGATTTTAAACTTTTAACCGTTTGGACCAAATAAAATAGAACCTCAGTACTCTGGGTGTATAGAGAAGATTTTTCTATCTTCTTACAATTGAAAAATGTTAATCCCACCTCAGGGATACAGGGAGGCCTTACAGCTACTCCGCATTAAGGGTTTTTCCCTTTTTACAAAACAATTACTAAGTAACAATCCCACTTTAGGGATATATAGAGGACCTACGTCTACTCCAGTTGAGGGTGCTTATTCCCTAATTACTTATAAAAAAATCCAATCAGGATAAAAACAAAAATTAATTGGTCCAACTTTTCTCTAGATGTTATTATTGGGATGCTCTTTGGTGCTAATTAATTTCTTTTGGCAAGTTATGATTTTTAACCAATACATGGATTGTCATCATAAAAATCAGGCCTCTAACCATTATATACAAAATTAAATTTACATTAAAAATAAAAACTCTTTTAATCTTATTTACTTACTATTTAGGGATATCTTTTAAATCCTCTCTCACTAATTAACTAATAAAAAATCAATTCTTTAAAACCCTGGTAAGGTCTTGTATTATGAAGGTCAATTCTTAATTTTCAAATAATTTTACAAGAAATTTTTATTTCTTTATTTAACTAAATCTAACCCAATAATTAATCCTGAGATCCACTCTATCTAAAAACGTTATGTTTAATATTCTTAAAACTATCTATACATGTAACCTAATTTTACTATTTACATTAAATTTACAATTTATCCAGAATGAGTTAACCTGACGAGGGTTTCACCAGGACTCTTTAGCTCGTCAGCGGAGGGAACGCTAAGTTGGAAATCCCTTTTTATCCCCTGGAAAAGGATAATGACTGCCGTATTTAATTATAACACCGTAAACCGTTTTTTCTAACATGGTCCAAGACCATATAGCCCCTGTAAAAATCATTTTTTAAAATACTTAAAGTTATTAGTTCTGTAACACATCCCTGCAAACATTAAATATGCCCCTCTTATATTGTGAATTCTTATTTATTGGGAGTTCTCCATTCCACCGATCTGATGTGGCTAATTTATTTTCTAAGCGTGGAGGTTCTTTTTCTGGAATCGAGAGCTTGACTGAAGTTGTGAGATCTGAATACTTTTCTTCTCTGAGTTTTAAATCATGGGCCTCATTTTCAATTATGATAACTTCCCTAATGACATCGATGGGGCAACTTTTGGGGCTTAACTTTGCAACCGATTGTGCAACTTTTCAATGTTTTTTATTCACTTTCTTTATGATCACCAAGGAAAGTTACAGATATTTCACTATTTTCTCTCACCTGAGGTTCCTTTTCTGTTCCCAAATCTTCTATTTCCTGGTGTTCAAGCTCTTCAGTCTTCTTCGTCTCGTTTTTCTTTTCAGCAGAGGGAGGTTCTTTGACAGTGAGTACCACTTCATCTATCTGTCTATGAAGCTCAGTTGTAAAGATTTTCATTTTATCCTCCATCACTTCCCGAATTTTCCTTGCACTTTCCTCCATTTCTCTTCGATCCTTTTCCATCTCTTCCTGAATTTTCCTTCGATCCTTTTCCATACCTTCTTGAATTTTCTGAAGTATTTTTAGCACTAAGTCATGTTCCTGCTTCGTTAATCCATCTTGGTCTCCGCTTTCATCGCGGTCTGTGGTTGTGTAATCTTTGGCATTGGGATCACTGTTTCTCCAGCTAACTCCTGATTGGTTTGTTCTTTGGAAGTCTTAGGATCCGATTCTTCTTCTGACCGTCTAGGCTCTGGCAGTATTTCTTTTTCTACCCGTAAAGCCATCTGCGAACAGCGTGTGCGTATATTATCCCTATTAGTTAAAAACCTTTGTGGTGGGGTTAAGCGCTAACACGAACAAAAAATACCTAAAAGAACAATAACCAAATGTCCCAGAAATCGGATTTACCATTACATCACAACCCGTTCATTAATAAGACCTACAAATGTGGAGGAGAGGTATTAAATATAACCAATTGGTCTGTTCCAAATTCATGAAATACTCACAGCAAGACCAGAAAGTATTGAAAAACATTTTCATGCACGAAAAAGTTCATCATAGGGGTCAAGAATTAAAATCATTACATAAGGTCTAAGACAATTAAGAACTATTGTATGATTTTATTAATAGAATTACCTTAATGCCACCAGTGGTAATCATAATAATAATATTATAAATTTTAATTCAACTGTTGATACTAATAATTAATTTTAAATTCAAATGAAATGGTAGAAACGTCCTTCACAAGGGATGCCATTTTAAATGCTATGTTTCTGGCAAACTGCTTTTCTAAGGCAGGTGGGGGTTCCAGAAACCACATTTACTCAATTTAATGATCTAATCTAATCTCTATTTGCATCGGTTCCAGAAGGGAGCCGATCAATCAAACTATATTTTAACATAAAAGGCTAGAGACCACAGGCCCCCCTGCTATGGTCAATCAGCTTTGGATATTATAAATACCATTGAAGAACCTTTCCAACGGTGTCGTGTTCACCATTTCACTTAATTAACTAGATGATGGCATGCAGGGTAAATATAATGGTAGATTTTGTTACAGATCTTACTTTATTTATGCTACGTTATTAATTACACTATTGGCTTATTAATTTCTAATCTAAATTACTCTCATTGTAAAAATCTACATATGCATTTGAGAATACTGGGAGAACTCTTGCTTATTTAAAATATTATCCTGATGCCACATAATATTATACATTGATGTACACAATGAATCAAAGGACTAGCACTTAT